>WAAD01030655.1:1108-87517 GCA_013389945.1 Fregata magnificens
ATCGTTATCTCCAAGTCTTTTGCTTCTCCCTTGACAACTTGCATTGAAATGTGCCAGTGGGTTTGAAAATTATTAGGGGGAGACATGAACAAACAGACAGCAAGACTACATAAGCCTCATTTCCTTAGGAAATCAAGTGGAAATGTTTGTATAGTTTATATAGAACACAATATGGTTTGTGTCTGTCATATTACATTGAAGTTGTTGTTGTAATTATATGTTCCATTGTTGTGCTTCATCTAATCCAAAGTTTCTAAAAATACTGCTTTGGACCTTTGTGATTTGTTTTCATGCATCTCATAGGAACCTAGGACTGGAAGGGGCATCCCGGGTCATTGTGTCCAGGCTCCTGCCGAGGTATATGAACTGTAAAAGTTGAAAGAGAAGAGTACTGTACAATAAACTTCTGGTTCGTACAGTGGGAAAGCTAATGAGACAAATGAAACTTTCCGTGTGGCCTTTACAAAGCTGGAAGTCGCAGCATGGGGCTGTCCCCTTGCAAATCTTGGGTCATTAGCTTATCTTCTACAGTAACTGCAAAGGATGAATGTCAGAGGATGAGTTAATTTTCCCCTTTACAACACAGGAGTATTCACCTTTTCTTCAGAAAATCCTGGGGAAAAGATTGCCAGATTTTTTCATGTGTAAAAGGAGTTTTAAAATGTTAAACATGTTTACACAGAGGAAATTATTTCATCTAGGGCGAAGAGAGACATCCCTTAGCTTTTAAATGTGCTTGAATGACAGTAGGGCATGTTCAGCATTCTGTAGGATTTTCCTAAACAAAACAAGAACCCAGAAGTCCCTCCATGGAATAAGACAATAGCTAAAAGAAGGATGGCAGTTTCCTTTATACAGGGCACATGGGAACAATATTATCAGATTATTTCTGAAGTTATAATGCTAGAAAGGGAACCTGATGATATAAAATTAAAAACCATAAATGCCTGTGTTTCAGAATTTGTGCTGTTTTCCTTAAGACTTTAGCTGTGCACTGATTGTCAGTATTAAATGTGCTTTTTAGTATATGTAGATACTTGCAGATTGTTAAGGACACTTCTAGAATATTTATATTCCAGAATGTCTAGATTGTTTCAAATCTTGGTGATGAAATGTCCTCTATGTAGAGTTATAAAAGGTGCAGCTGTTCAGAATAAGGTTCAGCCTAATAGAAGGAGTAGAAGGACAATAGTTTATTTGGCAGTTTCCAGAAAATAAACAGAAAACAAAACAAGACTTTGCAAATCTCAGTTTTGCAATATTTAAACTGTGTTCAAAAATAGAAAGATCCTTTTCAAATTATTTTGAATCATTTCTCTTTTTGAAAGTAGAGTCAATATATAATTAGAGCATTCACATTTAAAATGTTTTGTATGGAGTAGCTTTAGCATGAATTGGGAAGACCACTGCCTTACTTCAGTGCTGCCTTTGCCTTGATTTGGCTGTGTTGCAATTTTACACCTCTTTGCCCTTACATCAGAGTTTGATCCAGCAAGACAGGGAGTACTTCAGGCTCATCTAGCAAAATGCTTGAGGTTGTGAGTAGTTCTAAGCATTCGAACAGACTCTGACTTTGGTTTCACTGTTTGTATCCTAGAATATGAAGTGTACGCTTAAATACTTCATTGGGTTGTCCTGTGCTCCAAGCCTGAGCTCTGAGCCCAGGTAGGACTGACAGTGACAAGTTGAGCTCCATCAGCCTTGTGCTGTGTTCACATACACCAAGAACTGAAGTGTGCAGTGAACTAAATTCTGTGGGCGGTCCATGAAATCATAATCTGTGATTCTGTGATAATAAGAAAGGCGGAAATTGCAGCTTTATTTCAGAAAAGCCCATTTGCTATAAAAAATTACATGCTTTAGTAGAATTAGGCAGTTTTAAAAAGTCATTCCAGGGTCTGAATCATTAAACTTTGGACCTTTAAAGGTATTTAACTGTTAAACTCCTGACTGCAGGAAAACCTATTTCTGGAATATTGAAGTTACTTTTGGTTTAAGGTGTTCGGAATGAACCTAGTCTTTTAAACACTATGTTAATTCTTTCAGTATGTTAATTTTTAACAAAGAGGTTTTCTTCATGAAAAGCACATTTTCTGCCCAAGAGAATTTGATAGCGTTTTCCATTAAAACTTTGAAGACTGCTAAATTTGATGTTGCTGCTAAGTCTCCTCAGTCAGGTTCAGCCTTTAGAAAAAAGTCTTCTAACTAGAGGGGGGGGAAAGGTTATTAAAAATCTCTCACCCAATGGAGGGATCCAGATTGCTTTCCATTACCAGGTTGCCCTTCATTGCTCTCTGTTGCGATGGCTTTAAGCAGGTGTGACTCATTTGTATGACTCTTTGGCTCTCATGCTGCTTTGGGAAACCAGTGCACCAGCTGTCTCTGGGCTTAGTGGTCTGCTGTAAGCCTCACCAGGACCCATTCCTAAGCCCACCTTATCCTTTACTCATCTAATCTTACATCTAATCTTAAATTGCAAATATTATACCATGGGCAGCATCCAGTGACTGATGATCTCAGCCTGTCACTGCTCCTCTTTGTCCAGCCACCAGCAGCTAAATCCCTTTCCCCAGGTGCCTATGCAGTACCAGGCCTTTGTCATTGTAGCTGAGCAGGCATGTTGAGATTTTGCCCCCCAGTTTTATTTGGGTAAGTACATTATCTCCCATACTTCTGCAAGATCAAGCTCAACGTTGTCTTTATATAAAATATGGCCCAGTTCTGCTTGCTTTGTTCACCTCACTGTTGAATTTGGTTGACTTTGGTGAAACTAGTAAAAAGACTGAAGACAGTTGCCCAAATCCTGTTTTCAGTTACCATTACATAAGCTGCACTGACTCTCCTAAAGCCAATAGAGAAACCCCGGAGTGAATAGATTACATTGACTTCTGTGATAAGTGCAAAAGCACTTAAAAATTCTTTTTATCATTATGTATCACAACGCCATGTAAAAGCACTTACATTATGCATCATCAGCTTTTGAAGAAACTGAGTCCCAGAAGTATGCCCATAGTGTCAGAGCTACAGTTGAAAATTCTTGTTTCCCTACCAGGTGCCTTTACCTACTGGATTCTATTGCTTTTTGAGGAAAATACTTGCATAAAGAAGGAACTGAAAAAGTAGTTGTATATATACATCACACCCAGAGGGGGAGAAATTCCTATTGAAGTTTTGTCATTTGCGTTTAAGACACTTAAAAATGATTATAAATAGCAAGAGAGCATCACCTTAAGTTTTATCCTTATGTTATATGAGCACAATAACTGACAGCCCTAACCCCCTAATAGTGCTTAATATAGGGAATACATTGAGGGAAAAAAGTTTATTTGCTTGAAGTTCATTACTGTATTTACCATACTGCTTTCCCATGCTTATTTTAGGGTCATTTGGGAAAAAGCTTTAACTCAAAAAAAATGAATGCATTGCTATTCTGGGAGTTAGATTGTCACTTAATAAATATATTTCTGATAATAAAAATCAGTGTAATTTTCCTTGCAGGGACTTATTCAGAAGAAAGTTAATAAAAACTTCATGGAAAAACTAGCATCACAGCTATTTTTTATTGTTTGAAATTCCTACAGAGAAGTTAGCAGAATGCAAAAAGTATCAAGAAACAGAGAAACATTCTATGGTCATTAAAACCCAAAGGTAAGATTCTCTTAGTAAAGATACTCTTAAGCAAGGTAGCTCTGATGAACCTTTTAAATATCTTTTAAGAACAAATACTTAACTGGCCCTGCTGATGGGAAAGTCATAATGTGGCTTTTTTCCTGATCACTTTCTATTCTTTGCATGCGTGACAGATGTCAATGAAGTTGAAAAGTGTCCATTTCCCAGCAGGATGCTGGCTGTTCCCCAAAAAGCCTGGGCAGTTTATAGAGGCCCTAATATCTCCTGATCGTGACCGAAGGATTTGTAGAGAAAGCATCCTGCAGGGTAGAGGCCTGCTGCCTTTGAATAGAGGGCAGCCAGCAGCTCTACAGGCCTCAGCAAGAGATGCCACTGTACCATCAGGAAACTTTGATTTATTATCTGAGAAATTCACCATCCATCTGTACGAAGAGGTCACAGAAGCAACTTTCCTAATGTGAATCTGAGACCCCCATTATTTCCCATTTATTGCTACAAGCATGAAAAATTGTTCCAACTGAGCAAGTTGGACTTTCAGGACTTGTTGCCATGGCTGAATTTATAGGAATATTTAGGAGCAACGCTTAGTGGGTTTTTTTTAACCTATAAACTCCAACAATTTTCACAGGTTTTTGCTAATTAATGACACCACTGTGGAAATGGAAGCAGTTCTGCAAACAAGCTGCGACAAATGGGATTTTTATTGCCAGTGGAAAAGCCTAGGGAATAATTAGCAGGTCTCTTAGAGATCTCTTGATTACAGACATCTGCATTGGTAATGTCCAGACGCAAAGATCGCCGAGGGAAATGTTTAGGGATTTTCACCTAAGGGCACATTTATGTTGTCAGCTACACCCTTCAAACTGCAGTCGGACAAATGTGGGAAAATATTTTGTGAAATGTTAGACCAATGAACCTGATGTTGACTAATCTGGACTAGGGAAACTGGCTTTGCTTTCCAAAGTACTGTCCAGCAGCCAAGACTTGCAGATGTAATGTTTTGATATCTCATTAAGGTTGATTTCACAGAGATATTTCTCAGTGCTGCATTTGAGTTGTTGTGTGATGCCCAAGATGCTTTTGGAGTTATTGCTGCTTTGTTGAATAGGATGAAGAGGAAACAACAAGACTGATTATTAAAAAACCACATGACTCCTTGAAAATGAAGCACTGAAAAAAGAACTTATGTCAACACAGGATTTATTAGTGCAGGTTGAAGAGTAACTTGATTTGGGATTTTCCTGCTCTTGCCAAAGTGATTCACAATATAAGTCATGGATCTACTTGTAGAAGCAGTCAAGGTTTTGTCTTTTTTTAAACAGCATGCTTTTAAAATAGCTAATAAAATATTAATTTCAGGCCTTTGAAGCACAATTTTAAGCTAAGGGTTTTTAAAACCCCACAATTACATTAGTTTGTATAGCATTACAGTGCAGTTGCCCCAGTTCTAGACTGGTTGCTGTTGTGTTAAATGCCTTATAAATCCCATACAAAACTCATTCCTGAAGAACTTTTAGTGTAAAGATTTGGTTGCTTTTACCAATTGTGTCTGGATATAGAATTTAAAATAGATTAATTTTATAGTGTCTTTGATTTTAAAATATCCATGACACAACGTAGGTTTGTCTTGCTTGGAATCTCTCTGTGATGGGATTTTCACTCCCACAAGCCTTGCAGCAGAAATTGCCCTTAAATTTGTATTTAAACCCATCCTTCTCCAGGAAAACCATTAAGCAACTGATTAATTTTAAGATACATTTCAGTCCCACTGGCATCGTTTATCCTACTCACTGGTCAGGCAGTCACTTACAACAAAGCTAAGTACTGACCAGACCTAATTGTGAATCCAGGCTGCCCTTCAAGATGTCATGAAAAGCAAGAATAATTCTGGCTTTTAAGCCACCATGCACATGGTACATACATAGAGCTGCACCCAGTAATGCACCAACATATGAGGCAGGGGCTAATCACCAGCATCAGGCCGTTGGCCCCTGAAGTCCTCAATCAACAGGATATGTCAAGTACTGGCACTGTGAGAATTGTGCCCACGAATAAACATTTCTTTTCCCATACCTTTCTTCAGAGTAGAAAATTGGGACAGATATTTCCAAAGATCTCTCTTCACTTGGCTTTTCTGGTCTCTCTGTGATGAGGGGTGGAGGTGGAAGGAATGAAGTGCTAGGAAAGGTGAAGAACTCAGAATTGCTGCGGATACTTTTGTTCTCAAATAACTGGAATCTGTATGACGAGTACATATATATATTCATAGGCACTGAGTGCTAGAACCCATGCTTTGCTACTGTCTGACCCAGAATATTTACAGATATGAAGTAACCTCAGAAAGAGGTTTTTAATAACCTTATTCTGACTCCTTATGAAGTCTTTCCAGAAATCCTCAGAGATGTCTATGATCACATATATCTTATTGTCATTGCCTTGGGCAGAAGGGAAAGTCCCCAGAGAAATTGCTTCAGAGTGGTGTTTACTGGTCAGGGTGTGGGCTGCAATAACGCTGGTTTTGTGGAACATGTGCACTTTTTTTTGGGTGCAGGTGAAAGGACACTATAGCTTACAGTGTCCTGCAGACAGGGCTTTCATTTATTACTGGGTAGTCTTTCAAACTATAGACTATTTACAAGTATAATCCAGATGACTTTGAGCTCAAACTTGGTGCGTTTTTCAGCTTTATTTAAGGAAATGGTTTACGGTGGTTAAAGGTATGAGTGTGTGGCATGTATATCTGCTGTTCAGAAATATGATATGAATTCCTGTAAATAAGGTATTTAAATATAAGTGTGTTTGACTGTTTTCTAATAAGCATTGTTCACAGGCCCTGCAGGATTAATTAGGTTCCTAGATCTTATCTTTACTCTATTACATGAAAGGCAAAAACCTCTACAGGAACTGAATCCGCTCAGAAAGAGCAAATAAACTAGCTCTAAATGATCACAAACTGACTGAGTTTTTCTGCTTCAGCTCCCTGTATGCCTTCAGGCAACTGAGATTTAAAAGCACTGAGATTACAGGACCATAAAAATACACATTTACATTTACATGTGGTCACATGCAAAATTTAAGATTTAGAGAAAGCCACAAAAGGAATGTTTAACATAAGTAGCCAGGCACAAGCTGAATTAATGACACAGCAGCCCCAGTAGAAACACAAGAAAAACATGTAAACCTTCATCTATTATTAGTTGCTGTAGCCCACACTCCAGAGCACAAGGATGCGTGGTCATTAAAGTCTGTTCTTTTCCACTAGATCTTTTAGCTGCCGTATGAATGGGAGCTGGGCAAGTGCTGAAGTGTAGTGAATTCACATGTGAGAGTCCTTGTTTTGAATTTTGTTTCTTTGCGGGATGATTAAATCACTAATAATAATAAAAGAGCAGCCAGAACCCTCTCCCGACCGCTGACCGCTTGGGGACGTGACAAGGGTCACAGACTCTCCAACCTGTCTCTGTCGGACACGCTGGCCGCATTGCGAGGGCTGGCAGAAGGGTGCAGACAGTGGTCTCAGAACGTGCATCACCTCCTTCTAGCACTGATGTGAAGGATTTGCATTCCTGCAGCCCCTGGCAGGCATGCAGACCTTTTGCACCAAGCCTTGCACATCTGCTACGGGCAATCCCTTCCCTTAAAAGTCACACATTGTAATGTAATGCAGACACACTTCTGATGGAAAGCTTCAGGAGCAGACTGTCTTTTTTTTTTCACATGTTGGTACAGCACCTAGCATACTGGTTTTCAGGCCTTACATGATGCAAATGCAGCACGAGTAAATGCTAGATGTGAAAAGAAACAAGTTTTCATTTTAATAATTTTTTCCTTGCTTTGACTCTGTTGTCTTAGCAGGGAATAGGTATTTTTTCACAAGGGTGTCCTGTCAGGGAATATGCACTAGAATGGTTCATTTTAAGCAGATCTGAGTTCTGGTTGTGTAATTACAGATCTGCTCATGCACATGCACAAAAAGAGAGTGGAGGAGTTCCCAGGGGAAAAGTAATGAAGTCTGTTTGTCTTGTGAAAGCTATGTTGTATTATGATATAGCAAACGATAGAACGAGAATTTCTCATGCAGGACGTTCTTCAGTAATTAATTTCAATTGACAGAGGAGTTTCTGAAACCAGTTGTCCAGCTGCAATTTTTTTTCCCCACAGAAATATGTTTGTTTTTTTCCCCTGCATATTGCAAACTACTCACCACCTTAGGCAGGGTCTGATCCTCAGCTGGTCTAGCTCAGCACAGTAATGGAGATCAATAGTGGTGCTACTTTATACCAGCCCTGTATTTAAAATGCTAATTGTTTAACCTTGCGAAGTGGAACGTATTGTAGTATTTATATCACAGTGGTAGGGAGCTCAGGCTATGGAGAGAGATCCTACCACATTGCACACTGCATAAGCAAAGGGAAAAAATGACATTCTCTTATGCATGCACTTATTTTTTTGCACCTAATTAGACTAATTGAAACCTGTGGGACTACTGATGTGTTGAAAGTTAAGCATATGCAGAAATCCTTACAGGATGGGGGAATAAAGCCATGGATTGTAAGACTGAGAAAAGAAGAAAAATCAGAAGGTCATGTTATTTTATCTCTCACTGGAGTTTTCTCCTAGGATTTGTTATGATTTACTGTCATTGCATATTATGTAAACAGTCACTGTTTCCATGAAGTGGGAGGTCCTGTTAATCTTCTGAGTAGCTATTCAGCATTGTTTGTGAGTTTAAGTAGAAATGTACATCCTTACTGTAATGGAATGATTAAGAATCTGTGTACCCTATAGCCTTGGGTTATGGCTCTGACCCTATTACATGTGTAGGTGGGGTCTCCCTATTAAGTCAGTAAAGCCAAGGGAAGTCTGAGACGATTTCCGTGCTTCCTGCTGTTGTTTCCTCTGTAGTGGATGCTCTTGACTCATCTAGATTAGCAACTGCCTGGCCCCAGGGCCCATGAAAATACTCTGGAAGGGTACTTTCTTTTTGAGCTTTAGGAACTGACTGAATGGCAGGTGTTTTAAAAAATAGTAAATAGAGAATGAAGCCTCCCTTTTTGCCCTGCTTCCTTCTAAATCCTTTGCAAAACTGCATCTTTACTTCATCCCCTTCCAGCAGAACCTGTATTACTTAGTCATACAGGCTGTCCACACTTTCTTCAACAGTAAAGGCAAACCCATTCTAGCAAATACATTACTTATAATCTTGTGTACACACTAACTGTTAGCTTTTTCAGGGCCTAGTTTCTGCTTAAAAGGAAAATAAGTATATGGAGCAATTCCTATGTCCCCAAACTGTCATGCCAGCGTATATGGTACTGAATACTCTGGAGATGCTGTTCCCTTTCCAGCTGGATGTAGATTTTCTGTGATAGTATTGAACCACTTTACCATAATACAGTCCTCCCCTCAATTTACTGAGGGCTACCTGACCTTTCTAGTACAATCTGAGACACCTGACAGTGATATCTTTTGGGGATGTCACAAGGGCAGTAGAGTTTGTCAAAGCAAAAGAACTTTTATTTTTAAATGGGAAGTTGAAAATAACAAACACGTTGTATAATCCCTATCGGCTAGATAAAGGTGACATTTACAAGGACATATTTCCATAGATTACTCAGTTTTGCGAGTCTCCATTAGCTTGGAAAAGCTCAGCTGAAACCAAATGCTACATCATATATAAAATTACTGATTTAGACACAAAGAGTACTATATTTATTTTCCTCTTGTTGAAAAGCCCTGTCTTTTCAAGTTTGTTCCCTCACCTATGCCCATAGTCTCACTGACACCAGTGAGAGACTTCCTAGGATGTCTGAGAGTAATTTATTACTTCCTCTTTCCAGGAGTGATTCCTCCAGTGCTGCCATTCCAGTGGAGGTTGCGGTAGGGTCTCCTTCCATACAAGTTGCTACACTGGAGCAGATCCTCTGGCTGTGTTTCCTGTCATTAGGAGTTGCCCCAGCTAGGTGTCTGCGAGGAGGCGGTAAGAAATCCACAACAGTCCTCTGCTCACCCACTTAGCTGCCAAACATGCACATTTCACTGTTTTTTTGAAAACACCTTGCTGTTGTAGAAATGTGACACGCCTGACTAGGTAGGCCAACAGCTGTGTGATTGTCCATCTGCTGGTCTACCAGATTAAATATTAGCCCTTATGTCGCCTTTAAAGCAATGAATTTTCTCCAAATATGGTTCCCAAAGAAGAACATTTCTTCCTTCTCTTCTTCTGCACCAGATATACCGACAGACAGGTGGTACAGAGGGGTATGATGGGGATTTAAGCACACAAGTGTCAAAAAGTAGAACCTATTATTTGGGTTGATTTTTTAATGTAATTACTCTTCACTGGTAAATGAAACAAAGTGCACAGTTACAGTGAGATGACTACACAGTATAAGTGAGGGAATCCTGTGTGCATCTGCAGGGTGAAGGTGTCTTGGCTATTAGCTGGTGAAATCTGCCCAGGAGACAAATACTTTACAGAGAACTTCCTCCATGAGAAATCTTTCAGCTTCTTATGGCTTTTGTCACTACTTCTGCTCTACACTGACCATATACATTTGTTTATAGATGTTGTTAGAATTTTTAGTTTCTATAGATGGGTAAATTTGAGCTGAGTGTGGTTTTTTTCCAGCTGACGTAGAGAGAAATATTTGAAATAGATTTAAGAAGTAGACAGAGTCATTCTTAATTTGTTTCTTTAGGGTTTCATTTTCCTCGTGCAAGTTATTCGTAACTCCCACTGAAGCCAATAAATTCCTAGTCTTTCACGACAAGAAAGGCACTGAAGTCAATGGGAATTATTTGTATCCTGCAGTGGGGGAATAAGCCTCCTGGGAAACTGTGAATCTCCTGTTTGCCATAAGCAATCCATTACTGCACTGTCAGTAGTAAATCATTCCAGGATTTGTAGGAATCCCTATTATTATTTAAGTGTACCTATGCTTTCATTCTCACTCCTTTCTAATATAAAAGTGTCTGATGCGAGTTATGAAATGATGTTAATATATAGATTTCTGCTGACACTTGGTTTATGGCTTATCCTTCATTGCCTGTATTATAGCACTTGTTGCCCTGATATTCAGTGTTATGTCCAGGCCTGCTGCAGATCTCCTCTCCTCAGAATTTCACCCATTGCTCGTGAGAATTTCAACTTCTGGATAAATAAATATTTTGGGTCAGGTCTTAAAAACACAGAAGTCCTTATTCACATGTTATTTTTGGAACGTGCCCATGTCTTAGTGGAACTCTCATACCACAATAGCTGATGGAAGAAATAGAGAAATGTAACTTCATGTCTTGGCTTTGAGGGTCAGAGGGGAGGGGAGGAGATGGGAGAAGATGGGAAAAGGAGTAGACAGATCCAGTGACTGAGCTTTCCCTGCAGAGGAATAAAAAGGGTTTAGTAGTGACAGTAAGTACAACAAGCACAGTGTCAAATGCATGCGTCTTCCAAAGAGAGCTAAAAATCATATCAGGCTAAAACAAACGTACATAGCAGTGCGGGGGGGTGGGGCTGCAACAAGCTGAGCTCCCTCCATCCTGTCCCTCTTGGCCTTTTGTTCTAGGAACAGATGTCCCTTCTTCCCCAACTGTCTTCTAGTTTCAGCATGAAGAACGTGGGCTCTGAACTTTTAATTCATGATTGCCTTCATAGGCTTCTCTATTCCTAGGCTGTGAGGGTAACTTCATTGTTATTCCTCTAATTATCAGTCTCTTCCTGTATTGCCTGTGTAAAAAAAAAAGACTGGGCTTTGCTGACTTGTTGGTCCTATGTTGGACAATCCCCACTGCCCAGATTTTTAACCCTTTCCAATTTCCAACAGCACACAAGCAGAAGAGGTTTCTAGAGCAGAATACTTCCTGTCTTCAGACTAATAAACTATGTGGTACTTTACAGACAGAAACAGTTTGAAGCCATATTTAAATACCAGAATTGGAAATTGATCTGGAAAAAAAAAAAGAGAGCAGAGAAAACCTTTGGGAGAAAGTGCTTAGCTTTTCATGCCATCAAGAGAGATAAGTTTTTGTTAAATATATTCATTTTAACAGGTGATTTTGACAGTGCCAAAGATCTTTTCCACACTCGTGATCTATGTCTCATGTTACAACATTCTTCATTCTGTTCCAGACCTCTTAAAATAAGAAGGTAAAGACTAACTGATCAGACACACAGAACAGGTTTCTGGGATTTGGAAAAAATCATGAATGGGAAAAATCACGTGTGATTGGTGGGCAAGCGGAGGGTGTCTGTATAGAACTCTGATCACTGTGGGCTCAGGTTTGGCACTTTCGCCCCATGAATGGGTGCCTCAGTGAAGTCCCAGTGGAGAGAGCAACACAGGGTTGTAATCACAGATGGGACAGGCTGTTCAAGGTGGAGGTCTTTCTGGCTAATCAGCAGAGCTTCACAGAATTTTAATGAAGGCAGGTAGAAAGATCTGAATAAGAGGAATCCTTGAAAACCTTCTAGTTGTATATGCAGACAATTAGGGAAGCATTGCCGGTTGATTTTCTTGGCAACTGAATAAAAAAAATTAGAAAACAGAGCCAGGTTTAGGTCACGTAGTAAGCTTATGGTTTATAAAGAGAGCCTACAGTTATAAAACACCCTGCAATGGCTTTAATCATGTGATTTATACACCATTAATTCTTTAAAAAATACCAAATGAGAGTCAGACACATGATCAAGTCCTTATGCGATATAAACAGCCATAAGCTGATTGACTTCCTATTGAAGACTATTCACTGGAGTTCTTTGCCTCTCTTATCCTCCAAACAGCAAGAACCCATGTGATTAAATGCCACATTTCATAAAACAGTGAGGTCCTGCACACGGGTCCGGGCAATTCCAAGCACAAATACAGGCTGGGCAGAGAATGGATTGAGAGCAGCCCTGAGGAGAAGGACTTGAGGGTGTTGGTTGATGAGAAGCTCAACATGACCCAGTAATGTGCGCTTGCAGCCCAGAAAGCCAACCATATTCTGGGCTGCATCAAAAGAAGCGTGGCCAGCAGGTCGAGGGAGGTGATTCTCCATTCTGGAGAGTGCACCCCACCTGGAGTACTGCATTTTGCTCTGGGACCCCCAACATAAGAAGGACATGGACTGTTGGAGCGAGTCCAGAGGAGGGCCATGAAGATGATCAGAGGGCTGGAGCACCTCTCCTATGAAGACAGGCTGAGAGAGTTGGGGTTATTCAGCCTGGAGAAGAGAAGGCTCCAGAGAGACCTTATAGCAGCCTTCCGGTACCTTCGGGGGGCCTACAAGAAAGCTGGAGAGGGACTTTTTACAAGGGCATGTAGTGGTAGGACAAGGGGTAATGGCTTTACACTGAAAGAGCGTAGATTTAGATAAGGAAGAAATTCTTCACTATGAGGGTGGTGAGGCACTGGAACAGGTTGCCCAGAGAAGTTGTGGATGCCCCATCCCTGGAAGTGTTCAAGGCCAGGTTGGATGGGGCTTTGAGCACCCAGTCTAGTGGAAGGTGTCCCTGCCCATGGAAGGGGGGTTGGAACTAGATGATCTTTAAGGTCCCTTCCAGCCCAAACCATTCTATGATGCTATGATTCTACATGTTTTGTGCAATTACTATTATTTTGCTTCAGGCAGCCTTTCAAATGCTTGCAGTACGGGATTGTAGCAGTATGAAATCTGGCAGCGCCCTAGTGATTTGACATTTCTTGCTTCCACTGTGTTATCTTCTGTGAAACACTAACTTGTTCACGGGGAGACTGTAGAATATTGATCAGAGCATAGAATCATTAACACAAAGTAGTTTTCCACATCCTGCCACGTAGCTGCTCATGCAGTTGATGTTCAACTTTGGCAGTGTAGCATTTGGGATGTGGAAGTTTGTTTTAATCAAATATTACAAAACAAGGGCCAAATCCCCAGCTCCTGCAAATGCCCTCGCATTTGCTAATTTCCGTTCAGCTGCATTGATTTTTGACTCTCTGAAGAACCTTGTCCCTGAAGCTTATAAATTGAGGTAAATACTATGTCTTACTACAGAGCTTTCCAGTGATCAGCTGGAAGCCTGAGGTCCCCTGACTCCATCTGGGTAATAAACTGCAGATGCTGGATGCCTCTCCACCTGATGAGCTGTCAATGTGCTGGATAGATGAGCTGCCATGAAACTAAAGAGGCTTCAGGTTGAAATGTTTCTTGATTTTTTTCCTTCATAAAAAAAAAAAAAGAAGTAAAAATTATTCTGTGGAATGTCTTGATTTCACCAAATCAGCATTTTTTCCAACCAGTATCTGTTCTAAAAGAAGTCAGAAGCCCCGCGAGTTCAGCTGAATTTTAGAACGCTACTACTGTACTGCTTTTGAGTGAGGAGGGTTTGGGGGCTCGGTGGCTAGAGATCACTTGGTTGCATTGCACAGACAGCATGGTTCAGTAGTGAGTCATGAGGCAGCAAGGAAATAGGGGGAGAGTTCAGTGGGTAGGGTAAAGGCCTTGAAGATGGAAAAGTTAGTGCTAGCAGGGACTAATTTCAGGATCCCTGAAACACTTGGCACTGCAGGATTTTAATGTATATGGTTACGAGGTGGGTGTTACATGGAAATCAGCGAATGAAGTGGTTGGTTTAAGTACAGAATGCTAGTACAACAGACAGCGGATATGGTTTTTGGAGTTTCCATTAAGGGACCGATAGTGGAAAATGTGGCACAGATTAGTCATTGCGCTAGAGATAATAATTTCAAACACTTTGCTCTGATTTCTATCTGCTGCTGTCTTGATCACAGTTAGGAAGCGTTCATGTGAAGAACCCTAAGTAGGTGGAACTGGATCCTGCCTCTCTAGAACACCATGGAAGCTATGCTGTTTATTTCATTAAGAGCTAGACTGGGCCTTTAGGAATAGAGAGTTTAATTACTACTAAAAGGGAATGGATCCAGCCCACAGATTCTTTCCTCAGCTTTGAAAAATCACTCCGGTAAAGGCAAAGATGTTTTTAAACAGAACAAAGCATCCACAAAAAGCTTAAAAAGTTCCATCTCTCAGTCTCTCCTTCAAGCACGAAGGTGGCCCTAGCAGATATGTTTAATAGCTAGCAGCCAGGATATGGTAAGTCTCACAGCCATGCTTTTGGGCCAGTTGACAGCAGAAGAGAGTTCCCGTGTGAATGCTGAGTGCTCCAGCTAGCTCTGTCGAGCCAATCCATTTCTTCAAAGACTAGACAGTGCTGAACTTAGTAACATGAAAAATGCGACTTTTTAAAATTCTATTTTAAGTCCACAGCTGGATTTTCAGTCAATTAGGCTGTTTCTTTTCTTGTGCTTTCTGGTTAAAATATTACCTTAAGTCAACCAACTTATGTTTTAGTCCGCTCTTAAAATATGGAAGGTCAAGCTTGTATTTTTATGAATTTTCAAGACCAAACATTTCTTGCTGATTTTTAAGCATAATTTCTGCAAATGGGTAGTGATCAGGATCTGAGGTTTCTCTTCTAAATATTTGCTGATTCCTGCTAGGATGGAATACTCAGCCAAAGTATCAATTTTAATGTCAGTGAGATTTTGCAAGTCCTCTGAATAACTGCAAATTGCAGATCAGATTGTACATCCATCTAAAATGATCCTGACTTAGAAAAAAGTTATTAGCATTACGAGAGAGCTCAAAAAAGCTTTTGGGGTCAAAATTAGCCTCTAGAACTATATTTTGGGTTTCTATTACAGGGCACATAGCGTTGGTCTGGTTTTCCCAGGGTTTCAGTCGAACCGTTTGCCAGCAGCCAATTTGAGTTAGACTGCATTGCAAATCAGTGCATTTCCTTATAAAGCACTGTGTAAAATTTTCTATCTTCTGCTACAAACTAATAAGTCCTAACAGAATTCATTTTCTAACAACATTTCCTTTTCCTCAGGGTAAAAAGTAAGGGTGAAAGAAGGAAGATGCCTCAGTAACGCTGGGTTCATATTCTAGTGAGATTGTCAAAGTTTCTTAGGTAGCCCACACTCTTAGCACACCTTACCTGAACCACTGTAGGACTATGCTTAAGAAACCACCTCTTGATACTTCTGAAGTAAATGCCACTTACCAATCTGTCACTGCCTTCCTTCTTTATTGTTGGCTGGGAATTTTTTTGTGATATAGCTATGCTGTCATCCTCAGGTCTAGGGCTTCTTGATTTGGCTGACATCAGTTTTTTCTTTCATTAATCAGAGATTGTTGTCTAGATTGAGACTTTGGTGCTACAGGTTACTGTATTTTGACAATTTGTTTACACATCCTGCCTGGGACAGTTCTTTTACTGTTAGCTGAGTGGCAGATGGAAGGGTTGCACAGCCTTGGACTTGGACTATTTGGGGTCAGGTCTACAGAGATTTGACACACACTTTATTGCAGGGTTAAAGAAAGGGAACTCTATTCTGCAGCACTCTGAAATGATGGTTTGGGGTATTAGACTGACATTTGCTAGGTAACTTTGCTTTGTTTCATCTTTCTCTGTACATGCCTAGAAATCACACAGTACTGTTTTACCAGAAGCGTAAAAGCTAATAGATATGTATTTCTATATCCAGTTACTTCCATGTTAGTTTCATGTACCACAGTTAAGAAAGCAAGAAAGGAAGACAGAAAGAGATAAAGGGGGAAAAAGAGAACATGAGAAAGGGTGGTGGGGGAAAGGAGGAGAGGTAGAACAGGAGAGCTGTTTTGTGTTAATTTAGGCACCAGAATATTTGCTTTCTAGTCTTGTTTGTTGTCCCAGACACATGCACCACCTTTTGAAAGAGAAATGTCTTTGAAGATGAGTCCGGCTCAGAGGTTTGTGTGTGTGTAACGGGAGCATTCTAAATGACCTTTAACACAAGGTTAATAGCTACCTATACTTTGTAATTTCCTCAGCTATGCAGTGGACAGATTATAAAGTATGAAGAGATTGTTATCCCAGATAATTGGTGGAGATAGAAAAGGTGAGTATGGATCTTATATCCTGTAACATCACTGTAGACAGGGTACACCACAATAGCAAGCAGCAAGAATAGCTGAGTGCATAGCATTTCCTGTTATGTCTCAGAGAAATAATACCAAAGTCTACCATGTATTTTCCACACTTTGAAAGACCAAGGAGATTTGCAACAAGGCTGTAGCTGTTAGCACAAGTCCAGGAAAAGAATGGCCCGCAGGGCCTGTTTCTACTCAGGACTATTCTGTAATGCCAGTTAGGGTCTCCATTTCTTGCCACATGAGCACTAACCATTGACTGACACTAGGACACCTCTGAGGCATCATCTATCCAGCTTGGCTGCAGACCCCTCTCAGTCCTTCCTGGAATAGAGCCGGGTTATGCCCAGCACTTGTCTGAATGGAGAAGTTGAGGGAAACAGCCATGTACCTGCATGTTACATGGTAACAAGTAAACATGCCACATCATTAGCTGGCATTAGTAGCAAAGGCGAGGTCGTCTCTAAGCCCCTAAGTGACTCCCTCCTTCCACCTGTAAATCAAAGCGTGGTTGCCTGAGCCTTATTATTTTGGTGCGGGGAGAAATATACTTACTGCAAGACTGTGGAGTAGTAAAAGGAAGTCCATACTTTTTAAGCATAGCCATTGGAATAGCATGTAGCATGAACTTTTCTACCATTCTTTCTCTGCAGTTTTGGTGCTATTTCTGTCTCTTTTCTGTATTGATAAGGCAGATCATAAATGTGGAAAAATTATATAACATTGCTCAAAGTGTCAACATATTTAACACTTTGTTCTGGCAAAACCAAGGCATGGGAAGAGAGATAATTTAATATTGAAAAACAGTGACATTTTTAAGGGGAAGATGCGACTAATGGGCCTTAGTGGCCCTGCCTGCCTCTCCTGGGGCTTCCACTCACATTCCTGTGCATGGCTCAGGGCTCCAGTTCAGTCCAGCTGGGGCTGTCACTCGCTGCCCCGGTGACGCCGTAGGACGCTGCTCTGGGCCTGCTGCGCCAGGCCCAACCTGCAGTCTAATGGCCTGGCCTGGCCTCAGCTGTCCATGAACTTGGCTGGTCATCCAGGCTCTGGGCTACCCCTGGGCTGTCAATGGAGACCTGCCCTGCTCACCTTGCTGGCCTGTCCCCTGGCTGAGTCATCATGCTCAGCTCCTGGTGCCTTAGGGAGTAACTGACCCTTGCTGCACCCTGACATGGCACTTTCCTTCCCTTGTTCTCAGGGCTGGGCTGAATTGTTCACTCTCTGACTGCAGAGTGCAGGTCCAGTGTTCCAAAACATTTAAGCTGTTAGGTGCCTCCTTTCCAGGTAAGAGGCATTGCTTCTTTCACTGAAGGTGGTGTGGTGTCTCCATAGTTTGTGTATGCAATTCATGACAGGTATCTAACCTCCTCCTCTGTGAGTCAACTTCCAGGAAAACTGTGTCAGAAATTCCAGGTGTCATGTGGATACAATTCAAGGGAAGGTGTATTTGTTACCTCTTCAATGTATTCATCAGAAAACTTCTCAGAAAATGTTTTTGCTGTTCCAGTGTTGTCAATTTTGCCTGATTATTAAACCATCAGTGTTTGTAATACTGTGGGTTGCCAAACAGTGAACAAGCTTTTGGCGTGGTCTCGCGTCGTTTTTTACTTTACACTGGCAAGTATTTAATTGTGTGGGAGTTAGTCCAACGTACACTGCCCTTCCCATTATTGATTGCTAGAGCAGCCAACATGTTTTGTAACTCCCTGTTTTAAAGACCGACAACTGCATTTGAAGTGTATAGTCTGTATTTTGTCAGCTGCAGCAGGGAAACATCTTTGGAACTGGATCACATAATGCACAGACCTGATAGATGGACTCAATTAAATCAACAATAATATAGCAGTTGGCACACTCAGTGTAGCTACTCTGATCCTGCCCTAAAATTTTTCCAAATCCTTTTTATTCTCCAAGCCTCTGATCAAAACTTTAGGCCCTTTATAACCCTAATTCAAACATCACTTCAGAGGTTAACACATTTGAACTCCCAAGGCGAGGCTTTTAACTTCTATCCTGTGGTCAATAAGAGGCTAACTCTATCTATAAACAGTGTCAGATGGTGTCTCACACGCTGCACTTAAGAAACCTTACTCCTGATAGTTCCTTGACCTTGGTGGCCTTGCAGACTGGCCATCTTAAATGACACTGAACAGGGTACCGATGGAGAGATCACACGCTCGACACTGTAAAGCTGACAGCAAACTGACAGCGCTCAGGGTGTGAGGAAGGAGGCAGGAGAGCATCTGAGGGAAGGGAACAATGAAGTCTGTCCCAAAGCAGCAACTTAAGATAATTATAGGATATTTTTATGGCCATATCCCTGTATTTTTTCTGTTACCATATATGAGCTACATGCATGTATTCTAGAGAATCAGAAAAGAAGATTTGTTCCTGGTGGATACTCTTTCCCTTTTGTGCCTGGTAGTGTTGTAAGTTACAATAATGTTAGGAATTACTTGGACCAGAAACAGTATTACTGTAGAGCAACACCCTCATTGGCAAACAAAGGCTGGATCTTCAGCTGGCATAAATATGGGAAGATTTTGTGACATCTGTGGGTGTTAAGTTAGTTTGTACTAGCTGAGGATCTGGTCCAAAGAAGCACAAAGAGGAATTCAGCGTTCAGTTCCTATTGCAAATCCTCTAAAGGGAAAGTGACTACAGGCATGATAAAACTGAAATTGTATGAGAGGATTCAGGTTTGTTATTTCAAGGCACTTGGTTACTAAACAAAGCTGTCACGAAGTCGTGTGAAATGTACCAGTATCCAAGATTGAAGCAAGAAGGTTTTTCATCTTGGTTACTTTGATGAGGATGACAGCACAAAATTTGGGGCAAGGTAGAGTCATTCTTCAGAGAGCACTGTAGAAAGTGATGCATGTAATCCCTCCACATCCAGCCTCTATCCCTAGATCTCATGCCAGATTTGTACTGGGTGAATTGTATCAGTTGCAAATATCATGTGTTCTACAGCTGATGTGCTCCTACTGTAGATGCAGCCCCATTAGCAAAGCTCTGTTATATATCCTTTTGTCAAGAGCTGAACTAGAACACGGACAGTTTTGCTGCTATAAATGAGGCTGTGGAGGCAGCTTCTGAAACCCAGCTGTGTCCATCAGGATCATTTCTCTTCATGCACCTGACGGATCTAGCTATGTTGGCACAAGTCTGTAATACACATGCAGCCTACAATCTATTTCTAGGCTCTTGAGCACACAAAATATTTATTACACATGCCTCTGTTCCGCGACAGCATACATTTTTCTGTTATATATTGTGGGAACAACTTGAACATGCAGTACCTAAAAGTTTACATATGCTGAGCTGATGGGAAGGATGAGAGTAGGGGGGTGATATGTTTCTGCCATGCTGACATATTTCAAAGGCTCCCATTTCTTAATGTTCACAACTGCAAATCATTTGATCACTGAGTTATTATAGTTCAAGTTTGCAGAGGACGATACTGTGAAAATGATTTTTTTTTCTCTTCTTCCCTTGCTTGGACCCTGTGGGGCCTGTGAGCTCTTCAGATTTAGTTAATTGAAATTAATCAAAGTATCCAGGGGGACTAGATGACAGAAAAACAGGGGTTTGTTTCCGAGCTGCAAAATACTTTCAAATTGCATACAATGTCTGTCTGTCTATTTGTGGGTGAAGGGCATGGCTGTGGAAAATCAGACACCCAAGTTTCAGAAATGACTGAACTGAGATTAGCTGGTTAAAGACAGTTAAATTTTGAATCAAGGGCTTATGATGGCAACTATTGGACAAGCTTAAAGTGACAAGCAGAAGAATGTGGTGATTGTCACCTTTCTCAAGTATAAAATTTGAAGATGCTTAGTCAAGGTGATGAAGTTGTTAGGTGTTTTTCCCTCCTACTTGCTACTTCGTATTTGTTATGCATTGGGTTACAATGATTACCATAACTTGGGTTATTCCTTCTTTGAGTATAGTTGCCCAGAAATTCTCCCTATAGTTGATGCTGCAGAGGCAGGTAAACTGTTTATACAGCTGATTCCTGTTTAGTGGGTATAATGTTACTGTTCTTTATTTTGTAGGAAAACAGTGAAGTTTTTGTTTAACTCCAAGTTTATTTTCTTAGGGAGCAGCTGAAAAGCTTAAATAATAGTAAATCTCTGGTTTTGTTTTTTCCAGCTATTTTACCTTTGGAAAATCTCATTTCCAAATATCTTTAGAGATGTTTGCTTTCAGGAAATTTTCAAAGATGTAACATTTGACTTTGCTGATGCATGTGTCCCCAGAGTTTTGACAAAATCTTTTTGAAATATCTTCCACTTATTCCCCGAATGGAGAAACGGCAATATTTTCATCACCTGATTAATTTTTTCCATGTTACTCACGACTAAATGACAGGTTCATTGATCAATTCTTTTGTCTATAAACATAGTTTAAACATCACTTTTAAATGGAAAAGATAGACCAAACAATCTGATAAGGATTCCTGATTGTGTACACTGCATGTCTCCTTGTAATTGCATGGCTCTGGACTCACTGGTTGCAGTACCTTTATTATTAATAACATAAATAGGCTCTCCATTCTGTGTTTTTGTAATTTCTCTGCTGGATTGAATTCGGCATGCAATTTTGTAGGTCTTTGGCTATAACCTGTGCCTAGATCATCTGCATTTCCACCTCCAAATTCACGCCTTTTTGCTGAAAGGATACACAGAGCTTAGAGCTGCATTGCATTCCTTGTCATACGGGTGTGTTCTGTAGCGCACAAATAAAAAGTGTATCACAACACAGCGATCTCTCAGAAGGTGAGAGGGCTGTTGTCCAAGCTACTTTCTGATCAAATAAAAAATATCTGCCTCTAAATATTGACAATCAAAACAAAGAATGGGAGAAAAGTGTTAGCATCTCTCATTTATTTTTAAAATGGCACAGTGAAGAGAGCCCATAGCTCCATCTGCCCGTTGATACAAAGCAGTCTTATGTCAGTGTTTGAAATTAAACCCTGGTCAGGCTAACCACTTACTTACAGGACCACCTCTTCCCTTTTGAGTGTATTTTTCTTGATTCTTCCATTTTGAAATGGCCTAGTTCGGGACTGAAAACAGCATGGCAGGAACTAGACAGAAGCAGGACTTTGAGAAGGATTTTGGTCTTTTCCTAGTACTTTTCTTCTCTCTGGGGTGAGCTTATGAGTTTTGAGCTCATCTCTAATGAGTACTATGACCTAGCTAGAGAAGAGAGCTCGGTTTTACCTTGCCCTTGGTGAAGGTTAGAACCTGAGCTAGGATAACTGACTTCAGTGGTGTGTGTTCAGAGGGGATGGGTGTAGTCAAGTAACAGCAGCTGTATATGAACAGCAGAGACAGCCTGACTTCCCCAGGAGGGGAGGAAGGTTTCAACCATCCAGGATAAGTGTCAAATGTTTTTCTCACCAGGGAACTCAAAATAAACACTGTGACAGTCCTTGTCCCACATTACCTTGCTGCTTGAGAAAATGTAAAGTACGTACCAGCCATAAGCTGGCCTGGAATTCCCCACTTGATGCTTTAAGCATTTCCTTGATGAGTGGAGGAGAGATTTGATTGTCTCTATCTTTGAAAGGTGATGGAAATACTCCAGAAAAGCATGCGTCAATTACATGAATTAACGTCTCCAGGAAAAACCAGTTCTCAGCTCAGGATATTGTGCAGACAACATCTCCCATCAAAGCACGGAGCATAAAACAGGATAGCAGGGTCTGACATGAATGAGTGAGAACTAAAGGGAGATAGATACCTGCAGTGTCTTGTGAACTTCCCAGAGCCTGTCACTGAGAGGCAAAGGCTGTTTAGTGGATGAAGCTGGCATCTCTGAATCCCTGACCTCAACAGATTTTGCCTTTGTTACATAAGAGTGAGAGTGCTGCCTCTAAAATAAGAAAGGGGAAGTTATTGTGATCACTTCTGACAGCTACATGCAGGAGTTACACAGGGACATTTGACCTCTAGTTGTTTTGAGCAGCAAGGACTCCGTTTTACATATTGGGCCTTTGGAGAGTACACAAAATTTGCATGTAGTTGTGAAAATTGGGGTTTATATACCTGTGAAAAGATAGAGAGAGTATAATTATGTTCTGTATTGACATCTAAAGTGACTAATACTTCTTAGCTTACCTGGCCTTTTATATGATAGTAAGAATGGGCACAAATACATACGGAAGATGTGGCTATCCTACCCCTTTTTCTCTAGTCTCTTAGACAGTTGCACTGGAGATTAATTAACCAAAAGGAAAAATCTTGGGATCTGGCCCTTTGCTGGCATAATTAAATATACATACGAAGATACATCAGTTTAGCATCTGATCCCTTCTGCCAAGAGAAGAAGGATTTTATGTCGATCAAGGGCCTGTAACCCTTCAAGATACTGGCAAAAGCCAACAAATTGAAGTTAGGGCAAGAAAATTGTTGAAAACTGTGAACTGCAGAAGCAGCCACAAGTGTGTGCAGCTTTAGAGAGAAAACTCTTCCCCTTTTTCACATAATATCTCTTGGTCAGTATCGGAAGAAAGCAGCTCATTCTGAGATGCTTTGCTGTTGTCCTGGGTGAGGTTCTAGAGGGGTGGGTGTTGAGTCCTGGACATCGGCATGGGTTGTTAGGACAGGCTTGCTGTTTCTGGTATTTGCCTCTGCTTTTTCCCACGGAGAATTTCTGGAGAAGAGTGACAGCTGTAAGAGGCATCCAGCCAGCCTGTTCTACCTGTTACATCCCTGGGTATAGCTCCAGCTGCGGGCAGTGCTTCATTCTCCCTTTGAAATGCAGAGATTGGGTCAGTCTTAAGAGATTCAGTGGGCAGGGAAACAAATACATCTGCTCTTGGCTTGCGTGACTTGACAAAGCTGAATTGCCTTCAGTGAAGCTGTGTGGGTTTATAGCAGCTGAAGAACTGGCCCAATAGAACACGAAGAGCTTCCTACTGCAGATGAAGCAATTCACCACCCACTTCTATTATTAGCAGTTGAAGGCTTTTTGAATCAGGAAGAAGGGCAAAATTGACTTCCTTTTTGTTGGGCTCTGAAGTAAAAAATGGGCTGTTGTCATGAGCAATGTTGAAAAAAACCTCCTGATTTTGAGAAAATATACAGCTGTTGACTTCTATTAATTATTTACCAGCATATTAAGCATCCATTACTGATGATGGGGATATATGTGGAATGTTAGTATATGTTAGGCTGAGAGATTAATTTAGGGAAACAACAACATATTTCTGAAAATTACGTTAAAGCTTTGGACTGCCCTGCACTACAATATGACATGAACTGGGACCAAGAGCCTGAGAATCTGAATTCAATTTGTGATTCTGTCACTGACAGCCTGTGTGACCTCAGGGAACTTATATAAGTTGTGTGTGCCCTGTTTCCCTTTTGTTAAAGGAGAAGAAAAGAAAAACTTTCTGTTTCTCATGTTTGCCTGCTTACAGCCAGGGCCACTCGTTCTTTCTGTACTGCACCGAAAAGAATGAGGCCCAAGTCTCTTTGTGAGGGGCCCAGGGCTTTACCATAGAAGTCATTTTAAAAAGAACAAATTCTGTCATATCTGGAATGTTGAATCCCAAAGCAAAATTAGAACAAGGCAACTCTGGGCTTGTTACACACAATGCTGTTTTTTTAATTACTACTTCAATCATTCATTATTTCTAAAACTAAATACAATAATGTTTACAAAATAAATAACTACATATTTTCTTGTCACCAGCAAAGTGCTAAAAGGAGAATAAAGGAAATTATGTAGAGCCCTTCTCCAGTGGGAGATCTCTTCGAGAGGGAGCTGCAGAATTGGGTCCAGCCTTTACCCAGTACTGATCAATTTAAAGCACAAATGCTTTAAGTTCTCACGGTTGTAGGGACCAAGTGCTGCCTTGCTCTGAAAGCACAAGGGTGCAGTTCTTCTTCTGCGCTTCCATGAAGTGTTGGAAGTTCTCTCTCATGATTTCCTTGATCTATGCCCCACAGGTCCAACCTTCCCGCTGGGCTTGGGAGTCAGAGCTCCATGCCACTTGAAACTGCATTGCCTGTGATCCAGAAAATTGTGTGTGTTCCCTTGGGGCCTGGGTGTTTAAGAAACATGTCTTCTTTCCCTTCAGCAAAATAGCTGAATAGGGTGACCTAAGACAGTATATCATGAGATTCCCTTGGATTCACAATCGGCCGTCTGCCCTGGATACAGATGGTATGGGATGAGAGTAAATCCCTGAGGGTAAAGACCCATATGCCTGTGTGTGTTTGCCAGTTGTACAGAGGGTCACCCTCTGCAGCACCTCTTTAAAAACTTATCATTAAGCCCGTCTCCTTTGTGAACTTTCTCATTATCATTTCATTGTGCTATGCAGTTCTGGCCTGGCGCAATGAATATTGACTTCATGCTTGCTTTTCTAATTGAATTACAGTGGAGCAGGCTGAGCCAGTGAAGTTTCCTGCCTGCAGTCCTGCTTCCCTGGCAGCCAACTGAATAGAGGCTGAAAGAAAAGCTGTTTGCTTGGGCATTATGGATAACAGAGACCTGTCACAAAGCTGCTACAATGATTTATTAAAAGACAGAAGAAAATGAGAGAGAAAGAGTCTTGCTCACTTTCAGCACCAGCTGCTTGCTTTGCTTGCCTTCTTTCCTTTTTCTTTCTCTTTCTTTCTTTCTTTTTCTTTGTTTTGTTTTTCTCTTTCTCTTCAGCACTTTCCTGCTTTCTCTTTCATCCTCTCTTTCTTTCTTCCTCTCCCTCCTCTTCTCTCTCTCTCTTCCCCCCTCTCTCCCCTTCCTGGTCTTATTAAAAATAGAATGAAAAAGTCAGAGAAAAATGCACCATTTGAGCAAATGCTTCAAGCAAAAGGCATCATTCTCTAATCCTTAAATAACATTCCTTGCCTAAGACAGATGTGTTTATCATTTTGGTCAATTAACAACAAAGAATACAAGCATGTTGCTGTAACTGATCCAGCAAACAACATCCCATAAACGTCTATACAGTGTCAGCAAGTGTCATCTAGGACAGCATACTGGAAAAAAACCTGGATTCTGTAGTTTACCTTTTCTTCCATTGAATTTAATTGTCAGACTATTACTGATGTAAACAGGAGTGAGGTAAAGCCAGGTCTCAGTGGCTTTGCAAACACCACATTATATTATGTAGTTAGCCAACAATTCAATTTACAGTGGTGCAGCACAACAGAAGGGTTCTAAGGGTTGCTCATAGAGCTGCTTTTACCAAAAGGGCCCAGAGCTCAGCTCATGGTGCTTGATCAACATGGGGATCCCACAACACTTTGAATTGCCCTTTCCCTTTTTATATAGTTTGCACTTGCTCTTTTTTGGGGTGGTTTTTTTTTTTTTAAACTTTTAAAAAGTTTGATTCTGCTTAAATATTAAGATCAAGAAGCATAATTCTATTGAGTTACTTAAGTAAAATGTTTAGCTCAAGGCTGTTGAACTAGGGCAACAGTTTGTTTTGTTTTTCATTAAAATCTGTGCTGGTTTATATTCCTTACAGTTTATTAAAAGTAGCATTTCTGAAGTTGGGGGGGGGGAGAAAAGAACTTCATACCCAGCTCTGGTTATGGCTAGGTGAGGTCAAAAAGTTTCCCTCCAGGCTGTTGCCTAATGAGAAGCTGGGCTTTCCCATGAGAATTTGGGAAGGAAGCCTTTCTTCTTTCAACATCCACTTCCTTGGATACATTTTCACTCCCTCAAATCAGAAGATTTTTGCCCGGAGAAAGCTGTGTGCCCTCCCATCTCCAGCTAGACTCCATCCTCCATTCTCCATAATGTAGCAACTCATCCATCTGCTGAGGATCCTTCTTACTCAACCTGCCTCTGTGGCACTGTGGGTCAGCCTGTGCTGCTCCCTTGTTTCCAGAGAGGAGCTGTGGTGCAGAGCTCATCTTCCTGCTCCCCTGTCTCTTGAGGCACAAGAAGGAGGATTTGGCCTTCTACCAGCCTCAGTCTAACTTGTTAGTATTTATTACAGTGTACATGGCAGAGGGTTCATTATATAGTGCTCATCTTGAATTTCTCTGAGACACACGTCGGAAGTACCTTCAGTGAAGCCAGTGTGCTACACAGCTAGAAAATTGTTGCCATGTCCATTCTGAGACTGTTTACAGGCAGAACTTACAGTAAGGAACACTTAGCAACTGTTTATTTGAGTGTATGGATTTGAAAATCATAGGAAAATTGTGTAGGATATTTTGAGGAAAACTAAATGGGTTGTTAAAGGTAATATGGCCTTATTGATAATAAATCTGTTTTACTTTGTTTGATATATTGTCAATTAAAAAAACAGGATAGCATTCAACTCTTTTCAAATGACTTATTCAGAGCTGACTTTTCAGAGAGCTGAATTTTATTCCTTTTTCCCATTACCAGGTTATTGCCTAAATGTACACTTTATTTGGTCATGTCATTATTGTTATCTTTCCTGATTCCCTGTCTATCTTGTTGCTCTGCATTACTTACTTTCTCAGTTTTTATGGCCTTTCACTTTACTCTTCACAATTTTTTAAATCTTCTTTTGTCCAGTTCTAGTTAGCCTCAGCATGGAAGGTTGCAAGAAATTACTGCAGAAAAATCTCACTTTTCAGTAGCTGGCATTTTCCTTAATGCTGATTTAACCCTTCTCAGTGATAAATCAGGAATTAATCTTTGTTTGGAATAAGTTTATTGGCAACTGCTCTTCAGTAGCCACTAAGCTGTTTGCAAATAGAAGGGAGGTTTTTTTTAGTGACCTCACTGAAGCTAGGGCAACAGGTGGATTTATTCTCAGGTTTACATGACTTGAAAGGGTAAACATGAAGCTTCAGCCAACGCTTTGCATTTTAAAGAACACTTCCACAGGGCTTATGTGGGTTTGTTTGGTAGGTACACTCCAGGTTGAAATGGAATGGCTACTGACTGAAGTTGAAGGGCCTTGTAACTTAATAAATTACTTTCTGGCATTTGAATGATTAATATTTGTTGGCAAATAGTAGATGGTTAAGTTAATTCTCTGATCTGTCTTGTCCAGTTCCTGATTTTTGCAGCTATCTGCTGTGTGGCCATCAGTAAATCAATTCCTCTTTCTCAGTCTTCTGTGATTTGTTTCCCTGCCTTGTCTAGTTTGGTTTTAAGTCTTATGGGGTACTGTCCATTAAGCACTTGTCAGTCAAATACTTGCACGAGCAGTTAATGCCATTGTAGTAGTAGTCTGGTTTATGCAGTGTAACATATGTATTTTATATCTTGTATTACATTGTAACAACAACAAATAGCAGTGTGAGTAGTTGTGTTACTGGACACAGGCACATGTACATACACAGCAACAGTCAGGTCCTGGGGCTGCATTCAGATGCAGACTTATGTCACCTCCCCTACATGAAACTAGACACATTTCAAAGATTGCATTTGCCAGGGAGTTACGGTCATGTAACAGAAAACTTTCTTACGCAAGTAAAAGGAGTCATTTCCTCACCTCAGTCATTGTGGGAATTGGTACCTGTCTAGTATTTTTAACTTTACTGGGGCCAGGATTTCATCCACCTGTTTTGGAATTTCTATAAAGAAAGGCTATTGGCCGTCTACGTATCTGGGAGGAAAATGTAGTTATTAGCACCTAGGATTTAAAAACCGTGGCATGAGAACCATAAGCAATTAATGTACTGAAAAATGGTATTACAATTTCTCTCAGTAGAGAAAGAATTTGATTAAACAATAACAATCTTTCACCATGTTTATCTTAGCTACATCATAGATTGAAGAATTGAATATAGTTTTTTTCATGGCTAACTTGTCAGCCTGAGTAACAATTGAGCCCTTGAAGTAACACAAATGATTCTGACCTTTTGCTTGGATTTGGGGTCGCTGTAGAAAGGAATTTTTATAAGCCACCTACACACTATTTCCGCCTGGAATTGGAGAGAGAATCTTTCTGGATTGCAGGCATTTCAAACTCATGAACCAGCTTAACTTTGCAATTCATTGCATGAAACTCAAGACAGGAACTGCTTTGTGTGGCATTTTCACATCAAGACTGGTACCCATAAATCAAGATGAATGTCTTTCTGAATGACTCGCTACAGTTCAGCCACAAGATCTGGGCTTGAGGCACCGACCACTGAGCAAAGTGCTTTGGCCTATGTTATTCAGAAGGTCAGGTCTGAAGATCATGATGCTTCCTCAAAAGGCTGTGAATCTTTACATTGTATATTATTCTCTATAATGAAAGTGGAAGAAACAGAAGATTTTTAATTGTTAGTAATATATTTTCAGCAACAGAGATCATTGTGACTTCCCAAAGTTTGGTATGTTTTCTGAAGGCGACAGAAGGAAAAAAAATCCTTCAACTTTGAAAAGCACAATGCTTTGACCAGTTCTTTTTTATGTTGGCAGGGATCCTATGTTAGAGTGAGTCCCCTGAAAGGCGACCAAATTGCCCACCACAGACAACTATGATGAATAACATTCCCTGTCTTTGCGCAAAGCATTGCTTACAGTACCCCATACAATCCCAGCATCCTGCAACGTGCGGTGCATTTGGTTTTTATTTGATTTTTACAAGCTATTATTGCCATTCAGCAAAATTAATCCTTGAGAGCAAGGGATACTTTGTCAAGTCAAGACTCCAGCTGCCTGAGTAAGAGTCTGCTTTGCTTATTCTGGCAGCAATCATGACTAACACCTTGGATAAACCACTCCTGTGAACAGAACAGGGAACCGGGCTGGCAGGTGCTGGTCCGAGCTCTGTTACTGGCCTGCCAGCTGATCTTAGATATATAACCTCATTTATTAGTTACTTCCTTTTCCTTCCTTCATTTTGTCCTGTTTGCCCACACTGTCCTTTCCCTGAAGCAGACTTCTTTTCTGTATATTTGTACTGTACCTAACAGAAGAGTCCTTCTCTATGTTGCAGGTTTAGAATAGCTCCAAAGACAATCCTCAAGATGTGCTGCCCAAACCAATAGCCTACAGAGCATGCACAACCCTGTATGCAGGTGCATGCTGTGTAGGTTAGCATGTGGCCCCACAGCCTGGAGTTCTTTGCACAGCAGGCTGGTGGGAGGAGGGCGGTGTGAGATGGAGCACCCTCTGCTCGTTGCTGCACCAAAGGGCTATGTGCTACTGCAAAATGGAAAACAACTCTTTCAGGGTGTCATGGCTCTTATCACTGGTGGCAGCCAAGCTGGTGCAGCACTTCTAAAGTTGTTTGCTGCCTTTTCCTAAAATACAGTAGCAGGTAAATCCTTGAGTTTCTTCCAGAACAAGGAGGCCCAACTTTGTCAGACCTGTGGCACGCAGAACTCCCTGGAGGTTTATTAGTCTGACATCATCCTGTAGGGAACATCTTAACAGCCTCTGAATCACCAAAGCAACCTCTCAGATTTTAAAAATTAAAATTATATATAGTGCTGTCTGAATACAAGTATACGAATGTTTATCAATCCATTTAATTAAATATGTCTTTCTTAATTTAACGAGCTTTGCTCAGCAGGGTAGTGATAAATGCATACAATTTCACACTCCCGACAGGCATGTTTAAAAAGAAGGAAGGGAGGGAAGAAAAAAAAAATGCAACAGAGCTCCGTAAATGGTAATTCAACTTAATTTTTTAACAAGACTGTTTTGGTTTCAGAGTGATTCCATGACCTACAGCAATGATCAAAGTGATGCCGTAGTGGTGAGTCTCATATAGCTAGAGTACTACTGAGTGTGCTGCGACAGGCTCTGCAATGTTTAAACAATCTAGCAACCAGGTGCTTCGTTTTCCTCTCTATCAGTGCTGCTGGGCTCAGCTCAGGTCCTTTAACACAGTAGCCCACAGCTTAATCAGGACCATAAGAGGTACAGAGAAGGGGTGACAGAACAGAAAGATAAGGTTTTTAGGTGTTCAGAAGATTGCCTAGATTTGTCTTTTTGGGACATCAGTTAAATACTTGTAGCTGTCCTGGGTGGTTCCATATTGTTTAGATATTTTTTGGTCTAATGGACTTGGGTTAATACTCAGTAGGAATGATGTCTTGTAATCAGAAAAGCCATTCCATTTCACACTAAAGGGAAGAGCTGGCTCTGCATGCTTTGTATCTGTTAGATTAAAGCAATGAGCTGGAGGACAATCTGTGGCATCACTATCTTGGTACGTATTTTAAGCAGTCCCTACAGTGGTGCTTATGTAATATACTCGGTAACCTTTGCCATCATTTCTCAGGGGAGTGTTTCAAGACACAAAGACTGGAGAATTTTAGAAAAGCTGGTGCATTTCTCAATATACATGAAAACTAGTTTGATACTGGCATAGAATTGCTCAGTGCTTAGACCATTTATTAAAGTCTAGACGCAACATAAAAGCATGTAAATTGGTTCCAGTTGTCTCTAGTAAAAACTTCAGCTTGAGCTGGGAATTGATTGGTGAATCTCTTAGCGTAATTAAAATTGACTGTTAAAGTTTCTCCCACTTAATTGGTAACACTTTCTTTGGAAGTCAGTGAGTTAAGATTCTTGCTGGATCATTTAAAGGAGTTCCTGTGTATATGATCAGAACTCAAATGTAGTTTTATGGAGAGGTTTACAGTTATGTTCCACCCTGGTGGTCTTTCATCCTGTATCTTTCCTATTTAAGATTTATGCTGTCATTCACCACAGCCTAATTGTGTTTTGATAAAAATGAAACGATTGCTGACGCATTTCAGGCTGAAAGCCGGCGATATTTTGAAGCTTTCAGTAAGATGATCTGAAATACTGTGCTGCTCAAAGTCCCTGTCTCCCTGCAAGTCTTCATTTTTAATTCCAGCATTTGTTAGTTGGTTTTGTATGGATTCTGATAGGCACCTATAACGACTCTCTGAGTGCCCTGCCAGCGGGGTGTTATTCAGTATGCCTAACAGCTGTCCCATGCAGACTTTTTCATTCATTTGGAGGAGAGGTGGAGGAGAAATGTGTGCAGTGTAGTCTTCTGTTTTAGATTTTTTAAAATTACATAGGTTTGAAATTACACAGGTTGCTACATTTTATGATAAAGCCAGTTCAAAAAAGCACATCTTATCCTTTGAGGACCAGACAGCCAGGGTTGTGGTGGCTTTTAGCTCCTTAAGGAGATCCTTCCACAGTCTTGGTACAGATCCAATTCTGGAGGTTGGTGTTATTCAGGATGGTACTACAGGACATACTTAGCTCTCTTTAAACATAAGCTGTCTTGTCCTGACTAGCCATGGACTTAATCACAGCATTAACTGCTCTCCTGAATCAGGCACTATAGATACACTTAATTCTCCCCACAGTCACAGTATTTTTAGTGCATCACAGCCAGTGCTTATCATTAGTGAAATGTAAATGTGTCAGGGGATCATATTACATCCACCGTTATGTGCACTACAGAAGTATTGTCACCAACTAGACTTAAGATGGGGAGCTTTCATAACAGTGATTAATGTCATACAGAAAAGGCAGGAAGACACTTAGGTTACTTGGCTGGAGGGTGATGCACTTATACAGTTGGAAATTGTTTTGGAGGACACCGTTAGGTATCACTCATGGTTTGGTGATGCATACAGAATCCATCACAGTGTGTTAGAGTTTATTGAACCTTCTTAGCTCACCATCACAACCATGAAAACTGAGGTCAGTCAAACTTTTACACGCCTCGGTATCCCTGCTAACGCATGCGCACATGTATAAATATGTATCTTTTAAACACTTCCTGTGCCACCATGATGGGCTCAGCAGTGTTTGGTGAACAGGAGATCAAGCTCAGGGCTCCATGCAGCTGTTTGAAAGGAAGCACAGTGTCACCTGGACTGGTGCCAGAGTGTCCTGAGGTCAAGCCCTGAAATTTTAAGAGGTGTTCAGGAATAACATGACAGAATGGCTGATCCCAAGCCATTGAAACCACTAGGGATATTTTGTTAGTGGATTGCAGACAGGCAGTGTGGGTCAGGCAGGCTGCGTGAGTCAGTGTCCTTCGTTTCAGCTGATTCTGGCAAAAGCATTTCAGAGTGATGTAAGGTGTTCTTTAGTGTTAAATGAGTGCTTAAATACTCTTACGAGTCATTCTGCCACCCTGAACCAAAGGCCTCTGGTAACAGAATTCCAGAGCTGCACAAATTAGATCTGGACTTCAGAAATCATTATGCTAAAGTTAAGCTGCCTAAATAGTCCTTGCTAGACCAGCTACATATTGCAGTGCTTGTATTCCATAACACTTATGTGCATTATACTGTACTGTATTCCTTTCAAAGCGACAGAGCCAAATCCTAGCTTCAGCTTCAAGCCACTGAACTAAAAAAAAGTGATGGCTCAAAAAATATATAAGTATTATATTTTGAGGTGTACATGCCATTTTACAGACACAGTTGTCTTTCATTACTTCCATCAACTTAAAAAAAAGAAATTTCTTTAGTAAGTGACAATACCATCTTTATACCTCTCAGTTAAAGTAATGGTAAGAAAGGGAACCCAGGTATTACCATGGACAGAATCTAGGCCTGTGATTTTAACAGTCCTGTAAAATGTATTGAGAGGAATTTCTGAGTGAGATTTGTTTCTTCTCTTGCTCGTACCATTGTAAGGTCATTCCCAGTGGCTGCCTCATGGCTGTCTCTCCTTTTCTGTATGTACATTTATATATATTCATCTATAGGATCATAGAATGAGTTGGGTTGGAAGGGGACTTTAAGGATCATCTAGTCCAACCCATATACACACACACTCAAAGATGTGCTTGCACACTTATATATAGAGCTTATATAGAGCTTTTAAATTGTACTCAGAATGAAGAATAATTTCAGCTCTGCTGAAATTATTTCAGCTGTGCAGGAACACAAAAGTGTGTGACACTATATAGGCTTTGCCATCCTTGACAATGACCCCTTAGTTACTCAGTGTATGAGTGAAATCTTTTTGGTTTTAAAATCCATGCCTAGTATATGAGAAGACGAGTTCTCCTTGATTTGGCCATTTTCTCCGCTTTTGACAGAGTATCAGTGGGAGAAAGTAGTGATGAGCATGCCCAAAGAGATTGCTTTAAGTATATCTGATTTTCTTTTCATGTACGCAACATGATCCAATTCCTTTTAAGCAGTAAGGTCATTTAAGTGTGCCACGCCAGAGGTTTGCCATTTTCTCCTCATTCAGTTTCTTAAATCTTATTGTCAGCCATGTTCCCTTTGACAAGCAGAGCAGCTGCTTGGGGTCTGCTTGTGTGGTTATAATCCTATTAAAAACCCCTCCATTATGTTGCTAATATATTTATAAAGAAACTAGTCACCTGGGATTAACGGTTGATTCTTCTCCATGGACGTACTGTACTGAAACAGAATCACTCCCGATCCCCCGGCTTGTTATATACAACCAGTTGCATTTGTCATGGTGCCAAATTGGCTGAAATAGATTAGCAATTAATGCAGAACATGCTTTCCTGTGTTTGTAAAGTACTTGTAATCATCACTGACAATCATATTCTCATCAGCTCTTTCGTGATAGTGCTGAGATGGCAGATATGCTGGGGCTTTAGGAGCTTACAGTCTTTCATGGGAAATATGAAAGGCATTAAAAGAACATCCTGACAGAGCAGGTGAGGAATCTGACAAAAAAGAGCCCTTAGAAGCCATTTGAAAAAATATTAGCCTGTAGGTTTTTCTCAGCCATTTCCAAGCATGCAACGTTTAGGAAGACAAAGTAACTGTTGGGGGGGATTTTGTAAAATCACTGGATACATCTGTGCTGTGATTTATAGATGTGACTGCAACCATAGGGGTGCTTCTGAGGTCACTTTAGACTGGTCAGAGTGGGGTATTGATCACAACAAAGCAGAGGCCGTGCAGATTCAGCCAAGGCTGCAAAACCCACCTGGGATGGCTAAGTGCTCAGGCCTTTATCCTGAGTGAGGTTTGTGCTGCTACTGCATTTATGTGGCTGTCAGTACTTTATTGGGCTGCTCACAGAAGAGTTGCAGTGATTCTGCCAGATTGCATTGGCTCTCTTTGTGCAGCCTGACTTTACGGGCAGGGTCTTTCTCACTTTCAACATCACCTGAGGGCTCACCAGCAGTCTGCCTTTCTGTGAGAGGAATCTCTGACCAGCCTGCAAAGAACTTTTTTCCTGGGACCTTAGTGAAACCCAGTTATCACTCCTAACCTTTTCTCTCTTTATCCAGCATGGCCAGCTTCAGAGCAAGAGGTTTCTTACAGCTCCAGCCATCTGAAAAGAATTTCCTTTATCTCTTCATCGGCTCTCCATCTCAGTTGAAATCATATCTCTCTTTCCTTGCTGCTGTTTTATAAGTTCATTCTGTTCCTGCTCTTGCTTCTCTCTGTATTTATAGCGTTTGTGTTGTAAAGCATTTTCAAATCCAGGATTGGGGGATTTTGTTTTGTTTTAAGTAATGTTGTAGGATGAGCTCAACTTGCATTAAACTGTGTTCTGAACAGGAAGCAGAACTACCTTCTGCAGAAGGCAGTGGGCTGGCTGTTAATAGGTCTGGGTGTAATATCCCACTTCGAGATGGTCCTTAACCCTGGGCAGAGTTGCTGCGTGCCTTACTTGTCTGTATACAAGAGTGGTAATACAGTAGTATTACCTACTAAAACTTTACCTACATTAAATGTGTAGTTTTTCCGGTTGTTGGGGCAGAGACTGTGATATATGTGTTTTACTAGTGCCTAGCGCAAAGGCATGGGCTCTTGACCTAACTAATACTGGGCTGTGGCTGTCTACTCCTCTGAAGGCAAGAGGAACCAGGGAGAGCAGCCCAGCCTAAGGAACGATCAGCCTGAGATGGGATACCTCAGGTGGCTGAGGGCTAACTGCTGTGCTCACAAAAGCACCTCCACTGTAAGAGTATCTGAGCTATGTAGACCCCAGTACAGGCCTGCCATATGGAAGTCCATCTCCCTTGAATTGCTGTTTTTGATTCCTGCTAACCATGCTTTTCTCCATGCACATTCCTATATTGTTCTTATAACTGGGCTGTGTCCTTCTGAAAGGCAGTGACGGAGCCAGCCAGCCTACAGGAGCAGAGCATCACTTAAATATCTCTGTTGTATTTTAAGCCTTGTGACGTGGAAATCTGTGATAGAAAAGTACAATTTTGGAGGACTAAATTAAAGCATTGTTTATAGCTGGAGCAATGAACTGTGGGGGTATAATGCATGAAGAAGAACAAAGCATTCTGCAAAAAGTAGTCACTCCAAAGTGCAGTCTAGCTGCTTGTAACCAAAATGTCTAATGTATGGCTTGCCAGTGGCTTCAGTCTCTCTTTTCATTTCCTCTTAGGGGAAACGGTTCCTTGGAACCATTCTGGTCTCCTCACACTGCTATGCTGGCAGCGAAACCTGCAGAGCCAGCTTCAGGAGCTCCCTGCCAAAGGTGTTAGGAAAGAGCTGTTTGTGTCAGCGAGCTGGGGTAACTCCCAGGCCCCCGAGTACAGCACAGCGTGTAGGGCTTCAGTTATCACTAGCTGTCAGAAGGTCCCCGGGAGGTCCTGAGTCAGGGATACAATTCTGAGTAGATTTGAGGCATTTCTTAATTGCAATGGGAGGTCAAACCACTCTTGCTGGCCACCAGGATTTGAGGTCACAAAAAACTGTCTTTTACTCAAGCCAGACACTCTTCAGTCATGGGCTGAGTGCAGCTTGGTGGAAGCAGGGGATCCAGCCCAAAGTTCTGTTCAAATGTTTCCATTTCATGTGGCTTGGTATTGTAACATTCTCCCGTGGTTCTAACAAGTTGTGTAAAATTGTGAAGCCAAAGCAGCATTCTTCCTTTAAAGTTTCAAAATTAAGAAAAATGGTTGCGGGGTTGGAAACTTGGGAGAGATGTGCTGTGGTTATCTACTGGTCCAAGAATAAAATTCCTATGGCTTTGTACAAAAGCACGGAGTAGTTGTCTGTTAAAAAATAAAATTAAAAAATGAATTCAAGTCAGGGCACCTTTTTAGTGGCAGCTGGACAATGTTTAGAGGATTTGAGAAGCCACACATTTCCTTCTCATATGCCTCTCTGCGATTCCAGTAAGTGCAAGAAGTGCAAGTCAGAATTTTTGCCGGGGGAACTGGACAGACGAGAGGAGCAGCATGCATGTAGCTCACATAGCCTGCAGCTGGGCTTTGAAAGGAAATATACCTTTGACATGGGAAGAGTTGGTATGCAGCTGTCCAGACTAAAGTGTCAACCACATGGGGCCTTTTGGGCCAGGGCAAATAAGATGATTACCTTTACAGCCAGAATATGTTGCAGCATCCTGAGGGCATCCTAACTGCCTCGAAGGCCCAGAGTTGGACTGGTTGTGACCTTAGCGGTGGGTCTGGCAGGACTTACCCTAGAAGTGGTTATGTTTTGAGTAGGAAAGGTTCAGTTGCTTCTAGCTGCTTTACCCAGAAGGAAGGGGCCAGAATCTTGTCTTTGTGGGATAAAAGAGGTTACACATTAGCTACATATGAACAGGGTGATCAATTTATGTAGGGGGAATCCAGGCTCTGTATGGGATTGATAAATGACTCTGAGAATGAGTAAAAATAGTTGGAAAAGCTTTTAAGTTTTGTTTAAATTTAACCATCAAAAGTCAAAACATTAGAGGGTGTTTAGAGAAGTGCCTGAAACTTGGAGACCCTGAGAAGAACCAGAAAGGGAATCAAAGAGCCTGCAAAAAGAAAAAAAGAAAAAAAAAAAGGCGAGAGAAAGAGAGAGATTAAGATTAAACAAACCCATCTGAATAAAGCTAATCAGCTGAGATCCTGCTCCGTTGAGATCAACTGGCTGAGTATTAGGGCCTCAAGATGTTACTGGGAGAGAGCCAAAAAAGAGAAAATCTGTGTTTTGGGTTGGCTGGAGAAGTCTAAGCCAGGCCAGATTGGGTGATATCAGTGGAGCCTGCTGTATAGGAAGAGGTAAAGTGGTGGTGCTGGGGTGTTGCATGTAGACAGAGGGAGAAATTATAAAAGCCCCAACCAGCTACATATGGTAAAACTGGATAATGGAGTGGCCAAAGGGAAAGGAGTTCCTGGCAAAGTCTGCAGTATTTATGGGAATCCAAGTAGGAGTTTGGAGTATTAATATTTATTGCAGTGCTGTCAGTTGTCAGTGCTAAGAAATCTTCAGTTATATCACGACAACCTGTTTTTGTTCCAGTGGCCATAACTCAACCTGCTGTGTGGCTCCCCTGCCTCCCTGGTTCTCAAGTCACACATGGTGGCTGATTAACTTGTTCAGTACCAGCTGCTCAGCTTCAGTCTTGCAGATCAATGGTGATATGGGTGAAGAGCAGATCTTGGCTGCTACAGGGCCTCTTGCTGAGCCACAGTTTCTCCTTCCTCTTAGCTCCTGCTGAGAGATTCCCCATAGTGCCAAAGAAAATAGTGATAATGTTAAGAAACAAAGACTTGGCTGTTAGGATATTTATTGCACTCATTTTCTTTTTGTATAAAATTTTAAAAAATGAAAGTGAATCTCTTTTGTTTAGCCTTTGTTTATAATTATTGGTGTGATTACTTCTGTTGTCACAGCTAACATCGACCAGTGGAACCTCTGGGCAGGGATTGCTTCTTGCATTTAGGGTCCTGAGCTAGATTCCCTTGATTCCAAGAGCAAACCCTCAGGCTTGAACACTAAAGAATTCCTGCAAAGATTTTCATGTGCTTCATTTTACATGCTGGGCCCAGCTGTTGAGCCTGCTGATGGCAAGGAGCCCTTTTTCTCCCCTGCATGGGATTTTCAGACTGCCAGACCCTGCACAAGGGAAGAGCAGATGTGACTGGCCTGTTTCTCCTCTTCCCTCGTGTGGAGCAGGGAGTGAATGGTGCTGCAGCTCCACCCTCCATAGCATGCCAGCACAGCCGAGCCAGTGAAGGGAGCGGGAAGTTGTCTACTAAGAAATCAGCACTAATGCAATACACATCATCCCACAAAGGACTTGTTCCTTACCACTGTTTTCTGCTTGCCTTGCTTGTGGCTTGGTGCAGCTACACAGTGCCCTATGTATGGGCTTAGTCGCAGAGTGCCTGTGTTACCTGTTGTCTGCGGCCCCATCAAATCTGAAAGGGCTACTCCTGGTGTGTAATGTTAAAGATGTGTGTCAGTCTTTACAGGGCCAGGAGCTAGGTCTGTTCAGGTGTGTCACATATTGTAGGTCTTTGTTGTGTTATATTCCACAAATACAATTTATCGTGGAGAACTGAAGAGTCAGTGGTGCCAAGAAAACATCAGATAATCTGAAATGTATCTACCTTTATAAGAAGACCATTGTAGAACATGTAGAGGAAAGAACTCCAAATGTAATTCCTCATTTCTCATCTGACGGCTTTAATTAACCTGTACAGTTATGCTCTTGAATTGTGCATACTTCAGGGACCAGCTCGATGGCACTCTTCCTGCTGCTAGGAGAGTATGAGCATGACAGTTCAGTTATTGCTGTGCATTGTTAATATGGTTGATCTTGGTCCTGCTCCAAGAGAACCACTAAGCAATCACGGAAAATGAAGGGTAACACATTTTTAGAAGGATTCTGGATAATTTTGGCTATAAAACAGGCTGCATAATCTTGGCAAAAAGTGGATGAATTCATTATCTGCAAATAGTGGAAAATATTATAAATGGCAGTAAATGAAATAAATGGGTGTTTCCACTGCAATATGCTGTTCTCTGAGCCACCCAGAAAGAATACAGCTTGGTTTACTGGGTGGGTAGTCCTAGATGAAGTGAAAGATCATGTTCGTATGCTCAAGTACTTGTTTGGGAGTGAGATATTTTATGCCTTTGTTGCAGAGGGAAATCCATACATTTAACATTTAAGTAGCTATATTTTATGGCCGCATATGGATGTTGGAGTGAAGCTAAAGGTCTATATGTGCCGTATATCTGTTTGCATTCCTCAGCTAACCTCATTTTCATTTGCTCTACTACACCTTAAGGGTTTGGAGAACTCAGTGACTCACTCTAATGGAAAGTCACTGACCCTCCTTATTAGAAGAAGTTGATCCTCTGTATATTTTGGGTTTGTTTATGGGCCAGCACTCTTGCTGTGAACACATGGGATTAAAAGTCCTGGCAATTTTTAATAGAAAAAAATTTTGCCCACTAATGAACAGGGTTTGGCTGGATGCTCTTCATTCCTACTCCTTTGGCCTTGGGATATATCCTCCTTTTTGAGATTCCCTTCATAACAAAGTGCCTAAGCCCATGTGTATCTCTGGGCATGTGCGTAGTCCCAACAGCACTTGTAGGCCTAGGGTTATTCATGTCTGAAAGTGTTTTGCTGGATAAGAAGCTAATACTTGTCTCATTTAGGCAAAACAGACTTTACTGTTTGCAGTAATTGTAAGGACAGTGGACTTTGAGGGAGGCTGCAGTCATGACAATGAAAGCTGCGCCATGTTCAGGGACTGCAATCATAGGTCCTGCATTTTGTCATTCGCTTCAGTAGGGTCAAGGTTTAACTGTTCATGTCAGAGTGCCCCCAGGTAACGCCAATGGTTTTAGTGGGAGCCAGCACTGACGATGAATTGAATGGCTGTGCCATATTTTTGTTATTAACACCCAGAGCCTTTATCAAACAAACAGACCTGTTGTTTTTGTCCTTTTGCCTTGCAGTTAGGTACAAAGACAAGGTGTCAGGTTTTGTTGATTGGAGGGTTGGTTTTTTATAGTATTTGTAGGTTGTTATTTTTACTTCTTAATCAATCAGTTGGTTACTGTTCTAGATGATACTTCTGCTACACTGCTTCCTCCTATATTGCTTAAATAAGAGTTACCTCCATACTGCCTGTATTATATACCTGTTAAGAAAGGCATTTCCTCATATACTTTGATAAGATCACGGACATTACCATGGCAGCTTAGCTGCCCCTTTTCCCAGTAGCAAGTACTATTACAATTTACTGTTTTGCAAAGAAAAAATGCGTACAAAACCAAACAACTGTCTGTATCCATGTTCACATCTGGCTCTTTATATACGTGCGTATACTTTTATATATGCATATGTATATATATTTTTATATATATTATAAGTTTGTGCACATGTATATTTGAGTACGTATATCTAATTGATTTTAATTAGGTAAGCTTAAGAAGCTCTTACTGGCTTCAGAGATATTACTAACTCTACTGGTATTTTTACTTTAAGGGTAGTTTAAATGTATGGCCACTGCTTGTATACACTTATGTACTATGTTATGCATGGACAGATCTCTGTTCTCATGCCATGTCTGCCTTTGCAGCCATGCTTCTGCATTTATAAACAGCTGCACTCATAATCCTGCAAGTACAAATAATTGCAACTAAAGAGGTGAGCATTTATAGCTGGCCTTTTCAAAGGAGTCTAAGGGAGTTAAGTACCCAAATCTCATTGAATTTGGTTACTTAATTCCTGTGGTTTCTTTGAAAATTCCAGCCTTAATTAACTATTTATCTTAATTAACTAATTCAGTCAACTATCTGTGAACCAAGCAGTGTAGTAGAGACATAACATGCTAAACGTAGTCAGTTTTGGTTGCACAGTAGCTACCTGAAAACTTTTCAACTGAAACTTTAATGGCTTTATTATTGGCAACCATTGTCAAGTACTTTCAGTGAATCAAACTGCAACATGTAACATAAGCATTGCTATCCATCCTAATTTTTAGTGTGGCTCTCAGGGTCTTTGACTTGACTAGTTTATGTGTTTAGACTTGCTAACAAGGATGGATGGTAAACTTCACAGGCTTCCTTTAGGCATCATCTCCACCTTTAGATGCTCCTGGGAATTCCTTATTGACACTACAGAAGGGATAGCTCCTGTGAAGGTTCCCACGTTGAACAAACGCTGAGCCATATCAGTGCCACTTTGCAGTCTGTACTTTGGTGGCACCTTAATCCATGGAGAGACGTTTGTGTTTGAGGAGGTTGCTGTTCAAGGAAAAAACAAACAGCAAACAAAGGAAAAAAAACCGCAATGAAAAGCTTCTGAGTTTATACATTACCCTGCCCAATACTTATTTCTATTCCATAACAGCTCTGCCTTCTTACATCTTTTTTTTTTTAAATCCGTGTCTCAAAAAACTTTGATGTGGGGTTTTTTTTATTTTCTTCTTTGAAAGCCTATTCTGCTAAGTATGGAAAGCCACAGTTTTAACAGTTCCCCTGTTTGTTCAGAAATAGTATCATTCATATTTGGCATCAGAAGGAAGACTATACTGAAGTCCAAATTTACTCCTATTAAATTAAACCTAATTGAAAAAAGGCAAAGGCATTCATTAACTAGTTAAACAAATGGTATTAAATTTATTTTTTTATTTAAAAGGAGAAAGAAAACAGCTTTAACTAAAGAAACGTAAGTGGAAGAGTAGCTATTAAAACATGTGATGGAAGAAGTACGCGTTGTTGAAAACTTAAGAAGAAACCACAAACATGTATAACAATAAAAGAAATGTACCTTCTTGGCCATTTCTCTTCTCTGTTATTGTGTCAGATGTTTCTGATTTGAATAAGAGCTTTCCTTCATGTCCCTGAGCTTCTCCTTCCATTTGACTTTACATTGAAGTCATAAACCTGTTGTTATGGAAACAACTGTGACATCACAGATGTAGCATTAACTTCACCACAGGGCAAAATAAATGAATGTGGTGGCCTGTGAGGAGAGAGAACCTTTGTTTGAACCAAAAGCCAAGCTTATCCGAATCTTGGCCTGGAGCCCAGTACCCCTAGAGCCTTTAGTGGGATCTCAGCCCTGTGTCGTAGGCACAGAACAAACACCGCCTTGTAGCAGAGACTCTGTCTTGAAGCTGATGGTCTCTGTAGACAGGACATGACACAGAAGAAAGGAAGCATTATCAGCTGTGTTTTAAGATTGGAAAACTGAGGAAGAGGGAGAGAGTAAGCAACTTTACCCCAGGTCACAGAGTAGATTTGAGGCAGAGCCCAGAACTGTGCTCAGATAACTCAGCAGGAGCTGCTGGAGATGCCGAAATGCAAGAGTCAGAGCCTGTTTTTACATATCAGTTCCTGGAAGTCTTTCCCAAGCTCTCTTCAAAACTGAGAAAATATGCAAAAGGCAATAGTGCTTGGGACAAGTTGAAACATTGCTGCAAGCCTTTTAAAAAGTTCAAAATGTCTTTGCCCTCTAGGAAAGTTTGTTTTAGGAAGGTACATATCTCCAGAACCACATGTGGGGTGAAGTCTTTAATGGCAATGTTCCCATATTCTTCCACAGGCCCAGGATTCCATCCGTGGCTTTTAAAGAGCAACAACCAACACCTTGAGTTGCATGCAAATGTAAAGAAGGAGCAGATCTTTTATAGAGCATAAACATAATAGCCAGGCCAACTTGACAAACTAAATGGTCTCAGCAACTCATTACTTTTGCTTGCATTATGTTAATGGCCTTAAGAGTTAAGAGGTTCATCTGAATCTTTGATTGCTGCTGTGGTCAAGGGGAGGCATTGACTGCTTGGCTTACAGTCGGTGCCTTTGTGACCAGCAGATTGATTACAGCAATGAGCCAAATGTGAGACTGCCCTTTAAGATCACCCACAAGTTATAGCTGGCACAGTGTGTCACAAGTGGCCTGTTTTTGAGAATAGCTACAAGAAGTGGATTACTCCAAAGTGGTATAAGCTCCACTTGCTCCATACTTTCAGGGGGAAATCACCATTTGGAGATTGGCCCAGCAGCCTGTCTACCTGCTGGGTAGCTAGCTGAGGTATCAGGTCTGATTCTCCACTGAAGTCAGTGTAATGGCAGTGACTCCCACTAGATAAGGTATTTTTGCTCACTGTCTTACCCCCACAGACACACAAAGCTTCCAGCTTTATGAGAGTTACGTGGAAGGGTGCCATACCACACCCATAGATTTGAACTTCTGTTGACTTTAATGAGAGTTGTGTGGCTAAATCCCACGCAGCTTTCAAACTGGAGGGGTTAAATCCTTTTCGCTTTTGCCTGTTAGTCTGTGGTTGAGAAAAAAAAAATCCCATGTGTTTTAAATTGTTTTAACTGATAAGTCTGGCCAGCAATTGAGAGTAAATCATAGTACCAGCGCACGCCCACAACCTAGCCTGATATACGTCTACATTTTAAAGTGACATAAATGAGTCATGAGAGCAGAGTTTTAATTAAAAGGATTGAAAGTGTCAGAATTTTCTTAAATCTTTTACAAAAAAACCTTACTCTTCCACTACACTTTTGTGGGGCAGTAAACAACTGTGATTTGTATAATGGAATTTCAAAGAGTTTAGCTTTTGCAGTGTAATTTTGTACTTTGAATGCTGAAGTTTTATGAAGACACACAAAATGTAAAGCTGGTACTTTTATCCCAGTAATTGCTTTATCATCTTAAGTTATCAAACTTTGTGACTGCAGTAGCCATTATATTAGAAGAGGCTTGTGTAACACATGACCGAAAAATAAAGTCATGTCAAAAACCACAATCAGAGTATCACGGTACTTCAGGCCAAACCACGTATTCATTATTCAAGCAAAAGTCTTTATGAAGGTGTGTAGAGCAATGAATTGGTGAAAGCTGAAGAGTCATGCTAACTCTTGATTTAATAAAATGGTGGCTGGAATAAAATCCTGTTGTTTAAAGTCTAAATTCTCAGTGGAGCCACCTTGTCAAAATATAATAGTCTGATTTGCCATGAATTGTCAAAGAGTGAAATGTATCAATCACAAAGTCAAATAAATACAATAAAAACATGGTGTTATTAGACAATCCGTAAAAAAAAAATAAAGAAATTCTTTAAAAACTAGTTTACATGTGCAAAACTGAGTTTCAGTTGAGCTGTATCCACAATTCCTTTATATTTGGTTTATGACAGTATTTAGTGCCCAGGGAAAATATTTATCAAGAGCAAATGTTAAACTAAAAAATTTGAACAGAAATCCAACAAATATGCCCATTTGATTTTCATATTCCACATTTAGAGTTTTCAGCTTAAATGCAGATGGCTTATTTATATGGACAAAAAGCATCACTATAATTAGAATTGATCATGACAACATTAGAGAGGGAATACTGAGCTTCCAGGCTTAAGGCAATACCTGACTGTAAAGACAAGGATGAGTCCTCTGTGGGAATTAAATTACTGCCTGTTGCAGCAACTGAGACCTTATCAATTCCCCAGGAAGATCTGATGCTGACCACTCTAAGAGACAACATATGATGCCAAGCAGATTGGGTCAAATCCTATGGGGCAGCTGAACTGTTCTTAAATTATTCTGTCTGGAAACAAACGCTATCCCCGGTAATTTTGGTCATTACTAGCTAGTGAATGTTGAAGGTGAAGTACTGTAAAGAAGTGTTTGTCAGAGAAACTTAGGAATTTCAAAATCCTGATAAGAAAGATGCATTAAAAATTTGAAAGAAATAAAATGTGAAAGTTTAAATGGAGAGACACTATTATGAATTTATTTGCTCACCTATAATTAAGGCTTATTTTTTCCTGCACCAATGATTCTTTCTTTAACGTGCATAATCATTGTACTGTGTAATGCATTTTATAGGGCGTGGTGATATTCCTTGTCAGCTAGAAGAGGAGTGCCAGCATAAGCAGCCACCTAACAGTGTTGGAACTAGCAAAGAGTTACATTTTCCCAACTCCTTGTATGACCTGCAAAACTGTGTGAAAGACCAGTATAGAGAAGTACTGAACCAGTTCAAAGTGAGAATCTGTTTTGATTGGGTTAGTTTTTGGGAAATGTAGCTTTTTTTCTGAAAAGCTGGGCTGATTATATACCCACAGCTCTGTAGCCAGCCCTTCAGACCAAACATTGTCTCTATGTGCCTGTCCTTTACAGCCCCCAAACTATGTTAATTTTATTACTAAAGTTAAACAGATATGTCTCAATTTAAGGGACTTTGCCATCAGTTCCTATAGAAGCATCTGTGTGGATTGGATAGAGATGAAAACATTGCCAACTGGACAGAGGAAAGGAGATTGTGGAAATACTTCTGCTTGCTTAAGAGCAGTTCTTCCCTGCTCACTTTCCTTTCCCAGTCTTTACATAGAAACTAGAGGACTCTCTGTATTTCATCATTATTGTGTACTAGGGAAAAAGATTGTCTGGAAATTGAACATTTTTGCTAAAAAGCTTTTATGGCTTGGAGCATCTAATGGCAATATTCGTGAGAGCCACATCACGGTGAAGGACAAAACAAAGACCTGTCAGAAGCAGGAAACTCATTTCTTGTATGCTGGTGGCTGTGCCAACATGTATGATGTCCATGAAGTGTACCCCAAAGGTTATAATTTTTATAGGAAAAGCAATGTATTTATATTGTATCCATCACTGTGCTGTCTAAGTACCTGAACATGTAGGTCTGGGCCAGTTATAGCAACTGGTACTAGGCAGTTATTAGGTATAGCTTCAGCTCTTGGATTTGCATATAGCCATAAGAAAGTCACTCTTTCTCCTGCTTGCTGTTTTCTGAAATAGAAGCAAGTATTGAATTCCCAACTTCTTCTTGCTAGTGCTACAGATTTATCTTAGTTCATCCTGGGGTTACAAGGCCCCACCTAGAAGTCTGGCTTGTAGCCAACGCTAGAGGGGAGCTGTAGAGCAAACCTCAAGAGCATTCTTGAGGTGTTTATTTTCCTTTGCAGGCAGAGGGTCAAAGAAAAAAATACATGGGAACCCAAAAGAACATGTTGAAGGCTGGTTTGGGGCACCAAACCAATTCAATTACCTGATGGCTCAAAGGCAGCAATTTTCAAAATAAAGGTCCTGAGAGGAAATCATGGGTTTAAAGAAAGGACTCTCTAAGCCAAGCAGAAAGATGATCTGGTAGAAGACACTTGCAGGAAACAGAGAGGGAAGACTTAACAGAAGAGCATTTAAAAAGGTCATACTGCAAGTCTTGGCTTTCAGGAAGAAACTTTAGGTCCTGTGAATAAGCCTAGCTATCTTTAACTGTTTTGCTAAATAACAGAACTGAACAGAGGGACTAAAATGGTTATTTTTTAGCAAAACAAGTTTCATATGGCTTCTGTAATGAATGAACTGAAGCAAATCAGTAAAGGTGACTGTGTTTTGCCTACTGCAAAATGTGTATTAACACACTGCATTGTGGAGAGCTTGGTCAGTCTGTGTTTAAAGACTCATGAAAGTTTTCAAGATAAGAAAGGATGTTAGTTGGAAGTGGAATTACTGTTTCTGACTGGCAACCAGTTTGGACATTCTTAATACAAAATCAAAGTATCTGCATATGGTTTTGTTCACCAATATGGCTATTCTATTTAAAATTCGCTCTCTGCCTTTTCTCTGAAATAGCTTTTATGTGTAGAAGGTCTCTAAAAGGGTGTGAGTCCAAAAAAAAAAAAAAACCCTAAAGATTTGTTTCTTAGTTTGATACTGTATAGAAGAAGGGAATTGGCTAAATACGTAATGAAAAACTTAGAAAGAAACCCCACAACACTCAAGCCTTATCCCCCAAATAACAACATGAACAATGAAGTCCACATGAGGACTGATCACTTATCATCTTGTATTGCATTCTTTTGACAAATGCACAGTTCAGTGATGGACAATGTCAGTTGCTCCTGAAACAATTATCTATGCAGGCAGTGGGAAACACCTCCTCTTGGAAGTCCGAGTATAATTTTGGTCTTCCCATGAAGAGGAAGACTTTGTTACAAATTCTCAGAGCTGAGATGGAGAGGATCAGGTGACGGCTCACTTTGTTGACACAGATCCTTGGTCATGTCATTTAAGGGCTGTCTGTAACCTGATTTACATGAATGTAAATCAGGAATTGCCTCCAATGAAACACAGGAAGCAAGTGTTGTATAAACAGTCAGCCTGCTTTTTTTCTCCTACATCAATTTTCTGTCTGTAAAGTGGGGGGTATTCACGATACTTTCCCTCAATGGGTTCTTGATTGCTTGTACAGAAGGGAAATGCTATGGTGATAATCTTCAAAAGAAAGCCTACAGTCATTTCCACTTTTATTGTTATCATGCTAATAGATTTATTTCATTACTTTATGTAATGAGAAGTTCCCCTGGTTGTTTTATCCATAATTAATCACAGTGTTTCTGGCTTAAAAAACACTTCCTTTATATGTTGAGCTGCTCATTATTGCCCTTTAGTTAGTTCCATACAATGTTTTAAATTCTGGGTAAGTCAATGATTTTTTGTTTAGCGAAAGGTATGCTTAGACCAACGCCCTGAACTCCACAGAGACACCATCCCAAATTAATTCTCCAGGTTGCAGCTGCATGATCTTGCTAAAGAAGTGAGTAATATTTTGACATTTAATATTAAATGAGTTATCTTTGAAAAATGCTTCCCTGCCCCTGGTGTACCTCAGGCAAATGGAAACATGCTTAGCGTGCATAATGAAATCTTGGTAATGGAAAAAATGGGGAACTGAGAGGACCTATCAGCATCTAGAATCTGCAGGACATAAAAACTGATGGTAAAATGGTGGTGAGGTTAAGACATAAACTAATCAAATTGGTTTCATTTAATTGGAGCCCTCTTAACAATACAGCTGTGATTATTCCTAATCCTCTGCAAGTCTATAAAAATATTTTTGGCAAGTGTTTGATTTTTCAGTGTTGAAAATCAGTTTGTCAGATTTTCAGTAGCACTAAGCACACACGGTTTTCCAACAACTGACTTCAAGGACAATTCTGTGCTCTTCAATTCCTTTTCATCCAAAGAGCACTTGCTGTTCATGGAATTATCTCTTCTTATTTTGGCCACCAAATTGTACCAGTATTTCCAAAATTTACTTTTAAGTTAAAAAAAATAAGCAATCTGCTGATGTCGCTTGAGGAGTTTTCAGGAATTGTTGATTGTTCAGGAACAAGCCCTGAGATTATGGTAGGAAGAGTTTGAACTTCATTGCTTATCTGTCAAGCATGCTCTTGGCTTAAAAGGCAAAGGTTAAGAAAAAAGTAGAGGTCTGAAGTAAGTGTATAACAATTTTTCTGAAATATATAGCATCATCACTCCTTGAGGACATTTTGCATAATTCCCTAATTGTGAGAAATTCAGCTTTCTCAAACCTTTGCCAATGAAGCCTTTATACCATCGCATGCCATCATTTGTCTGCAGCTATATCTAGCTTTATCTGCATACATCAATGCTATGTTTCCGGTAAAGAACATTATTACATATGCATATGCATGACTCAGAAACCTGTGGTCTTTATGTTATTAGCAACTCTCTCAACAGAAGAACTGACTCATCTTTTAAAAAAATGTCTGTATCAGAATATCTGAAATCGTCACAGGGATTTTAAAGAAGTTAAAGGCCCAGTTCTATAAGAGGTTGAGTGCTGAATAGTCTTCAACAGACTGAGCATGTCTAATTCCCATTGTTTTCCTGAGTGGTTGTGATTGTTGACTACTATAACACTTCGGGCCATTAGGGAGTTCAGCTCTTCCTCTTCGACTACTCTATGCTAGATAATTTTCCCTCAAGTTAATTGATTGACAATCAATTGGAGGTAATTTAGACAGTTGTAATGACTAGTCCCCAGAGGCTAGTTCAAAGCTGCAAATATTTACTGTTTACCTTAATCGCCTAATGGGCAGGCAGCTAGTTTAAGATAGAAGAAACACCATATAGGCAAATTGTATAATTCTTGCCTGCATATGCACGGTCTTCTAAGCAAAGGGTGCTTTCAGTAGGCAGGAAGAATAGATGATGTAAAATGCTACAGATCATGAAAAGGATAGTCACCACCAAACAGGAAGCTGATTAGTATGTTCCATTTTTGAACTGATTAATGTTGCAGAAAGAAAAAAAAATTTTCTCAAGTTCTTAATATTAAGAGAAAATTGCCTTGCTGAGACATACACTTTTATCCAGAATATTTGAAGTAAAGCAAAGGTCCTGTTGCTATTTGTTATGCAAAATTTATGATGTCTGCAATACAAATCTAAATAAGGAAAAAAGTTTGACTGAGTGCAAAATTAACAAATTGTGGCTCTTATGGATTATATTAGTCAGGAAATAAGAGAATTACATGGTATAGTGAGTAAACTGCTTGGCTTTCAGGCCTGGAACTGTTCCTTTTTAATAACAACAAAAAAATCAGAAATGTGCTGGGGGAACAGACCCTTGGTCTTCATGGAGAATAACCTAGACCACTTCACTGCCCATGTTCTGGCCCACTGGCCTGCATGTAACATTGGCCGGGAGAGCTGAAGTCTCTCAATGTACAGAGGAGAAAACATCGCCTGAGGGCAGAGGGCTTGCGCTGCTACTGCCTGGCCGGTCCCTCACAGTGGACAGTCAGGGATCAACTGCTGCCAGTGCCTCAAACTTTGAGAGCCATTTGGGAATTTCAGATGAATGTGGGAGAGTGGAAATATTCTGGCAGATGCACTGAGAACATTGAAAGCAAACTGGGTCACTCGGGGTCTCAATTTAAGATGTAACTGGCAGTGAACATGAACATGCGCCCAAGTCTGGAGTCCACAGCTGCTGAATCCTGCTCAAGTACCACTTCTTTGGTGATCCCTGTGAGAAACAAATTAGCTAACAGAAACAAAGTGGATGCTAGATAAGACTAGCAGTGGGGAATGTATATTGTTTTGTTACACAGTGCCCAATACACTTCTGATACTATTGCAAAAGAACTAGCATCTCTCCAGGTTACTCTGTTCAAAATAAAAACAAAATAGTAGAGGATGTTACTTTGCTTCAATGCTGGTCAATATGTAAATAATTTCTATTTTCTTTTCTGATTATATTCCTGTGGTCAAGGATTAAGCAGGATTTAAGGACTTAGTTTTATAATAACAAGAGGGGTTTTTTTTTCTGTTTGTCTTAGGACGAGTTTGTTACAGAATCCCTTTTTACTTATTACGATGGAAGATGGAGTTAGGGCAGCAACAGTGTGCAGAAAAAGAAGTATGCTTTTACCTACAGAACTTACTGCCTAATGGGAAAGGAGTGCTTAGCAGGGCTAAGGATAGCATAGTGTATCATTTAGAAGCAAAGAGAGCATTAGACTCCCTAAATCACATACCTGTGAAGCAATGCAGTACCGCTGGGAAATGCATCTGGAAACAAAAACCTGGGCTGATTCAACAGATGAAAATGAAACATTCCATCAGTCCTGAACTGAAAGATGCAGTATATAGCTCTGCAACAGATTTCTTTCAGCCAGTTTTTCATTTTGATTTGCTTTGAAAACTCTTGTAGAAATGCTAGGGATTCCCACAGGCAAAAGTAAATAGAGTGGGTCTTGGGTTTGGCCTGTAGATTCAAGCTTAATAATAATTTTAACAGTAATAATCTGATGCCAAACCTTGGATCCACTAGAAAAATGCATAATCCTTTTTTTTGTGAAAATAACCTAACTGACCTCTGGGCCTGCTTTGTAATTATCATGGCCAGTTAAAATTTTGCATTCATTAAACTTCACCCTGCTACAGTAGCACAGTCCAGGGGTCATTTTCAAGAAACCCCAGAGTTTTCATAGTTGAAACAAAGCTGTATTAGAGACAATGTGTTTCCTTCCCACCCTAACTGGAAAATTCTGCCCCTCATCCCAATAATATTTCAAATACCGGTGTGCTAATTGTAGCCCACTGCTGACTTTTTAATGGCTTCACTTCCATATTGTGTCTTGCATCAACAGGGTGTCCAGACACTGTGCTGACTGAAGTCTCAATCCCTTATTCATATGAGTAATCTGCATTCATACAAGTAGTCACACTAACGTAAGTCACAGAATCCGGTGACGCTGATTAGATGTTTGTGTTACAGGGAAAGTTGTCTGTGGCATGGTCGAGACACGTTATGGTATGTATAGCATTAAGTCAAGAAAATTCTGTGAGGACTGGCAGTGTTTCAGACTCACCTTTTCAATGATAAATTCCTTCCTCTTGTCTTCACTAAGCCTCTGATGCACTGTTATTGTTGGGTGAGTGAGTAATAGCGGCATTTGATTCAAAATAATACAAAAGCAGGAGTACAAGGTTTCCATTCACCAGTTGCTTCGTACATTACAGGTACAGCTAAGCACGCTTGTTCCTTGCTTTTTATTGTGTAGAGAGTGACATATATCTGAAAGAGGAAGGACTTAAATGTTGATGCATAAAAGCTTGTGTAGGAACACCTTCATTAAGGTAAATTTCACCTAAAATTATTGCAGAGATTTCTGAAATTGCAAACCTGAGTGGTTATGGAGAAATATTTCTTGGACATTTTATTTTTCTTTTCCTAAAGAAAACCCTCATGAGTTTTGCACTCCTGAAGATTAATCAGGAAAACTTTAAAATATAACAATTGCGGTTTTTGCATTCTGATGCAAAAAATTTTCTCATTTTGAGAAGTGTGGATGGTTTTGTTAAGTATTTTGATATTAAATGTATCTTTTTTTTAGTCCAATAAAGTGACAGAAAGAGAAAATTCTCCATCCATAAGTGTATCTTCATTTAACAAATGCGTCAATGACTTAGGCTGCATTGCTGATATAAAACAAGCATTGACTGTTATTGATAGAAGCAACTAGTAATTTACTTTTATCACCGCCACATAAGAAAGAATACCCTTTGAGTGTGTGCTTTCAGAACACGTCTATTGTGTGCAATTCTCTCTCTGTACCCACAGAAGGTCCACAGCTATCAATAAACTGCATTCCTAAGTGGCTGAGAAGACTGCATCATGCACGATTCTGTGCATGATACTTCAGTGATTTGATTTCCTTTCTGAGGAGATTTCCACAGAAAAAGATCCATGCATATGGTGATCAGGTAGTCTTGCAAACAAAAGATGTTAAGGATTATGCAAAGAGGTAGAATCCCGCATAGCTTCTCCTCAGCAAAGCTGCCTAGCCCTTTTCTGTAAAGTTAGGGTGGATTTGCTTCCCTTTGCTACATCATACAGGGTGGAACCAAAGTCCCTCTTTAGCTCTTGAAATCATAAGGTTGCTGCTTTCATATCACCACTTTCTGGGGATATGACAACTTGTAGTCATGATGTGTCACACGAAATATTTTTTGGAGAGGTGGGGGAATTGATGCTTTTCTTTGTATTTTGCTAACCGAACCAAACTATTAGAAAATAATTTGATTGAGCAGGAATTGAAGCAGACACTTTCTGTGTCTCTCAAGAAAATGTGAACCTCCCAAATTACATCCATATCTTGGCATGAAATGGAATCTATAGTTTGGATTACAGTATGACTTTACCCTGCACTTTCTTTTTGTTCTAAGGATATTTTGAAACAAAAGGTAGTGTTTTGAAATGAAAATACATTGAAATTTCATTACTTCATTTTTTCATTAGTATGGCTAAATGAAATATTTTGGCATTTCTGGACTGGATCTTGTAATTTTGAAAATATTTTCCCCTGGTGAATCTGATAAATATTCTGGGGGAAAAAAAATTGTGGATAGTTATTCCTTCTATTCATCTCCATTCAAAATCATAAGGTTCAAATTTTAAACATTTGCAAATTATTGTGAGTCACTGAGATGTGATAACTGAGTAGTAGATTAATGCTTATTAATGCTCCTTTGTAAGAAAAATAATGTATATCTATTGGCATATCATATTTTAATGCAGGACTGAAGATCATAAAAAAATAATAGGAAACATTAAATGGAAAAAAGTAATGGAAAATTGAAAGTGTTTGAGAAAAGAGATTTTCAGTGAAAACTTAGTTTTCAGGAGGAAAATTTTAGAAAATGTAGTCATTTGAGCTAGCTTTATTTTCAGATATGAAGAACAGTGAGGGGCAGAGGCCCAAGCTGGACTTTTGCTTGCCTGCTGCTCTAGGTTACATTATTCCAAGTATTACTGAGCTGGTTGCGCTGCTGACCAGCTGCTATTAGCTCATAAAATGTCCAGGCAAGGTACGCCTCTGAATGTTGCCTGCCACCTCCTTGTGCAGCGTATCCATGGTCAAAGGAAAAGTTGTTGTTTGGGTACTGCTGAACAAAAATTAGAGAAACGTAGTCACAAGGAATATCAGTGAACACACTGATAAGCAGTGGGTTACAATGGATGTGGCACTGCAATATGTGAGACTTGGGGTTTATTTTTAACTTCCTCACTCTCATCTGTTGTACAAACTTCAGCCCACCAGCATTCTTCGTCTCCAAGTTTGATCAAGAACTACTTGCATCTACCTACTCTGTGGATGCCTCCTCTTTTGGACCGTGACATCTTTTGGGGTTTCCAGGAGCTACTGTCATTTCCATAATAATAGAAACCTTCATTATTACTCTTTTGTCATACTTCAGCCCTTCATACTTCAGAAGCCCTTCATAGGCTTCTCATGGTAACTTAGGGCCCTGACCCAATGCCAAAAGGGAAGAGTCAAATCAATATCATTGAATTTTCAGGGTCCATTGCAAACAAGTCTGGACAATAACAATAGTATTTTGTGGTTTACAGGCTCTGGGTACATCCTGTTTGAAATCCATAGTTTCCCCTTGGCCTCCACATTTATACTGACATGTCAGATGAATGGAACTTGGCCTATTGTCTTTTGAAGGATTCGGTTCTAAGGCCTCGCCAAGGACTGACGTAATTTCAGAAAGTTGTTAGTTATGCTCTTTTGCATTTTAGCTGTGTTTCAGGTGCTTGTGTAGACCTGAGAATTGGTCATCGCCCTGTCGTTGATGCATTTGCTCTCATAATTCTTCTGCGGGCTAAATGTCTGTCGTTAATTTCCATTCTGCAAAAGCTGAGGGACAAAGAGGTGGCAGGAGATTGCAGAGGAACTGGATTTTGCACCCTATCTTGGTAGCTCTGTAGTTCCCAGGCCTTTATAGCTGTGGGTCCAGTAGTCCTTCCTCGGACAAAGCACCCATTTTTCTTATTTATAGTTTTGAGGGAACTTGGGCCGAGACAGGACTCGAGGAACTGGCACAATAACCCTAAATCCTGTCTGAGCAAACTAAGAAATGTCATTGTGGGAAAAATGTTATGAAAGCAATTACTCTACCTGCTCATTAAGTGAGTGTGTGGGAAGCTGGGGCAGGTAGTAGGGCTGGGTGTGACAGGAGGCCACCAGAAGAGACATGCATGGCCAATGGCAGCAGAGAGGGGAAGGGCAGGTGCAGCCCTAAAGGCTCAGAGATGTGACTCTGGCACACCTGAGAGGGAGGCAACCTTGAAAGGAGTGAGAGAGGAGAGTTAATATCAAGCAATATTGGCAGGCAATTCACCCCAAGGGCCAAGCACGCAGCAAAGAAGATGGGGGTAGCACAGACATGTTTCTTTCTCTTATCTTTCTGCCCCCTGCCTTCCACCCCTACCCCATACACTTACTGCATGTTACAAGGTATAAACAAATCTATTTAGGCTGGAAAATGTATCTTTTTTTTTTTTTTCATGCTGAAATTTGGTTGGGTTTGGTTTTTTTTTTAGTGGTAACAAGGAAGAAAAAGTCATGTTTAGAAACATTTGGCACACTTTAAAATGTTCTTTTTTAAAAACATTTTTTACTTGTGGAAAGTTCCTCCAAACTAATAAAAGCCATGATCTCCTCAAGGGACTTTCATTAGCACCCTTTTACCTTTACTGTACCACTTTATAATATCCTCTCCCCAGAATTTTCAGAATAATTCAGGGCCCTGACCCAAAGCCAGTGGGAAGAGTCATATCAGCTTCAGTGAATTAGGTCCTTAGAATCCTTTATACAGCTGCCAACTCACTAAAAAGGGTGTAATATGCAGGCTAATAAGCTACTTAAAAAACATAATGTGAGCATAATTCTCCACTTCATTACATTGGTTTTACATGCCACTAAAGCCAATAGAGTTACACTGGTGGAAAACCAGGGTCACAGAATGGAGGCTCACCCCCTATATTAGTCTTTTAAAACTGGTTTCCAAGATCAGAGGCAGTTAGTCTGTATCGTATACTGATGTTGGGCCTGATCCAAAGCTCACTGTACTCAACTGGAGTTGTTCCATCAGGCCCTAGGGATATATATGTCTATGTGCACAGTTGTGTATATGTCTCTGTGTCAATCTATCTGTGTAATTTATCTATTTTTACCATGCTCATTGCTGGAGTGACTAAGAGCCTGGGTGACAGAGGTTAAGCAATATGTAAAGTCCCCAAAGCCTTGATCTAATATATACTTGCTGATCCTGTAATATAAAAATAAATGTAGGTTAGTGTGTGATCTGTGGGACATATACAGTCAAGCATGCAGAACACACAGAAAGAGCAGGGCTGTTTCCCATCCAGTTGGACAGGTTATGCCATTGGCAGGACATAGCAAGCTGCTGCCAAAAAGGCATCACCCATTTTTTAATTCTCAGACTCTGTTTTTATATGCTGCTGATGGATATCGGATGAATTGCTCATTGTAAATCAATAATACTTCATCTTCAGATTAATGAGGAACTAAAACTGTTTCTAATAAATGTTTAAATGCTTAGCATTTTTTAGAAACCAAGCCTTTTATGAGGAATCCTTTTTTTTCTGTCAGGCAAGAATGGTATAAAAACATTTAGGATAACCTTGTGAATTGTTGAAAAGTAAAACAGTAGATGGATGGGCACATATTCTAGCTCTTTGCTTTATAATTTCAACTGCATAGAACCATGTTGTGCAGACAACAGAGTCATAACAGTCAGTACATAAGATGCAGTATCTTTTTTGATGAAAATGAATGCCCTTCAGAAGAGCAATTGTACTATTAAGTAATAGTGCTGTACCATAGCTGTGATGTTATTACTCTGCCTCAGATTGCATCCTACTGAAAAAGATCTGGGGAAACTGCAAAGGGGAAAAAACATGTCATAGTGTGCCTCTTGGTAGTTTCTGAGCCTGAAGTTTTGCTCATGAGAAAAAAAAAGGGTGTCAACTTATTGGGGTTTTTTGTAGTTTTATATTTAGGAATTCTTTCTGTGAAGTAATGAAAGTTGAGGGTGAGAGATGGACTTAAAATGAACGGGGCAGAAACAATTCGTTTTTATAAAGAACAAATGTTCCATCCTCCAGAGGATCTATGTAAAGCAAAAATGTATGTCAGAAGTGGCAAAGCAATGCAGTGGTCGGTAAACTGCAAACCTTTGCTGTTCGTCAAACAAAGAAAAGCCATGAAATGTTCTTAGAATTTCCTCTTTACTGTGTGAGGAATGAAAATAGCCCAAAATAATGTGGTGGGTGAACTGTATACACCGGGCAATAAACTAAACTTCCTGCCTCTAACAAAAGGCTTCTCTTTATAAAGTGCCAGCACTTTTAACTGCAAAACATTGGTATCCAATTCTCCTTTAGCTCTTTAAGAATGTCTTCTGAGAAGTTTGTAGTTTGGCATTTAAATTTTTGGATATTTTTTTTAGAAACATAAGCTGCTGATAGATGAATAGCATAAGCTGTACTGTTTGGAGCCCTGGATTCCAAACGTTTTGGAGAGCAAACCACTGTCAACCTCTGATCCATCTTGCAGACCCCCCGCACAACTGCGTAGAAATGAATTTATATATTTTACTCTTTCATGAGTTTTTGTGGGCTGATTACAGACCTACTCAAGCACTAGTATTTCATAGTTTGAGCAGTATCAGCTTGGAGCTATATCAGCTTGGAGGTTCTTTTCCCCCTTCCTGATCACAGAAATAATTCATATCTTTCTGTCAATCTTGCAAGCAGTCATGTTTAGCTGCTAATGGATTCTAGTGGCTCCTACTGGAAAAAAAAATTGTATCTCTTCCATCAGTTGCCTAACAGCTGACAGAGCTATATCCTTTGCCCCAATGGTAGATTGACCTTTTTTCCTGAAGAAAATTAGAATTTATTCTCATTTAGGGTTGTAGGTTTGTACACTCATGGTTGTACATGTAATTTCCCCTCAAATGGTTATTCTGTCTTCCTGAAATAGTATGGGAGACTGCTGAAGACTAAAGTCTGTCTGTTCAAGTCATGACCAAAAAGTTTAGTCCATCATCTCACAGTGATGGTTTTGGATGTGCTGACTTCTGTCTTCTGTAGGCAGCACAAAAGTGTACCAGTTTTTGTCACCACAGTGGCAGAGATGACAAGGACTGCTAGCTGTATGGAATCCAAGGGGCAATCTAGATTTGCACACAGGCCTAACTTGGATACACATGAAGTTCTTCATGTGTGGAGTTTTGGTTCACCATCTTCAAGAGATGCACTGAGCTGAATTAAACCCTAAACTGGCAAACAAAGAGTTGTCAGGAGCCACTGGGGAGGGGCAGAAGGGCTCAGTCAGTGGAGAGTGGCAACACCTGGAGTGGCTAACAGTTTAAATAGGCACACCTGCAGAAGAGCTAGTTTTTCTCTCCTGGGAAAGTGTCCTGGGAGCTGCTCCTCTAAGAGAAGGTTTGGGTTGTGTTTTAGGAACAAGTCTGGCACAGAAAATAGGCCTGTTCTAGGTCAGTAGTCTTCAGCTTGATATTTTATTGAAGAACTAAGTTGGTTTAAGATGCATCTATGCGAGGCTACAGTTTCCATGGCTGGTATACATGGAAAATATCTTGTAGTTTCACTGACCTATGGGGGAGAGAAATTGAAAGCGTGTATGAGTTGTGTCTGGACTTGCTGAGGATTATTTTGTGGTTTTGTATGTTGTTTGTGTGGGGGTTTTTTGGGTTGTTTTGTGTTTTTTTAACCTTGTGTGGTTTGCACTTAAGTTGATACCTAGAAATTGTAGAGTTATGGGTTATGTGCTGGCTATAGGGCTGAGTTGCAAAAAGGCAGACTAGGGTAGACCTGCAGCAGTCGCTAGCAGCAGGCTGAGACCAGCTTGGTCTCTCATTGCAAACAGTTGGTCTTCTGTGCCTTCTCTAAAGCTTGGGTTGCTTGCAGTACAGGTGCTGGGCTTGGGCTGACCTTCTGGAGTCAGGGACTCCTCGTGTCCCTGACTTCTTAACAGGCTCTGCGTTCTCCTGAGAGGGACTCTGTAAGCATCATGAGCAGATCTGTAAAGGCTCTACATACAGGCTGGTGAGGTCAAAGTGTTGCTACATGGTTGTGTAGTAGTGCAGTGTACAAGATGACTCCAGGTTAATAGCCTTCATAAGAACGCTTCAATGTTAACAGGCTTTTTGCTCACTTTAAAGGAGACATTGGGGCTTTGTTGCAAAAGGGTGCAACAGGTGCTTAAGTTAAAACTTAACAGAGTGCTTAATTCCCATGTGCTCCAGGAAAGAAGCTGTGTTAAGAGTGTGCTGCCTTGCTGTGTTTATCGAACTTGCTCATCTTCTTTTTAGTTATTGTCCCTTTGTGTTACTCCTATGTAGCTGTCATGAGGAGGGAAGATTCTCCTCTGTTCCCTCATCTGTGTCTGTGAAGGATTTACAGAGGTGTTTGAACACGGGATTATCATTGCTTTAAGGGGGCGGAACTCAGAAATGTGTTTTCCTTCCCAGAGTAGAGACTAAGCATGAGGGTAGAAACGTGGTGGGAGCTGCCACCTCTCTCAGAGGTAAAAACATGCCAACATGTTATTTCTGCAAGAGGCAGCAGGTCCCGCTGAGTTTGGAGCTGGTGTGAGTGGGAGCGTTCTTCTGAACCACTAATGATATCCTTGGGTCTGCTGTCCAAAATAGTGATGTCTGTGTGGGCTCCTGTGTCACAGGCTACTGATACTGCTCTAAGGGATGCAAGGCTTCATGTGTCTTGCAGGCCTCCCCAGTCAATTCACTAGGTGTGGTACCTTGGCAATGCAAGGCCCTAAATGAGCGTGCTGCAGGCTTTTCACTGGCTTGTGAGTTTGGGTGTTTCGTCTGTGCGCTGTGTCTATTCTCTGAGTACAAGCGCTGCATACTGAGGTGTTGGGTGTGCTTGTAGTGGGAAAGAGGCCCAGTACTTGGGGCACTGGGGAGGCAGCATCTCCTGCCCTTGCTGAGAGTGGAACAGTTGTTTGTTTCCTTGTATCTGTGAAGTCCAGCACTTTGAAATTGTGTGGACGGCGCATGCAGCTGTACGCTGAAGAGGGAACACTTCACTTCCCTATGCGACTGTGTTTCTTCAGACACTATTTAAGGGACCCGATTTTGACCTCCCATACACCCATGTTAGTTGACACTGGTCAGAGTTACTCTTTATTCACACGTGCAAGACCAGGTTCAGTTGCAATCTCTTGGTTTAACAGCAAAAAAGACTATCCAGCAGCATTCCTGCTCGACTGAAATCTTCACAAGAGATTCATGTGTTTGGCTCAGTGTGCCTTGATGTTAATCTGCTGTTGGAATATCTATGGGAAAGAACAGCCAAGCAACTGAAGAATATAAGAAATCTTAGTTTGTCTGGCACAGACTAGCCTGCCACCATAAAAGATGAAAACACAAGAGAGGAGGTAGGAGGAGTCTACTCGGCTGTTTCAGTTTTCAACATGCAGTCAGGGCTGGCTTCCTTTTGATTATCAGGGAAAGCTAAGAAAAGTAAAACAGTGTTGCTACTCTGTGAAACATACCCTTTAAAAACAAGCTAGGTCAACCAGTCAACCTATGGGTCAGTTGTGAAGGGAGTTAGTGTGTATTAATGATAAAGAGATAGCATTAATATAGTTTCAAAGTGTTTCATATTTAAATGTGGCTCCAAGTTTGTTGTGCATAACAGGACAAATATAACTAAGGTGGGGCTGAGCTGGATTCCAGCCCATTTTAGGAAGCCAAAATAAACACTTAAACAAATACAACATTTCACATGATCTTTTGTGCTAATTATCTACAGTTTCTGATGCTGACTTTTAAAAGGGTGGAGGGAAGACAGTGAAATACGCAGAAAGCACACTGATGGGAATACTGTGGGCTTTATCCTGATCTTGCTGTGTAAATCATGTCTGACTCTTCAGAAGTTCAGGATGATGGTTGCCTGGCCTTTCTCACCAGGCTATATTAGGGTAGACTTGAATTTTTAAAAAGTGAAAGACCAGAAGTCACTGGGTGGATGTTAAAGTGGGATCTGGTTGTCAGGCTTCTCAATGCTAGTTGCTCTGTTGCATGATTTAGAGCAAGTCTCTGTGCCTCTGTTTCCCACTTGCCCTTTGTCCTGAGACTGCCAGCTCTGTAGTATTTATTTGCCTTGCGGTCCTGTCTGTGGGTATAGTTTCTTCAAATTCACTCCACATTTGTTTTATCCTTCCATCTCTGTTACTTAGCTTATCTTTTTCTAACTCTACATATTCTACTTCTGTTTAATGAGCTCTGTCTGTGTGTCCAGCCTTGCCATTCTTGTTTGCTTAGACTGTAAACTCTTTTGAGCAGATTGGTTTGCCCACTCTTTGTTTTACGTTATCTCTTGCAATAAACATTATTGCTAATAATAAGGGATGATTGTTACCTCAAATAGCTTTTTTTTTTTTGAAAAACCCTATAATGTAACCCCATACCTTACTGTAGTTGACGACAGCATTTAAAGGTTTATGATTTGCATCTCTGAAGCTTTTATAATGCCTTGTGCAGCAGGGTTCCAGTTGTCTTTGGAGTCTCAAGGTGCTACTGTTATGCTACTAATAAAGTACTTATAAAAAAAAAAAGTTAAAGCTACTTTCTGTTCTTGGTATGTTATCTCCAAAAAAAAAAAAAAACCCAAAAAACCCCACAGCCCTCTCTTTCTGCTTGTTTTTTGTGGCAGTAAAAGCTCACTGATGTGTGTTAAGCTCTGTAGAGACACTTTAATTACTGTGCATCTGAATGGCTGTCACATTAGGAGTTAAAGATCTCTATTTCAAGGAAATAAGCATTTTTATGTTTCTAATATAAATAAGTATGCTTCAGCCTTTTTACCAAATTCAAACTGCATGGAAGGGTATTTTATAATAGACTAAGAAGGCAATATAAAATTAAGTAAAGCTGGGTCTGGTGCCTAAAAATATTTGGCAGAATTCCCTGGAAAGCCACATTTGAACACTTTTAATATATATTACAAGGCAGACAAGAATAATTATCTTCTCTTGAAGTTCCCCAAGTGAGAGAAGTGTATTGTAATGCCCTTTGAAAGAAAATAATATAAGTTGCCAAATGATTGTTGTGGAATTCTTCCCCAGCCCCTGTCTATTTCACCCATCTGATTGTATGCAAGAGAGGAAGAATACGGTACAAATGAAGCTGCTGTTCCTGCATTCCTCTTTAAAAGGCAAAACTTAGTACCTTTAAGTAGATGATGTACCTGTCAATGTACAGAAGAATTAAGGGAAGTATTTCTAAATGACTAAAGCATAGCACCCTTACAGATGAGGCAACTCTTTCTTACAGTTTTATGTTGTGAATTCTTGGGAAAATTCAAGCAATGTTACTCTGATTATTTCTTTTTTTTCCCCTCTTCCCTTCTACATGCAGTAAGTATTTAAAACCAGGGATGTAAAAGCCTTTCTGATTTGCCTCTTTAGCTGCTATTGAAATGAACAGCAAACTCTTAGCAGTGGGAGATGAGACAAAATAGGATTAAATGAACCTGTAGCAACCATTGGTATTTTACAGGGACCTTGGTAAATGCCCAACTCCCTCAAAAATTAAGTTGTCCCTATGAAAATCCCTATAGAGATAGATAAAGGGAAGGACATCTTTTTAGATGAGAAAGAGAGCTTTCTTAAAACATGGAGACCCTTTTAGAGTCAGTAGAAAGACTCTCTTAGTGCCAGGTATTATGGTCTTTATTTCCTTTTCAGTGTCCTTGTGCTTGTTAATAGACAAGTCACAAGGAAGTCCAGTTGTGCCAGCATCTTCCTGTGGAGCTTATCTTGTCAATCATAGTCTGGCGATGAGGGGTATAAAGGTAGCCAGAGTAACTGAACTGAAACATGATTCTTGGAAACTGAGTTAGATGCAAACTTCTCAGTTAATTTCAGTGTGTTTGAGGTAAAATCTATGGTGTGTGAGGAAAACCCAAGTCCTGATACTGAATTCCTAGAGGGAGGGAGAGGCATGGGTTCATGAAATCAACATGGGGATAGAGGGGCTGAGAGAGAGGCCAAATTCTCTGCTGTTGTAGGCTGGAATTGCTGTTACTTGGATAAGAAAAGTTCCTTCTGATTTACACCAGCCAAGAAAGGTCCTGCAGGGTCTTGAGAGAGCTGCAGATATATGATCCTGCAAGTGAAGAAAGAAAACTAGGAATATATGAAGGGACAGTGAGAGAGTGTTTGGCAGCAGGATTTAAAGTCAGAAACAGGGTGGGAGGCAGAGCTGTGATGGGAGTGCTGAGGCTGAGCAATCCTACCCTGGGAAATCTGTCTGAGGGGCTGCAAGCTGCTTTCTTAATTATTTATTTTTTTCAGACCAGAGAATGCAAAGTTACTCTCTTATTTCAAGGGGGGGTGAGAAAGCTGAAGGAGAATTGTGTTTATTTGATTTAGCAGAATGTTTCGTATGAAATATATGTGCACATGGTTTGTGTACATCTATTTCAATGAGGACCATTCAACTACTCAGGTGTTCAGGAGAGATTGTTTAGACCTCTTGGGAAATGTTGGTATACTGTCTTCCAAATGAGTGTCCTCATGCCTGGCCTGTTGCACAGAGATAGGGTACTTCGGAAACATCTGCAAAATTAACTTTTAGAAATGTTCTAATTTAATCTGGATGGGACCAGTAAAACTGTGGTTTCATTTTATGGGTAACAAATTGATCCTTGGAATACTTCTCTGCTGCAGTCAAACATGGTGCTGTGAGTGTGTAACTCTATCTCCCTCTGGCACCGATGACAATGTTCCTGAAGCAGCATGGAGCTCAGCACAGCCTAATCACCATATATTTATCCTTCTTCTTGGGAAGGTTTTGCAGTTGACATCAAGCTCCCTTTTGCAGCTGTAGTTCAGCATGTGCCACAGTTGTATTCTGAGCACATATACACATATCACTGGAAGTTGGCTAAGGCTTGTCATTCTTCATGACAGGACTAACTGTCCTTATGCAAATTACCGTGATTTATGTTGTACATGGCATTACAGGTACTGCAACTGTATGTTGTTAATTGCTATTATGGACTCGTCTCCACAAGTGTTTAGTGAATTGATTCCTGTAGGCTGCTGGTACTAGGAAAGGTGAGGGATGATGCACTGTGGTTGAGAGGGAAGGCTTGGTGGTAATGACAACTTCATTCTTCTCTCTTCCTTTCTTCTCCTGCTCTGTTGGTAGAGTGCAGTGTATTGGAATAGATCTAAAGACTCTTTGCGGTTCATAAATGTTAGGCATACCTCAGAGAGGCCAAAACACGCTGCAGGAGAGTCCAGTCCTTCAGGCAATTTCGTCCTGCAGAGAATCGGAGGAGGTGGTGCTTTCACACCTTTTCTGGAAGGTAAAGCAGTTGGGTGCTTTCCACCTATGCTGAGTCCACTGTGTGCAACTCTTATACTTCCCCCTGCTCCCAACTTTTATTGGCTTAAGGAAGAGAGGTTCTGCAGCCAGCTGAGAGTGCAGGAGCTCAGCTGCTTTAGTGGTGCCACTATGTTGGCTATTGTATGTTTTTTCAAGTCCATTTTTTTAATGTGACAGATCAGAGCTTGAAAAACAGGACATCTTGGAACATAAACTAGATGAAAACAAGCTACAACAAAAGTGAAAAAAACATATAATTTTACTGCCGATTGAAAATTAGGACCAGATGAAGCCTCTGAGGCCCTGGGCATTTAATTTACTGGAGTTGGTCACTCCTCTCTGAAACCAGCATCGGTCTCTGCTCTATGCACAAGTGATATCTTTGTTTGTTTGTATTTGACATAATTGGTTGAAGAAAATAGAGATGGATTGTTTTGGTTTTCTTGTTTGCATAAACTTTACATACAAGTGATTTACTTTGCAAGCCACTATGATAGGGTGTCGGTAGTTTACATGGCCAAGAAATTCTGTAGAACAAAGCTATCTAATGAAGTGTTGCTCTGAATCTGGAGACTGGCTTTCTAAATAAACAGGTTAGTGCAGCCTGGCAAAGGGGTTTTTTGTTGTTGTTTTCCCTCCATTTGCATGTATATGAGTTTTATCAATCATAGCCAGAAATAAAAGTTGCTTTGCAATCTAGCCTACTTGTTCTCTTTCTGTGAAGTAAACACACCTTTTCCTAGGGACTCCTTGCCTAAGACTTTCATTGTGTGGTACTCACTGACTCAGCACCTTTTTAGTTTGTGGTCATGTATATATACATATGTCTCGGTTTATTTGGTAGTCAGTCAGTCTAGAAGATGGCAGGATTATAATGGACTTCACACAGCTAAATGTCATTGTCCTTTGAAAATGAATTCTTCTTTGATTTTTCAGGCTGACAAATCAGTTGTCCAGATATCAAACTGAACTACTTTTTTTGTACTGTTTGTTTTCAGATCTGCTTCTACCTGGAAAATTTGGCTTACAGTCTGAATACCTGTGACTTAAGAGAATGAACCATGGTCGCAAATCAGGTAACAGGAGAACCTCCCTACATATTTGCATTTGTTTGTGGTATTTTATATGGAATATGTTTTGAGGCAAGTTTTTAGTGGTGATCTTTCAGGGGAGTGAAGGTCTCAAGCCATTTTAAAAACATACTTCCAACAGCCTTCATGAGGATTTTATGCACTTAAAGGCAAAGAAACAAACAAAAAACCCCCAACCCCTCACACATGTAACCAGTAAAAAGAAATGGAAGCACACTTAGCTATACAGGAAATGGGATTTACATACCATGGGTAATACGGACTCTTTAAAAATAAAAATTCTTCTTCCAAATGAATACTTTTTTAACTCTTGCCAAACATGTTTCAGTAAAAATATTGATTCAGAAGTGCTGAAGCTTTTTATTCAGATAAAGTAATTTTACTTTGTTTAGTGCAACTAACAGGCAAAGTTAGTTTGCTTTGATTTGTTGGAAATAAATAGTCAGGAAATCGGAAATAAGAAGTCAGGAAGATACTACTGAAATAAGACATTTGGACTTTTTGATAATAAACATTGTCAAAACACATACCTCCCACCCCAAAAGACTAAAGCTTTTTTCTGGAGAGAAATTTCTTGCTCAGATGTTTGATGAGTGTTAATAGCAAATGTTCAGTCTTAGGCTGGTATATCGTCAGGTTCTCGTCAACTTGGTTGTAGTAATGAACTATGGTGGTATTGTCCAGCCTCAGGAACTGAATGTTGGCCAGGCTTTTAGGACTGAGGAGCTCCCATGTATTGGGAAGAAGTAGCCATGGAAGGCACGCAGTGTGTGTCACTAGGTGACTTCTTCCTTCACTCTAGTCTGAACACTGTGCGGTATTGCTGATAGGACGTGAAATAAGCCACCTATATTGGGAGAGGGACAGATATCTAAGAAAAAAAGATGTCAGGAGAGGAGAATAAGTGATATTTAGGGAGGAGCATGAGAGAGATCCCCTCTACCACTGAACAAGCACAAGATAAATGCTTTTCTCAGTCTCAGTGCAGTTAGGGTTATGTGTGAGCCCTGCCAGTGTATACTTTCTGCACTTGTACACAGTATGTTGATATCTGCGCTGGGCTAAATAGCTATCTGACTAGCAATATGGGTATACGCAACAGACTGGGTACATGGTCATGGACTGTATATGGAGCTCTCCAAACATGCAGGCATATAGGTGTTCGTGTGCTGAGCCCCTGGGTACCAAGGAAAGCTGAAGCTGTCCTCTGGAGCAAATGGAGATGGAAGAGGGTGATGCACGCCTGGCAGGTGTCCAGGCTAGAAAGGTGCAGTGAGTTCAGCCTTCCTGCCATAATTTGTTCCTAACTGTTCCTGCTGATACAGAGTGTGAGCAAATTGCACTCTCAGGAGAAAATTAAGCCCACTCAGAGTGCTTGTGTGTGCATAACACTTTTAAATAGAAAAGCTTGAGAACTGTTTTCTTTTGACTTTGTTCTGGGTAAGTTTAATGTGGTCCTCTGTAAAGAAAACAAAAGTCTGGAAACCCAAATCTCCAGGAGACTCTGCTTTATTAGATAATTTGAAAATCTTTAATGATCACACACATAGATCTGAGATATCTCAGGCATGCAGCTGTAGTTTCAGAGCACTGGCTGTATTTGCCATCTGTCTCTAAGCAAACAGATTTTGGCTGGGTGTTCTGCTTCATATAGCTGAGTGTTACTTGTTTTGTTCCTCATCACCTCTAGACTGGGCTTTCCAAGAAGATTAATGGAACCTGAGAGAAATAACTCTTTCCCCTTCCTAAGAAAACAATATAATGTCATGGCAGTTATATGAACAGAGATCAAGTTGGTGGTGTTCTAATGTTTGCTGTTTTTCTGGGCTGAAACTCCAATTCAGCCTAAAATTGCAGAGGTATACTTCTGTTCAGTAGCGTTAGAATTGCTTGTGTATCTGTTTTAACCCCAAACCTATGCAAACTTCTCACTGGTGAAAAGGCAGAAAGAAAACCTGTATTGGTATTCTGCTGGCTAATATGGCACTCCTAGAATCCCATTAAACTGTCAGGAAGAAAAAAATTGACTAATCACTGTGACTCTCTCCTCAGTCTCCTATTTACCAGTGGGTTAAAGGAATGTGTATTGATTTGGGCAATGAAGAAACATTTTGGTTTTCATTATAGCCTGTAAACATCTTGGACTGAAAGCCTCAAGAGTGCTATCATGTCCTACCGCATATATGTACTCTACCCGGTGAGTTTTGAAATAGAGATTTTTATGATAACTGTGTTTACAGTATTCAATGAAATCAGGGATGACTGGGCAACAGGATGCCAAACCCTCCCTTCTCCTGGGCTAAAGTGTGTGGATGGAGTTTGATGCTGAGATTTTTTTTTATTTTTATTTTTTCTTAAATTGTACTTACCTTCTTGATTGCTATGACATCAGTAGAAAGTTAGTTTCTCATAATCTTGCTTTTTGTGGGACTAACTATTAATAAGGGGGTAATATTGAAAAAGTGCTGGCTGGCAAAATGAGGAGGTAATTATTAAGGTGTACAATTTTTTTTTTTTTTTTTTTTTTCAGATTTTGGGTCAATTACATAGGGGAAAGGTGTATGTGGGGGGGATCTTGTGCTTATTGCCAGGTTTTGAACCAGTTGACACCTCTGTAAGGTAGTAATACTTAATCTCTGTTTCTCCTTTAAGAGTGTAGGTGATAATCTTTCCTGCTGTAAGAGGTTCATTATCTTAAAGGCTAACTTGCCTGTAAGTCAGAACAAAAACTTGAAATGTTAGTAAAGCAAAAATTCAAGCAGTCTGACATCTGAGATAGATAAAATGAAAACTTGTTTAATTGTTGAACTGCTCACTTGACACACTATATTTTTCAGTGATTTTTCTATTTTTGAATAAATAAGTACAAAAAGAATTGAAATTCCTATTTCTGGAGGAAACACATCTACTTACCTATTACTTTTTCAGAGGGAGGACATATCTGTGAACAGAACTCTGCCGTACTCAAAAGACCACCTTCTTGGTGAAAATAATTTTCATAGTAGTACAGACAAGACTTGTGTGCTGTGACTCTGTTCCCACATCTTCAGTTTACACATATTGCCATGCTGATCTTACTGCAGGAATTTTTCTATAGTTTGCTTTTCACTTTTATGTCTTGCTCGTGGTGATTATTTCCTATTAAAATGCTCACAGAAACGGAGCAATTAATTCTCAGTAATTTCCAAGTTGCTTTGGCTTTGTTAGCGAGTAATCTGGTGCAGCAGGAGTGTATCAGTAGATCTAGGCAGTCAGTGCTGAGCCCCTTGAGTCTCTGGTGTATGTGCATCAGTGCTGGGTGGGGGGATATACTTTGGACTGAATATATCCCCATGCCTGTGGTCCAAAACTTTTGAGAGAAGGTGTCTAGTATGTATGCCAGACTAAACTACACTAAAACAAGTCTGGATGTGATCAGTGGGAACAGTTGGTGGATTTGCTTCAAAATTGCACCATTGCCCTGAACACAAATGCTGAAATGGATGCAATGTTTGGTTCTCACAAATGCAGTCTGTGGTGTGTAGACTAAAGCCCAGTGGTGGATATAATGTTCTGTATAGTCTGGAAAACAGACTCTAACAAACTAATAATCTCCTTGGTTTTATTGGCCTGTGTGTATCAAATACTTCCTATAAAAATCTAAAAGGAAATCCATCCTTGCTTGTCAGAGACAGGGGAACTCTGTCAGTCAACCGGGCTATCAGTGGCACTATAGATGTTACCTAGAGCTTGATGGGATGTCTTTGATTCAGCACACTGGGCCATGTTTCCATTTAGCTGGTAGACAATCAAGCCAGCTCTTTTCCTGAGGGTTTTAAAATCCTGTAATAGTAATTCCTAAAAGCCACAATAGCTGGGGCTTCATTGTGCAGACCCGCAAGGTGTGTCTTCCCTGTACAAGGAACCTACACAACCAACTCAGGTCCCTTTGTGGCAGTAATGAGTGATTCCACAGCAGAGCCCTACCTCTGTTGCTGCTTTCTGTGCCTGCCTCTGCCTGTGTGTGGCTTGGGCTCTTTTTCTGTCAACCAGGGGAGAGCTTCTTTCTCATTTGGACAGGATTTAAGAAATGGAGGGTGACAAGTACTTCAGTGATTCTTCCCCCTCCCATCCTGTCTGTTCTTGTGGTTGATTTTTTTTTATCCTATTTGAAAGCAATACTTAGGTAGCTAGAGAGAGGTCCAGTTTATTGCCTAAGTTTTTATGGGCTTAAAAAGCTTTCAGAATTGCATTACAAACTTTCTGCCTGCGTCATAAGAGGGTTCAGACTCAAGTGTGGTGGCTGTCCATAGGTATGTGAAATGAAGACAGACACAGTCACAGTCCTTGTCCCAAGGGAATTTTAATTTGAAACTAGTGAAGGAGAAGTGTTGGGGTGACTTGCGCAAAAGTAATGCAGCAAGTCATCAGCCCAGGTAGACTTAGATCCTGCATTTTCTGGCTCTTAGCTCCACTGTCTTCATGTTGGCCTATGCTGTTCTGCTGTCTCTAAAATCAGCAGAACTGACCTTTTAAAGTGCTTATTCAGGCTACCTCCTTTTCTCCCACTTCAGCACTCCGTGTTGATCAGGTAGAATCATAGAATGGTTTGGGTCGGAAGGGACCTTTAAAGGTAATCTAGTCCAATCCCCCTGCAATGAGCAGGGACACCTTCAACTAGATTAGGTTGCTCAAAGCCCCTGATGGTAGCGCTCATCTACCATGCTTCCCTGTGACTTTTCACTGTGGTTCTTGCTGACAATTCAGTTACCAGCTCTGTCTCCTTTCTTGAATCTAGGGAGCAGGATGTGAGTGCTCACTTTTACACTATTCTTTTCTCTGCTGGACTGATTCACGAGCTGCAAATTGAGTTCTACCCTTCTGCACCTGTGAAGACGTGGGCTCCTCTTGGTAATCACCATACACAATAGCATTGACCCATATAAACTCTCACGCAGCTCTGAGAGTGGAGACCTTGTATGCGGAGAGGAGGGAAAGGGGGTGGAGTGAGAAATGTGGATTCATTTTCTCACTCTGCAACAGTCTTCCTGGGTGGCCTTGAACATATCACTTACATCTTTCCCTTCTTTACTGCCCCTCCTTTCCTTCCTTGTGCTTCAATCTCCCACCTGTGAAATGAGGATGGTAAAACTTCCTCTCACCCTTCCTCTGGCTTAACCATTCAGGTGGTCAGCTCTCCACAGCCGATGCTCTCCACACAGTGCTACAGCACTGAAATTAATGAGGTTGACCTTGGTCGTGAGCTGAAGGGTTAGAATAATGCATGTAACATAAATGTTCACAAGCTGGAATTTACAGTAGGTTTCTAGGGTGGGATTTTCAAAGTTCCCAAAGACCATATCCACATATCAGGGAGACTTATCATACTGATCACTTATATACCCTAGGAAATTCAAGCTTTAAATCCATATTCAGGTCCCTGAATCAGTGGCTTGACTTCTGAAGTGCTCAGCACCCAGCAGTTTGCTGTGAATATGGCAGATGTGAATTTGGGGGGCTCAATGTTTTCGCAGTTGTCACAGATTTAGATATGGACTTAGGAGCCTTGCTGTAGATGCATGAGGTTGCTGAGTGGCGGTGGCTCTGTGTGTTTGTTTTCTTTTTCCCTTAAACCACTGCTGCAGTTCAAAATGTAACTTGTTCACAAGGACAAAGTATGTGTACTAAGTGACTTGATTCATCAGTAGATTCCAGACTGCCAAATGCATTTGGTGGTCTTGGTTATTGTCCAACAGAAAAAGTCACAGAGACCTGACAGTGCGTGTATATATTTTCACACACAGATATTTTGGCATTTTAGCTAACTGTCTGTGTTCACTCAGAAATGTGGACCAAGTTGTTGCAGGAGTGAGGGGGTGGTCCCAACAGGTCAGAGTTCGGGTGAGTGGTAGGGCAGGGTGGGGAAGTTTGGATTGCAGCTGCCTACACAAAATTTGACCTCAGATTAAGCAGACAGCTTCAGTTTCCACTGCTGTCCTGAAGCCTCCATGAGCAAAAATAACCAAAGTACAATAAAAGAAAATAGATTTTTGGAATTCGTACAAAACGGGGAAGAAAAACTTAAAATGAATTATCTCTTTCCTTGACTAGTACCTGCTGACAGCTGAAAGCAAACGTTAGATATTCTGAGGCTAGTACAAGAGTACACACATGTGTCAGTGCTAAACAGGTTAGACAAGATCATGTACTGATGTTAATCAACAGGCATCTGTTGAATATGTGCCAGCTTACACCAGTTAAGGATATAATCCCTCAATGTAATAATTTACTGCATTATTCCCTTTAAAGTTTAAACTCATCTTCTTTATCTTCTTACTCTGAAGACAGAGCTGTTTTTATTAGATAATGGGTTCATAGGAATGAGGTGTTTTTATTAAATATTAAAAATTCAACATTTACCTTAACTGAAAGTCTTGGCTTCATTTAGTCCTGATTGACAATGAAGAATATATGCTATTCTTGCCAAATCCTGATACAGCAGGGCAGGAAGGTGTTTTGCGAGTGGTGGTGAGTCTCCCTTCTCTCTTACCGAGTTTCTGTAATCAAGGACAGACTTTCAGAAAGGCTCCAGTATAGCTTGTTTTTCAGAAACTGCTGAATATTGAGTGCTAATCTTCCTTTGAAAAAATTTTGTTCAATTTCACACCACAAGCACTCTTAAAAACCAGTCTTTGAGTGTTATTTGAAATATGTTTCCACATAAACAAATTCTATACATTTGTAGGCACTTCTATTTTTTTTAAACAGTATTGTTAAATGGAGGATGACAATGGTGTAGTTAGCCTTGAAGAAAAGGGGAATTATACTAAAACCTCACTCATTTCTTGCAACGGACTTAGCTGAACACTTTGAATAATTTGAAGAAGATCTGAGGCGAAAGCAGCTCTGTTTCATGCTTTCATATATCTGTGTGCCCTCTGTTTTGTTAAAAATGGTGTAAAAAAAGGTTTTGCTGAAGAGTTTAACTTTCTGGCCTTATCAGAAGGAAGATGTATCATGCAATCCAAATGCCATTAGGTTTAAGCCCAGCAGACTTAAATATTTTGGATAAGTATTTATGAAGCTTCCAAAATTCCCTTAGTAAAATTGGATTTTGATCCCATACACTGCCTGTTTTAGGCCTGCTGACTTTGTTGACATGATATTCAAATAATATTTTGGAAAGGTATACTATCCGCCTTGTCCCACAATGTATCAGACTTGACCTCTCCTGTTAGCCTTGCTCTAGCTAAGAGTGCTCCAGGTGTTGTTCAGACTTCTGTGCCTTCCAAAAAATATTATGCTGAATTAAATTTGCTTTTTTTGTGTACAAGGATCTCATTATTTGACAAAAAAAAAGCAGTAAACCAAATCATTCTTTAGGGTGTTGTAAATAACTGTGTCACTCAAGTGGTGCCGTGGACCGAAGCATCTTCAACTTTATGTAAACAGGTTTATACATTACAAAAGATATCTGCAGACTGTAGAAGCAATGAATGACAAGAAATGTCTGATAAAGGTTGTCAGTAGCCAGAACATGAAGTATCATGAATTCTAAGCTTAAGATATCTAAAGATATAGTATAAACACCCAGTTCTGCTTCCTCTAAATTCAGAGGTAAAACTTCCCTTCACTTCAGTACACAGAGTTATTAAAAATAATTTTTAAAATTATCTCCTTTCAAATCAATCCCCCCCTTGGTTAATACTCAGTATGTAAAAAGTGCAGAGGGAGAAATATTCAATTAGAAAAGCTTAAAGGTAAAACTCTGAATTTGGTTTCTAGGAACACCTTTTTGCATTGCTATGGCTGCTGGCTTCTCCAAAAGCTCGAAGTTATCTTCAGTAGTCATTGAGGAGAGTAAGAGTGGAATAAATGCACTGGTGAAAGATATCTGGGGTGAGAGTTTCCCATTCCCACAAAGGAAGGATTAAGTTAACTTTGAGGTACCATCTTCCACTTCCTGGGTAGGTCTGGGTAAGGTTTCAGTGATCTGCCTGTGACTAGAGGGATAGGCTATGGTTGCATCCTTTGTTCTTCTCCTTCCACAATGCCAGGAATGGTCGATGCATGAATACGTTATTAAGACACAGAGCTGCAGCTCTTCTGGTGTTCAGTCCCATAGGCATCCAAAATAGGATGACTCCCCAGTGCTGGATTGTCAGGGAGATGGATTTAGGAGCAGGCTTTGAGTGGATGTCCCTGACTCTTACTAAATTGCTGAAATACAGGTCTAGAAACAGGTTTTCAAAACCAGTTTGCACCCAGTTGTGACTCACTTGAAGCCCATACTAAAGCTCCCTTATACTCATTTCAGCCAATGCTGAATGCTTTTAGAAATTCATTCTTTTCTAATTCTGTTTCAGTCTTTAATTTTTGTCACTTATGCTTGCATTGAATGGTATAACTACAACTTGGGGTTAACCCTTCTATATCTTAATTATTTGTAAGTGGAAGAATTGATTTCTGCTCCCTCATCTTCTTAATCTGTCTCCATTTGCAGTTATGTGCAACCATCATTTTAGGGGATGAAAGGGCAAAGGTGATGTCAATTTACTTTTCCCAAGATGGCAGATAATTTGTAAGAGTTCTACTGCTTGGTACATTCCCACTTTCTAGATAGCTTTGTCAGTATGCAAAGATTCCTTTCAGAATTCAGATGTTGAGCAATGAAGCGGAAATAAACAGTCTGTTTTGGTTAACATGCAGAAAAGTACTAGTTTTTAGAGTACAAAATTTAAGCAGTTTCTTAATATAGAAAAGCACTATATTTTTGAAAACTGTGATGTTGAACTGTTAAGTTTGTTTGTATGGACTGAAGCAAAGCTAGAAAAATCCTGGGTGGAAAATCCATGATCTGAATAAATTACTCATCCCTACATCTCAGTGTGATGACATAACCTTGCAGAGCGTCTTAAAACAAAGAAAATAATTTTGCTGCTCTCTCCCTTGTTGCTCTTTAACTCAGTAACTTCTTCCTTCCCATGACTTGTTCCATTATCTTCAGTGTGGCAAGCTTAGCATGAATTTACTCCCCTCAACATGGGTGAAATGATTAAATCTGCTCCAATAAATTGTTTCAGTATGTTAGAAGAAAGATCTTCCTCCTCTTATCTTCTTCTCCACCCTCCCCCTTCTCGCCCATGTGTTTTTGATGCAGTTGCTGTAATGGCCCAGGATGCAAAGCATCCTAAAACACACCTGGTACCGGGTGTTTGGACTTACCTTGGATGTACATTCATATCTCAAAGTGTGCACTGAGACTTCTTGCTGCATTCAGGTTTATGGCACTTTTTTTTCTTCCTTACACGGAATAGAAATGAGGTCTGGACATGAAACTTTCTGGGTGAAGGCCCAGGGCCACAAACCATCCAAGTTAATTCAGAAACGTAGTGTTGAGGAAGTTAGCACATGTAAAATATCCATAGGGTGAGGCACTAGTTGTCTGTGTAGACCTATGCATGACCTTTTCCTCTGGAAAACACTTTGCAGCACAGGGTAAGTATCTGACAGGATATATCAAGATTTAAATTACTTTTAAAATCTAAATTTACTGACTATATGTATGTGTACAGGAAGTAAAGATTTTGAGAGAGTCATGTAACAAACTACATAATTCTTCCTGTTTAGTTATTCTGGCTTCAGATATATTGATCAATGTTTTTTGCTTCTAATGCAAAGTGCACCTAAATTTTTGAAACTGAAGTTTTTAGTGGGACTGCTATTTCAGACAGACATAATTCCTCTGTAAAGGAAGAATTAGTAGTTATTAATAGGCTTTCACTATTGTCTTTCTGTCTTTGTTTAATGTGTTTGAATGTTGAATCATGCTAAATTATGTACATGTTAAGTGATAAATTAGGTAATGCTCCAATGTGGTGGGAATTAATAGTGGAACTGCCTTAATTTGCTCTTTTGTTTTTTTGCCATAAAACCCATTAAATCTCTCTGTTATGTAGATGGCTTTGTCAAATAGTATTCATAAGAAAGGAGGATGGGAGGGGGGGAAGAAAGCCCAAGCCCCAAGCCAAACAGAGCCTTGCTCCTTTTGGACAGATGGTGAGGGCTGAACCTTCATGAATTTGTTATTGACCTAATTGAAATCACATTTGTGTATTGTTCTCAAGCTAAGCTAGGGATGGGGCTGGCAGGGGTGGGGGAGAAGAGTTGCACTGCAAAAATGTGGTGCTGTGAAGATCCTCCAGAAGGTTAAGAGGGATTCCAGCACCTCCTGGGCTATTGCTGCTGCCTGCATGGCCCGCTGCTGACCCAGGGTCAGACATGGGCAGACACCTCACAGCTGTGTCCTTTTGCCTCCCTTTTCTCAGTGGAAATTACTACGGGGAATGGATTGCCTCAAATAGTGTAGCTGAAGCCTGGGAAAACACCCGCTGCTTCTGAGCAGTTAGTTTACAATATGGTAAATTAGAGGCAGGTCTTGTAGTCACAATACCCATTAAATTAAATAAATCAGGACTCTAAGTTTGTGCAGTATTTCAGTATAAGGGCTGTCCTTTTTCACTAGTTGATGAATTATGAAGATATGTTAATGATGGGTGGGATAAAGCACAGCTTTGATTCCTATGGCAGACTGTGGAGGTGGTGCTCTAGGATGTTCTCTTGATTGCACATCTGGGTACGATATGGAAATGTGGTTTAATCCTACATGCTGGCAAAATTCCCAACAGCATAAAAGGAGCAAGTGTATGCATCTATGCCAGCCTGTTGCTTGGATGTTGAAGGAACAATTTTACAGACAAAATAGAGGATTTTTTTTTCTCTTAGTTAATGCTGTTTACCTGTGATTTTTGGCCTTAACCTAAAGAGTGCCCTTTCAAAAATGTCAGTGTTGAATATGTTATTTCATCATGAATCTGGTGTATATTTGAAGCCAGCGATGAGATTCTGGTCATCGTTGCAGGCCTGTGCAATCCAGAATGTTCAGTGGCTGGAGTTTACTTCCTTTTTTCTCCAGAATGACAGGAAAAGTTACTCTGTAAGTCCATGAAGTTTAGACTTTGCACTTAAAAGAACATTCTTTTTCTAGCTAACTGTCTTTTCATCATTAATCATCAGGAATGGGGCTATCTTATATTCCTGCCAAAAAAGTGAGCTTAGGTCTAAAAAACATTGGAAGTACTGGTGTCTAATTTCAAAATTCATTACATTGTTCAGTTCTCTAGAGTGCAAGTGGCATGTATGAGTAAAGAGCAGAGGAAGTAAATTGTGCTTTTATCTCAGGGATTAAGAATGCTGTGACTGACTTTTTTCATACAAAACTGATGTGTTTTATGTGGAATCTTCCTGTTCTCTTGCATTTTCAAAATTGGTAAATGACAAGAACACGCATTAGTGAAGTATAAATGATGTAATGCTAACAGATCACGTGCCCTTTTATACTAAAAAGGTGCTGTCTTTTCAGTATATATGTGCATGTGTGTATATTGTACTTATAGTTGTGGAGTCCTTGGTGATAACTGATGTTGTTGTAACAAGCATAATAGTAATAGTACTAATAGTGCAAATTCAGACATAGAAAAGATTTTTCAAGATTAAGAGAAATCAAAATACTTTTCCTTCTTGGAGAAGTTTAGAGAAGGAATTCTTACAGCTGGAAAAGTTACTGATAGAACTTTTGAGTTTTTATTTCAAGTTTGCAAGCCTTGTTCCCTTCCTGATTTTTTTTCTCCTTTTCTTTTTTTACTTTTATTCCTGTCACACTTTATCCTTTTCTACTTAGTCACAACATGGAGGCAGAAAGAAAGAATAAAACCAAAAGTGCCTTTCAAAGATGGAAAATTTAATTTTCCACTTTTGTGAAAAAACTTTTCTTAAAGCTGATTGTAAAGTTTTTCCATGCTCTTGCTGGCATGAACAGCTGTATGTATATACATATTCATAAAGCTATGACAGCAATGTGGAAATTCTCTCCGCATTAGAACAATATAGTTATTTCAGCTTGCTTTGCTTAAAAAAAAAGAAGCAGGAATACCAAAGAGGAAAGGGGCATCTAATTTCCAAATTTAATTAAAAGATAATTCTGGGGACAGATAGAATCATTATCCATTGTCTTTCCAAGCAATCATCTTCTATGCATGCGAATATGCAGGTTGGGAATAAAACCATGTCATTTTTTGTAGAAACCCATTCAACATATAGATGGAAACTAAGACTAGGGATGGAGAACAAAGTTAGAGATTATCAATTCATCAAAGTGTATCTTTAAGGAGTATTTTGAACATCAGATGACTTGCTGAGTATTGTACGTATATTAACTTCTCTCTCTCTTTCTCTGTCCCTTGCAGAACAGACCTCTTGATGGCTTTTTGACACTCTTTTATTGTAGTCTTCATATATATACAATCTTTTGAGCCCATCTGTAGTGGAATGATGCATTAGTCTTGAGGTAGAACCATGCCACTTATTTCTTAAACGTGCCAGAAGATTCCAAAAAGCTCACAGTTTCTTAGGCTGTGCTTTTGTTAAAAAATGGCAAGAAAAAACTCCGTGCATAACCCCATGGTGTAGAAAGCTCACAACTTCCAAGTGAGACCAGTTGAATTCATTTATTCTCTGACTACATCTTGCAGTGTGCTTTATATTCTTCAGTCTTGCTTTGTGTCTAATCGTTATCGGTGACTGTTGAGGTTGCAGCTAATTCCATGCAGTGCCTATGGAGCCTTTGAATATTCTGCATCTTTCCACAAATGTTGACGCTTTTTAAAGGTCTTTGCTGTAGGCAAGTTCCTGCTCCTCTCAGGAGTCTGCTGGCTTCCCTATTTGCCCTTTGGTTGCTGTCTACCAATGTTAGCTGGACCCATCCTGCCCTCTAGAAAATTTAAGCTTACTTTATTCAGTTAGTCTCAGGAGATACACAGTTTTTCCTTTGCCCTGGAGGACCAAACCTGACCCACAACCCATGAAGGAGCAAGATGTAAGCACATTTTGACTCTGCAGTTTCTTTAACAGCACATGCAATGTGTAGCATTGAGACAAATTTAGCATTTTTTCCATCTGCTACATAATCTGAAAACCTTTCAGGCAACAGATGAGACTTTGCATTTGCATGGTGATTTGGAAAGACAGTGAATTGGCCTGATACATATGAAGGTGTGAATAGGTGCAAGGACATGAGAATTAGGGGGCTGGGGGAGTCGTGGGCCTCTAGTACTACTTTGTCCCGGAAGCGTTGCAAGAGGGTTCCTGTGCTGGGAAAACTGCTGAATTTGCTTGCTGTGGGAGCTGGGATGATAGCTGTGGAAAGGTGGCTGATGATATAAAACATGGCACACTCAGCAAGAGGTTTAAAGTGGTAGGTTAAATGAGTGTCTGCAAAACTGGCCTTAGGCTCTAGCAAGAAATGAGGGAACTGACTGCTATCCTGAATTTCCTGACAGCTCATCGAAAGCCAGAGATATGAGGCGTAGATATCTAGGTAGATTGCTGGCTAAGCTGACACATGCACTTATTTTGAAGTAGTTATGAAAAATATGAAGCTTAACTTACTGTGCTGGTTGTCAGTCACAGGCGCAGGAGGAGCACGAGGATTTACTGCACAGTGTTCATATGTGCTCCTGGAGTGGCACATGCCACAGTGGATGGCGGCATCATTGAGCACAGTGTGTGTGCTGCTGCGGGGTCTTTCTGAACACGGCCTGCTGCTCTTTTAATACTCAGCTGAAGTCTTGGATGCTGTCTGCTCTCTTTGCCATGTGGAAAAGTGTGCTCTAGGTGAGACAGTTCACATGGCCCTCGGAGACAGAGATGAATTTGGTTATGGACGGAAAATGTCAATTCAGAAGTTCTCATGGAGGACCCATTTATTTACAGGTGCTGTCACCTGGTTTATTATTAGTTCTTGGATTTTCAGTATTATTCTCTAGCTATATACATACACACATGCATATATAGTAAGAATAATGAACTCCTCAGCTCTATATCACTATTAACTACAGTGATGTTTTGTCTGGGAAACTACTGTTCTTCAGAATTATGGATTGCAATGACTCAAATTTTGGCAGGAACTGCTTAATGCATAGGAGACTGCCTTAGCATTTGCTATCAGAATTTTTTAGTTCAAATTCCAGCTTTTGTGCATGTTTCCTTTTATGACTGCAGTAAGTCGATAGATGCCTGTTCCTCCATTTCCTCTCTCCACTCTACATGGACTGGAGGTTGTTTTGTTCTGCTTAGCTTTTTGAATGACAATCCATGTTGAGGGTCTTCCAAGACGGTCTCTCCTCATAAGAAATGAAACTAGTATGGGAATGTCGGTGTGTATTCTTAGTGCCACTTGCTCTTATTACACAAAATACATCAGCCATATCTCAGGGCCTTTGTAGAGAGTCCCTGCTTCTGCAAAACTGGCAGATCCTTCTTTTACACAGAGTTCTTGCTCAGTGGGTAACTTGTAAACAGAGAGAAACCTTCCTCGCTGCTTGCAACAGCTTTCCCATTGGAAATGTCTGAAATATAATGACAGTGCAGATTTCTTAAAGACTAAATGTGACTCACTCTCACAGCTCCACTCACTATTTATAACAGCTCCATCCAGTGGCTTCTGCTATAATATGAATGCAGGGCTTGGCTCACAGGGGTTCAAGGCCTTCAGGGCTGAAAAATGCTACTTTAAGATACATGATTTGACAGTTATCACCTTGCAGAAGAAAGCATAATTAATTTAAAAATGAAAGATGTGGTGTTTACATTTTGCAATTAGTTGTGAGGAATTACTCTGCTGTTTTTATACTCCTTGTATTAAATGGCTTCCACCTCTTGGTGTGCAATGAGAGACCATCCCTCTTTAGTGGCTGAAACATAAATTATGCTTGTTATGAAGATGAATAGAGTACAATGGATTTTTTGAAAGAGCAAAATCGCCCAGGTGAACTCACTCATGCAGGAAAGGCCTGCTCTACAGTTCAGGAGAGAACGTTGGAATTCAACAAGTTTTTTATGTCACATTTTTGTTGAAAAACACCAATTTCTTTATACAAAGTCTTTGATTTTGAAAATGTGAGCTTTGATTGAGTTTTTGCCCTTCACTTTAAAGTAAATTATTTTAATCAGACTGATTTTTTTTTTTAAAATCTTGTCTCTTTTATGGCAGTGATGCAAGTAGACTTTCAGGTTGCAAAAATTTGAGATTTCAATTTTTCTTTCTTGTTCAGAATGGGGAAAAAGCTTTCAAAATCTCAAAATTCTCATGGGTCAGAAAAAAAATGTTTCCCACACAGCTCTAGTCAATGGGAGTGTTACCATAAACTTCACTGTACCTTGGATCAGGCCCTGAGAGTGTATCAGAGATTTTGTCAGCCTCATTGATTGCACAAACCAGCCTTGTTATGGGGAAACATTCCTGGGCCAGACAGCATTCTGACATTTGTCTGTAGTTTTCACATTTAGGAGAGATTATTGTCTCCAGAGGGTCATTCTTAATGATTTAAATCTGAGGTAGATCGTTTTTTCTGGCAGTGTGTGTGTAATCTAATCCATATATTGTTGAAAATAATTGGAACAAGCATTGAGTTGCTATATGGATGTGGTCAGTCAGTATTGACTGCATTGAAACTTGCTGAGTAGGTGGTATAAATTATAAGATGACCTGGAAAACCAAAGCAAAAAAAAAAAAGATATTCAAAACAGGGAAATGTGGAAATAGAAATGTTTTCCACTGGGATTACTTTAGGAGCAAACAGTCTGAGCTTTAGAAAATTTGCTCTTGTTAATTACATGTTGGATAACAACACATAGACCATATGACCAAGCATATGTAAAATTTTTGTTTGTTCCCTTCGCAAAGGGCTTGATGGTGACTTTAGGCACATCCTCTGAGCAAGGGATGGTGTGTAAACTGTACCACCCAAGGAGCAGCCCCGGGAGGCAGCGTGACTCACAGGCGTGCCGCTGAGACAAAAATCCCTCCCTGCTTTCCCTTGGCTCTTAAGGCAGTAAAATAGAAAGATACTGCTGGTTTTTTTACCATGGTAAAATGCCTGCAGTGGCACAACTATATGGATTAGTAGTTGGGAGTGAGGGAAGGATGCTTGGAGTCCTGGCTCCTCATCTTCAGGAAGGGGATGTGTGGGCAACTCCAGTGTGTATTGTAGCCTAATATCAGTGTAACTTATGGAAGTGAGTTATTTCTTGAGCCTAGCATGGTAAAGCATTTCAACACACTTTTCAATTTTTTAAAATGTTGATTGGATTTAAATATATGCTTAAAAATTATTAATGCTTTAATGCTTCACCAGAGAAAAATGTTGCTATGAGATTATATTCCCTTGCATATGTGTATGCTCCAAGTTACAGTTCAGTGCATTACATCTAGCTTCTCTGAATTACTACCCTATCCTGTGGTAAAAGAGCTTTTTGCCGACTTAATTTTGGACACCTCACTACTTCTTGCTAATTAGAAAAATATTTTAGATGTTGTTTGTTAGGACTTGGCACTGTCTATTAGCATTATTTTTGTATACTAATGACATGTTTGGTTTAAAAACAAAAAAGGCCCAGGTGTGTGAAATATTCTAGGTAGTACCCTACATAAAAATAGAAGTCAACAGCGGTGTTTTCCTCAGAGGTGCAAGGTCCAGTTTGATATACATCTAACATGCTGAACTGATTAGGGAGGTATTTTAATAGGAAGAGAGCCAAATTTTAGCCAACAGGTTGAATTTTATTTCAGCCCCAAGAGTTAATTTTGCAAAAGAAACTAGGCCTCCCATTTCCCCTCCCTTCACACTTACATTTCTTCCTTTTCTTTCTATGGTTGTATTAATTGTCAACTGAAAGAGACATTTAATCCATAAGATAATATCTTCAATGTGAGTAGTTTTAAGATACTGCTCTTTGAACATTCATCTTACTGTAGGTTTAGCATAAACCTGTGCAAAAGACAGTTTTAGGAGGTTCCATTGAAACTAAGTTATAAATATTACACTCAGATTATTAGATCAACACTAAGGTCAACCTCTTAATTTAAAAATGTCATAATTTTATTGACTCTTATTTTTAATCAACTTTAGCATGCTGAAAGAGGTCTTATCCTGTAGTTTGTGGGGTTTTTTCTGTTTTGGTTTAACCTTTTACCTATTGAATCTGTTGGTTATTTCTCATGTGAATTAAGGAACATTTGGATAGAGAAGTGACAGATACGGTCTGAGAGAAGACAGTTTGGAGTACATACTCAATCCTGACATTTATGTATGCGCAGAACTCATGTTCATACAAGTGGAAACTCTTTGCTATGTTACAGTGCATAGCTACACGAGCTACGTAAAGGATTAAAAAACCCTGGAAGACTTTAAAACTACTGTTTTACTTATTTTACTGGAGGGCAAGCTTGTAGCTTTGTGCTTGACCCCACTGAAGAGCAGTGTGTGGTGTTGCTGCTGCTTAACCAGACCATGGAGGAAATCCTGTTTTAGAGCATCATATTTTTTCCACTGTGGTCCATTTGCTTCTGGATGAAGTGTTTGTTTCTCTCTGTACTCTGGTCCCATAAGCAGCAGGCTATTTTCCTCTCTGTGTTAGCACAACAGTGCATGGGTGGTAAAGGCCTGCCAGCTTGCTGTTGGAGTAGGGACCCCCCCACCCAGTGGAACTAAACTCTCTTCTTTATTGCTGGCTAATGCAGGTAGCCTGTATTGGGTACTAGACAGGAGGGAGGAGGCACCTGTGACCCTGCTGGTTCCTTGAAAGCAATCTATTATATATTTTCTTCCTGAAATTTCAACAGTTTACTGTCAAAATTTCTCATAGCATGCCAAATGGGCATAAGTGATTGATCTATGGGATCCATGTATGTTGCAAAGTCTTAAAACTGTAAATAAGACACTTGTGAGATTGAATGCTATGTATATCCCTAATTATATCTGCCTACATTATATTGCTGAGGGATTGTATCCAAATGAAGCTTACCAATCCTAAATTGGAAAAGAAAAGGATATTTCCTACTCATCTTACGGAGTAGTTTACAATGTGTAACTGATAAAATATAGGCTAGGTTTAGCACAATAAAAAGCTGTGCTTGCATTGGAAAGTGTAGGAAACTCTGGAACTTATGATGCTCTTACTGGAGAAAGGAACTAGTTCAAGTAAACAAATGTAGCTATTTCCCTGCCTAACATAGGTGGAGACTTAGCTAATGCATTCCACCTGCGAGAGTCATAAGGGGAACTCCAGAGGCAAGCTTCAAGCTGCACCTAAAAGACTTCTAGTAATGCATCCATTGAATTGATAAACAGCAAAGTTATGTGCAAGACTGGATTATTGATTTTTTCCATTTATCTTTAGAGCAATTTGTTCAGAAAAGAGAAGCTGCACTCATAGTTAACAGAACATGTTCAATTTTCTGATATGACGTTGGAGCTAAATGTCATCAACGTTTGGATTTTCTTAATGTAACTTTTAGAGCTAGATAAATTGAAAAATCTTGCACTCTTTATTTAATGGAATCTTCAATTTTAAAAAGACAGTGAAGGATTTTTACGTAACAAATTTTGCTGCCTTCCCCACCTTCCATGACACCTTGATAGTTTGATTATGTGCCTCTTTATGCATAAAGACCTTTCAGAAGTATGTGGCATGATGGCCATTACAAACAGGGCAGTAAGTGCCTGCTCCTTGCACATTTGTGTATGAGATTTCCTCCTCCTCCCTTGTAGAATCTTGCTTCTGGGAGTGAAACTCTCCCATAGTCTCATCATCAGTGTTGGCTGATATTAGAGTTGCAGACCTTAAAGCGACAAAGCTGTCATAAGGAAGGAAGAGGAATGGAAAGAATTAAGTTTGTGTTGACTGCATTGTGGGTATATCTTAGCATGAGGTAGCAGTGGAGAACAATGTTTATTCATTAAGATATAATTGTTTGGAGCTAGATGTGTTTCTGCCTTCCATGCTGCTTTTCTTTGAATGCCTTCTGTTTAGATTTTTCTTTCTCGTTGCTGTAATTTGCTATGCACTGATGGGGATGAATGTCATCAAAGGTCTGAAGCTTTTGATGTTTCTAATATAAGACGCAAATGTTTAACAGATGAAAATTATTTGCTAATAAGTAAATAAGTATCAAAAGCAGAAATTCAAATAAAAACCCCTTATGTAATAGTTGCTAAAAATTCAAGTGACTTATTATTTAAACAGTGGGCAGGCCCTTCTTTGATGTATGTAAATATTTTCAGACAGAGGCATCCTCGTATTGTTAGAGCATAACTGCTATTTTCATTTTCTTTTAAACCTCACTTGAAACATTCTGGGGAAGCGTAGAACCGGTGAATCTTCCTAGATATATTGGAACTGAGGAATAGAGGCAGGAGGGAGCCTTTCAACTGCTGACAATTCCCATCCATTTGTCTGTTTAGCTTGGGAGACTGTTCCTGACTAGCAAATCTGGCAGAGACTGTGTTTGTTCTGTACAGGCTCCTACAAATTGCCTGTGTTCAACATTGAGCTTAACAGGTCCTCATGCATGTCTGAAGTTTCTGCAGGCTGCTGTAATAAATACTGGGCAGCTTAAAACTGTCTACAATTGGGATTTCAATTTGAAAGGTGAACTTGTCTTGGCTGTATCACTAGAAGACCCATCTTGCTGCTAATCTTTGCAGCCGATAAAGCAAGCCAGAAGAGCTGCTTTACTGTCTTTTATCATGACAGCCTGAATCTTTGTAGTACTAGAGCTGAAATCTGGGAAAGGATGTTGGTCTGGACATGTTATATCTTGACTGGTTTTTGGCTGATCGGTGTTTAGAGGTCAAGGTGCTTTGGCCTTTGGATTTATTCACTTGCAGTTTGGAATGGCTGAAGTATTAAAACCCTTAAGTGTATTTCTTGTCAAAGACCTCTTAAATCAAACATAGCTTAAATGAGTTACTGAAAAGAAACAGTTTCCACTCCTTCCTTAATCTGTCTCCCATGCTCAGTAATTGATGTCTAGTTTCATGAGTCATATTTAACTAGCCTCAGGTTAAATCTCTTCCAGCCTAATCCTGTACATCCTTCCGTAGTCAATGTCTGTGCTGGGAGTTGGTGAAGGTTTTGCATGAGTAAAAACTGCCAGATGGGTTTCTGCAGGAACTTGTACTGTTTTTATCTGAAGGGGAAGAAACTTCAGGAAAAATCAGCATCTGTAGTCTTTGCCTCTCAAGCGACTGGAGAGGTGCCCTGGGTTGATCTGGGGATTCCCAAGGAGCGAGGGGTTCTGTTGTATGGACATGCAAGATATGGAAGTTTTCAGGACCTGATGTTATAACACATAGGAAGCCAGCCAAAAGCAAATTTGAGGCTAGTATCCAAGCAGAGATTTCAACAGGGCTTGAATTAAGAACAGGCATGACAGCCAGAAATCGCTGATCCCTGCAAGTGAATGTGGACTTCCTATGTAGGAAGGTGGAGGTGGGAATGTGTGAGTTATGCTATTTTGATTTCTGTCACTACTGCGAAGAGGCTCTTCTGAGCTGTGAAAATTATGCTCAGAATCCATTTTTCAAAATACTTAACAGCCATTCTGTTCCCTGGTTTCTTTTTGTCTAATATTTTGTTATGGAAAAGGAAGAAAAAACAAGGGAAGAAAGGCATCTAGTAATGAGAATTTGCAGTTTTGTTTGATGCGGAGGAAAATGTGACTATAGTGCCAATTTTCGTTACAAACCAAACTTTCAACAATAAAAACTCATCATATAATGGCTGTTTTCATTATTGTTGCTGCTGAAGAAACAAAATATATTGGAAGACAAAAGAACATCAACATACTCCTGACTACTGCCAATCACTCAAATTAACAAAGAGGAAGAAAGTCGTGCCCTTTTGTCTTTCCTTGGTTTGTTGTCTCGGTGCTATACATATTGGAAAGTCTGTGTCTTGCCCCTTTTGTTTGTTTTTTTTCCTGTTGTCCCTGTGATTGTTTTCTTTCATAATCAGACCAATTAACATGTCAACAGAAGAGAACCACTTGTGGATTTTTTCTCTTTTTCTTCCCTCTGGGTCTGGAGCAAAGTTTAGCAGATAAATAGACTTGCCTCTAATGAAAGGGGGGAAATTGCAAATGGGAATTTCACTAGACACATGTTGTTAGTTACTCCCACAAGTCTTAAAGGTGTGACATTAATCAGGTTGTGGGCCATGTTCTTGGAGTCTCAGAGGGATCTGACACCATCTGCGTGGCTCCTGTGTTCAGGGTCACTAACTGAGTATGCAGAAAAAGATCGCTTCCTGAGGTATCTCTGCCTTTGAACAGGCCTCTTCCACCCCATGACGGATACCTCAAACAGCCAACACCTGAAGGGCATCGCTTTTCCGGTATTGACAGTGATGGATGTGCCCAAAGCTAGATCAGCACTTCCTCCTCGCCTGAAACTCTGGCTGGCCCATTCGTGTACAGGTACTGCTTTTGGAGTGATGAGTTAGTGTTGCTAGATACAAGGAAACCAGCAGGATGCAAATGATCATATCTAGTAAGTTCCCATTTTTCCTACTTTCTTAGAGAATTTTTAAAGACTGTTATAAAGGGGCAGCAAATAAAAGTTTGGGGCTTGGTCCTCAGGTGTGCCATGCCTTATCAAGACTTGGAAAAGGAATCCCTTTAAAAAGGTATTGCAGTTCTTGGTTGTAAAGATA
>WAAD01030658.1:0-29426 GCA_013389945.1 Fregata magnificens
AGGTCTTTTCCAACCTTAACGATTCTATGATTCTGGAATCAAAGCTGCCAGACTAATCTTCCATTAACATTTCTTCTGCTAGACCTTCTTATGTTACAGGTCCAGAAACTGAACATCCTATGAAAACATTCTCGCAATTTTTTTCATCTCTTCCAAAAAAGTTGCAGGACTTTCCTGACAAATTGTCATCTTGACTGTTTCCTACTTTTAGGAAGGGAGAGACGAGCCACATAAGTATCCACAAATTTATCTCAGCTCCAATCCCGAGTTATTTTAGGCTTGGCCATCAATTTAGCTGTAGGAAAGTTTGCAAACTATATGGCTGATTAAGCTTTAGCACCACTCCCAAGTCATATTGTGACACTAAACATTCTTTTGTCTATTTACGTATCCTGGCTTTCCCCCATGATAAAGTGACTTTTTCCTTTTTTTTTTTTTTTTTTTTTGGTAACAGAGGTGCTATTTAACTGCTTAGGGTTTGGGGGCTTTTTTTTCCCAGTCTGTCTCATTTGGTCATACAGCATATTCAGTATGATGTTTTGACATCACCAAATTTCTCACTGTCCAGACTTACGTTTGTGCTTTCTAGTCACATATGTGCTTTCCTTTGGTGCATTTCTATCATCTGGTTTAGGCCAAGAACCGCCATCTAGATGGGCATTGCTCTGAATGCAGAATTCCACAAAAACTGCAGGAAGAGAGGACAAGTCTAACGGGGCAGCTATGGTTACAATGGCAAATTTCATACTTTGTCATAAACTAATGGAAGATGAAAAAAACCACAAACAAAATCACCCTGATTTCTCTAAGTGGCCTTTTTGCTGCCATCTAACAAATGTTAACAGTGCAGCACAAGGCATTTCACTAAGAGCTGCAATTTCAAGCTTTAAAACTCAGAAACCATTGTGGCATTTTAGAGGTTTGGGCTTTGAAAACTGGTTTTCACGTTTTATTTGCCTGGATGCATGGTGATGAAAGATCTGATAAGATCTCCACAACCTCAGTCTACCACATTTCACAGCAAAATGCATCAGCACTGCATTTTCATTGTAGACAAAGAACCAAATGTTTATTATGGGCTTTATGATACCACAATAGAAGCGTAGATTTGGCTACACGATTTAAGATTTTATATAGTTTAGTTGAGCCACATAAAATATTCCTTTAGAAGACTAAAATTTTTAGTCAATCTTCATCTTCTTTTTAGACCTAGTTTCATCTCACAGCCCTTTTCATTCAGGCCCTTCTCAGATATGACTGCATCTTCTGGAAACGATGGTCACCTATACTGAACACAGCACAGTATGGGGTCTTAATAAAAGAATTAAGCAATCCATCACCATCTCCTTCAGCTTATATACTGCATTCAGGCTCCTAATCCTGGCATTCCTGCGGCTTCTCTAAATGCTTCTCCAAAACATCAGAACATTTTCAAGAAAAAGCCTCCATTCTTCCCCTGCCCTGGCACAGTACAGCAGCCCCATTCCTCTCTACTGTACATAGGACCAATCTAGTAAGTCCATTTCTGAATCAGCTATATCAGTCAAATATGCCAGTTTCTCAGATAAAAACTGGATACAAATTGCTTTACTGATACATATTACATAGACAAATATTCCAAATCAGCTATCAAAGGCTCAGCTATTTGTCTTACGAAAACAAATCTTGTCATTCCCATTTCTCAAATGCAGTCCAACCCAAAATAGCGGTTAATAATCCTTCCTGAATTCAGTTACAGAAGACCATTATGATTCACACATTATTATCATTATTTATGCTGAAGGAAAATTAAAATATAGACAAGCAATTAGCACTCAGAAAAACAACGTCTGAGTGAGAAAAAGACCTTAACCCCATTTAGTCCATAGTCTAATCTTTAACTAATTGGCTGCACTCCCTCAGTTAAATCTCATATAAAAGCCTTAAACATTGAGGCAGACAATCCCATTTTAATAGGTATCAAAATCTTCTGAACTTTGTAGTTCATTTATCGCCAGCTGACAACATCTTTGGATTTGCATACCTCCAAAATCTATAGTCACGTGATTTTCCTATAACCATACGAAAGTCAGAATTGGGTCTAATCTCATCCTCTACCCTCCTTCCATAATGGAAAGAGATAATTTTCTGAGGATGGTTCACCCCATCCTACGATATGTGTCAGAGGTGAAATGTACCTTCTTGCAGTTCTTGTTCTTCTCCATTACCTGAGGAGTGAACAGGCACTTCCACAGAGCAGACTCGGACACACAATTTTAAAAGGCTAAAGTCCAGTAAAACAAGCCTGTGCAAACCAAGGAGAACGAACCTATGTTCTCAGGAAATGGTCTAACTCGCCAAGTTGAATATAAATCCTCATGTAATTCTAGAAAGGAGAAAAATCTTCATGATCTCAGATTTTAGGGTCACATTTCAAGGACATTGAGGAATTTCTGGAAGTGTTTGAGAAAGGAACTCTTGCTCTGTGTGTGTGATTTAGTGTCTTAAATTTGCTTCCACTTTGAAAAATGCCTCATCTATCTTCTTGCCTGTCATATTCAGAACACCTTACTCCACAAACCTTGAAACAGGTTGGTTTCTTAGGCTTGCTCCTATCATTGTCTAGGGTAGGAAGGAGAAAAGATTATTTGATTCCGTGTTGATAAATATAACAAAAGAAAAGATGACAGCAGAGAATTTCATTGTTGGCTTCCCAAATGGTCTCTGCTACTTTGCAAAAGGAAAAAAAGACAGACTTATATGTGTGGTAAGCCCCCCCATTTCATGACCACTATGCAGTGTATCTGTGGTAAGATTCACACCTGATGAACAGGCAGTTTAAGTTACTGTCCGCAGGTTAGGAAGTGCAGAAAGCTTGTAGCAGAGCTAAGTGTTAATCTGGACTTAGGAGTAGCCAGAGCTACATTTTATCCACCTAAAAATTCGCTTCATATAAATAGTTTCGGTTCTCAACACTTCGTCATGCCAGTTATAAAATCTGGTCTCCATCTTTGCAGAGTGCCTTGAAAGCCACAGTAGGCATGGTTAGCAGTCGCATTTTATTTTTAGTCAGCCCAGAGACATGGAGTGAGCTGGTCTCTGGCCTGTTAAAAGTAGCTTCACACAGGATTTAAAGTCATGAGGAATATGAATCTCAGTATCGATGAACCTATGCATACCTAGATCTGTTCCTGTACGTGACAAATACACACCACTCACATTCACTTCAAGGAACAGAAATATATCTTTCCATCAAAGAAAGAAAATCTTAACATAAAATTTTTTGCACTGCCCTGAAAGGAGTACTAATCTTTCACTGGCTATGTAAGGGGGGGGGGGGAACCCCACAACTGTATCAATAATTTACAATGATCAATTTCAAATATATGCTCACATGCAAGACCTATAAGCTCATCTACCTAAAAAGAGACATAGGACCTAAATAGATAGTACGGTTTACCTATTACACGGAGTACAAAAGAAACTCATTTCTCTAGAGTGAAAAAATACTCTGATAACAGAGAACGTTTCTCACCAGACGGCCTCCTTCAAAATGAAGTATTTATATACCAGAAGTACCATATGGAAAAAATACATGAAAATAACCCATCCTGGGGTCAGCTCAGTTTTTGTTCCATAATGAAGTACGTATTCAGTATTGCTCCCTGAGATTAATGGATTTATTCTATTATGCAGTCTACAGAGAATTAGGCAGTCTTAATTATCCTTTCTCCAGCTCTTAGGCCCTTATGGTCCATGAAATCTTCTCTAGGTCAGTCAATTCCAATCACACAACAATCTCAATTTTTATTTATTTATACATTTTTTTTTAAAACTCCCTTTCTCCTCTTATTCCCAAAGAACGCCTCAGCGGTGACCCCTTGATTTCTACAGTGAGGTTGTGTCTTTCCTAGCCTCTGCAACATCTTTACCCCGTGTGCTCAGAGATTCCTTCACAGGAGCATCAAGAAGAGAATGGCCCAGAGCAAAACATGGTGGATATCCCCTCCACCTAGTAACCTCCCCTCTGCCTTCTCCTTTCTTCCACCTACATGGGCCATGACATCTCACACACTGGCTCTGTGGCCACCTCTGCCTGCTCCACTGCCTTTGCAGTGCATGCCACGTTGTAGGATTTAGCCTGAGCATAGGCTAGATTGGGTCAGAGGAGCAAAGGCAAAAGGAACCATTTCTTTTTTTTTCCTTAAATCTGCATTTACTTCAGTCCTTAGTTCCTACTGCAGAGGAGTAGCTACACAATCCCAGGCATACACGGTACAAGAAGACAACGCAGCCTGGACCCACCACTTCAGACCTCTGCTCCTGCCCATGCGCAGTCACGGAGTAGGAAGAAAATCTTGGAGCCTTTATCCAACAGCCAGTCTTGGCTCTGGTGAATTCGATGGCAAAGTTTCCACTGCCATTACCAGGGTCAGGATTCATGCTGTGACACTGGAGTTACTAGCGCTGTTATTGCCAAAGTTACACTATACACGCGTGTGTATGCACACATAAAACACAAGCGCTCTGCAAAGTGTAAAACATTTTGCTATAAACGTCTAGAAAAGTTCCACCCGTCTCCCCATCTAACAACCGTTCTCTGGCCTTTCCAGCCACAAGTCGCTACTGGTTTTTTCACTGAATTAACTCCAAGCATTTAAAAGAAATAACATTTCAATATGTTCTTCTGACAGGTAAGAAATTAACTGCATACCAGGAGCTACTGAATTCAGCTTTAATAGCATCAATAAACATTTCTGATTAAATTATGAAATTGATTTTATAATTTTGACCATTATGTTTTTACATCAATATCATCATATGACAGCAAATGTAGTTACTGCTTCCTTATTGATCTTAGACATGGCACTCCAAAGTACTCGTTTGACTATATTACAAAATCAAACTTGATTTCCTGTAGTACTGTAGTAACTTTTGGTCATGACTCAATGTGAAGAACCAATACCAAATGGATTATCAAGTTATTAAAAGGTATGCTTTGTCCTCAAAAGCCCAGGCACAGCTCTGCTGCATGCTTTTAGCAGTTTCAGGGCAAGTTTCAGGACTTAGGGATGTTGTTATTCTTTTATGTCAAATAATAATCCCTCCTCCTTCTCTTGATGAGCCATCTATCAGGTTTCTTGCGAGCAATCTAAACACTATGTATTAATGAGAAGGAACAAAGTGCTATTTATAATGCTCATTCAAGCAATCCGACAAAAACTCAGAGTTTCTGTAGCTTGGGAGCATTACTCTTGATCTCACCCTCCCCTCTGTCAGGATAATAGTTATGTGTTGGGCCACTCCATCTCCCCATAAGGTTTAATGTTCTGTTAAGAGAATGCATAATTCAAAAGGACCACTGTTGCTCCAATACATGCATAATTGTAAATCAAAGGTGTAATGTGCTGGATATTTATGTCTCAGGGTTAAGAACAAGTCTGATCAGATTAAAGAAATTTCAGTACTGGACTTTTTGGCTGCTGTAAATTTTTCTACAGGCCCTCCCATGTCTGAGCCTTTCTAGGCTGAAGGACTATGAGGCATCTTCATTGATATAAACTGCCATCATGAAAGAGGAGCAACGAGTTGAGACCTTCAGCTATTTTGTCAGATTGCACTTTTGTAATGGATCTGTGGGTCTGCTGATACGTTACCCAGAGGTGTCTTTTCCAGTCACTCATGTTTCTTCCTCCCTAATTATAGGGGCATCTGTTTCAAAATGTAACTAATCCCTCCAGGTTTTGTGGGCTGAGGAAAGGGGTGGGGGGGGCAGGGGGGGGCGGTGTCAGCTGGAACTTGTGCTCGTATCCCTCTTGCAAGATTATTCCCTAATATTCACAAAAGTATTTAGGCCATTGACAAGTATTTGCCTTGACAAGCCCGTGGAAAACTCGATACACTCTTGTCTGTCTGAGATAAACCATTCCTGAACAAGACATCAGCGGAGCACGGGAAGTTGTTTCACCTTGCTTTGATTAAAAAAAAAATACAATTTGTGAACTGCTTAAAAAAAAATTGGCAATTTAATGCCTATGGGAATGAGTGATTTATATAGTGCTGGTTAAACCAGGCACAGTACAGATAAGCAACACACAGATTCCATGCAATGATTATGGGCCCTGTAGCTGCTGCTATATCAAAGCCAGAACGTACTACAAAGTACCCTATAGTATGGCCTGGTGGTGGCATGTGGGTATCAGTATTTTGTTCATTCAGTTTATGCTGATGCTCCTTTTATTTCCCATCCTACCCTGTACAAGGTCTCATGATGTATTTAAGCAGAAAATGCCTCAGCAGGTCACCCATCAGAATCGGGGTACAGCAAACTGGGGGTTTTGGTGCAATGGAGTTTGATGCCCCACACAAGAGATTTGTGTGTGGCCTTTCAGCTCTGAGCCCTTTTGCCAGAACAGCTTCCCCAAATCTTTAAAACACATAGCCCAAGTCTCTCACTCATATGACATTGTCTCAGAAATCCCTTTTTGGCTTTCCATCACTGACCACTTTTCCAAAACTACACCTTTACCTTGCAAAAGCTTCGACACTTCACTCAGAATTCTGTTTGGAAGTGTAAAAATACCATATATCCACTAGACACTTTGGGCTGGAATCAATAAAGCTTGCTGATCTATCACCAGCTCAGGACGTAGCCTCAGTTGCAGGTCCATGTCTCTTCACTGAGCCACTTGCATCCTCCACTGGAGCTCTTAGGTCAACAGCCTGACACCTGAAATCTCCTTGAGGATTCCTGATCTTCTATATAAGGCAGTGAGCTCCCTAAATTTATCACCACAACATGGCAAAAGGGGGTAAGGATGCTCAAGGTACAAGCAGCAATTCAACACCAAGCTCTTGCTGCAAGTGAAGAAAAGCTTTAGTCCACACAGAGGGGGGGGGGATCTCTGAAGGCCCTGTGGTGGCTTTTCAGCCTTCTCTGGGAAATATGAAAAACCAAGTGAGTACTTCCCACTGAACTCGTGAAACACTTCGCCTGTTATAGGCTGAGATAACAACAGGCTCTTAGAAAGGTGCTCCTTTTAAAACTTAACGTATTTATTCTTACAAGTACTTACACTGAGGACACAGGGAAGGATGAGTGTCCTTGCTCTATAGAAGCAACCAGCTGGGGTGCCATGAGTAAAGACGTGAGTCCTCTCACCTTATCTCAGTTAACTAAAAACTGAACATTTCATCTCAGCTATTTATATGTGCTCCTTTGTTGGAGAGAAATGCCTTCAGAAGGTAAATCATCCCATCCTCAAGTAACTGCAGAAGTGGGATGGATCACTGAAGAAAGAGGGAATTTCAGTGACTGACTTAAACTAAAAACTGAACTAAATTCTAGACAGCTAAAGTTAGGTGAACTTAATCACACCCTAAATAATTGGCCTCATCTCACAAAAAATAAAAAGCTTGCAGCAGAATGGAAGACAAGAATCTCTTTTCTCCAGTCTCAGACTGATATTTGAACCATCAGGACATTTCCTCCTTGCGGCTGAGCCACCCTGCCTTTGCGTCCATTCAGCGTTTATCACCAAGGGAAGGTTTGCAAGGGCTCCGTGCGCAAAGTGATAAAACTGGCAATTTTGACTCAGATCTGGCTTCTGAGCTCTGATCGTTGTCACTCGCTTTCCATTTTCAAACCATTTTTTCCTCAAAAAATGCCAAAAGGCCTCACTGCCTCCACAAGTCAGAGCATTTTGTACTTCACAGTCCTCTGTTCTAGGGCCAGGAGATGCTTGTGCTGCCGGTAGCCACAATTTATCAAATCACAGATGAAATATTTTGATTTTCAGCCTCCATTTCTCTCACTTCGGCAGTCTTCCCAAACACACAACTTAAGTAAGCACATAGCTAAAGAACATAAAATAGATTTTGGGACAGACTGGGCACAAGCTCTGAATACTTCCATTTCCAGGACCTACGAACAGAAGCTTCATTATTGCGCATTCACCAGTACGCCTCCGACGCAGAGGTAAAAAAAAAAAAGTCTAAAGTTCTCTTCCCGGGTTAGCTGAGGTTAAACAGGTGTTTTTGGTAAGGATTGCCGTTACATTTTGATTACACTAGCCCACATTCTTACATCACATAATGCAATATGATATACCCAAATGGATCCTTCAGTGCCAAACTGAGGCCCCCAGCTTGATGTTGTTCTAATTGTGTTTTTCATTAATCCCTGTGACCTCTGCAAAGCATCACCAACCAAATACAGGCTCTCAGAGCTGAGTGTTGGGTTTTCTTTTGGGGGTATTTTTTGCATCTCCTCTTTACTTCTCAATGGAGCAAAGTAAAAGCAAAAAGGAGTTTTCAAATTCAGCTGCGAGCATTAAGTCTGAGATTTGTCTGAACAAAAACACATCTAAGGAACCAGTTTATTGTAGTTGGATAGTGTGTCTTCTCTAGTAACCTGCTCTAGCCTCCAAAAGGAAAGCTCTTAACTTCTTTAGAGGGCCTTGGATCCAGCCTCTGCTGCAGGAATGCAAGCATGAGGCAATGTATGCTGCTTTATAAAGAACTAATATTAAAGGGGAGGCTGGGGGGAGAGGCCAATTCTTGATCTCATTCTGGAGTCACTCCACACGCTTCAAATATGGCCAAATTCTGTCTCCAACCACACCCTGGCAACCTCATTTCCTTTATTAGGGTTGCAATGGCTCTATCTGGGGGGAGAATTTGACCCAGGGGACCTCATTCTTTCCTGGCAGGAGCCCATCACTTCAGGAACTGGGGCTCTCCAGGGCCGTGGACTCGGGGGGCAGTCAGAGATTTCTGTGGAATTACATCAGGGATGCTGGTGGTCACTGGTACCTCCTTACGTTTTGTGCAGAGGAATAATGTATTCACCAGAAAACATGGGTCTGAAGTAGAGTGTGAACAGGAGAGATTTCAACTTGGAGAAGCTTCACTGGCAATACAGGAGCAGCACAGCTACTATGCGGCTCGCCTGCTTTGTAGGTCTGTAGGTGTATTTTCGCGCACTCTGGAAAGTGTTTGACAGATGTACATTATTATGCACAGCAATAACTGGTATATATTAAAATGAGCTGCTCAAGAAGGGAGGAGAGAAATGATGCACCTGTTTATGCACCTTCCCATCCACCGCTGTTTCTTCACTGAAAAACAACCATTGATTTATGCTCATCTGCATAAAAGGAAAAGACTTTGAAGAAGATTTTTCTATGGCAACAAGGGTAGCTGGTGTCCCTTCCGGGCACTCAGTCCGTCTCCCAGGTACGCGCTTTTGAATTCACCTCTGAATTATTCTGCAACTGGTTGGAGGTACTACATCAACAGCTGAAGCATACTGGATGTATTTTCTGCAGCTTGCTCACTCCTGTCCTATCGTTTGCTAAGTCCCAGCACAGCTTTTCTATTATCTCCTTCATAATGTCTTATTTTCCCCTGACAAAGAGCTATTACACAGAGTAGCCTTTTCCTTCTTCAGTCTTTTTCAGATTCCCAACTTCTCTCATTCATTTCAGACAAGGTCTTTGCTTCTGCACTTGGTCAGATGAGGACTGCTTCAGAGTCACCCATTTGATCACTCTAAGTCTCTCTCATTTCAGAATGTAATGTGTGAGGTGAAAGCCAAGCCACTGAGAAACCAGTGGGAACTTACCATTAATTTCCATGCTCTCAAGATTTCTCCTTTGCCATCTATATTTTTGAGGAGGTAGCAAGACGAAGAAGTTCTGTCCCGACTCTGACATCAATGATAGAAGATGATGAGTTACTTCTGGGAGAAAAGCTAGGCTTTCGTGTGGTCCTGTTCGTGCAGCACAAGTGCACTGCAGGAGTACATGCAGACCCCATCAAAAAGACGGGGGGAAGGAGTAGTGGTTGCGCTGCCGCCTCTTGAACCCTGGGAGCTGCTCTAACCAAGGCCATGGCAGAAAACCATACTGTTACTGGATGATGGTTTGCAACTTCCCTGCCTTCCACCTGCAAAGCTGAGCCCAGGGCTCAGAAAGGTGATTGGACCCATGGGAAAATCGTCAACAGGAATCAGGTGACTCAGCACATCATCAGGATGGAAAACTAAGCAGCAGCCTCAGCCAAAGTGACTATTTTAGGACTATTTAAGAGCTAAAGGCAGCTTCAGCAAACAGCTTTGCTGCGGTAAAGGCAAAGCATAGAACCAGCTCCCCCTTCCACCCCTACAGCAACAGGAGTCCGTGCGTCACATGGCCATCACGCACACTGTCCTGTGCCCTGTTTTCTGGACAAACCACTGTCCGGCAGATTGGCACATATGCCGGTGATGTAGACGGACAGACAGAATTCAAAACCTAATCCATCAGTATGCTAAACAACCTTGAAACACAGTATAAAAATGGTATGTATATAGGCTTTTCACATTTCCCTCATCTTCCTCTTCTCTGCCATATGAACCAGAGATGGACAAGGAAGGAAATCCCACATCGGCAGCGAACACAAACCTCTAACATCAGTAGGACTATTTAAGGAGTAAGGCTCAGGAAGGGTGTCAGAATAAGACTCAATTTGGATTTATTATTTCATACTGTTTCCAGATACTTTTCTATTTCATCCACAACAGATTATTCCTGGCACTTTTAGAGGGCCCCTGGCCTATTTGCTTATTGGTCTGATCTTTACTAGCAATGAAACTAGAAGTCTTTGCTTACTCGACTTCTGGAGAGTTGAGAGGATACCCTTTTATATTATTCACTGAAATTGCTTCTTGGCTAAAATATTCTCCTGTCAGTGTTTTTCATGTGTTCAGCAACATCTGCAGGATGTGGAAAGAACAGAAACAAACCAGATGTTGCAAAAGGTAGTGACACTGAGAAACATAATTATTACAGTATCTTGTTCATTTTTTTGGTCCATCTTATGCCTTCATACATGAGTAACTTTAACTGCTGAAACAGAGAGTGACTCATCTAAGTTCTCTCTAAACAGATTTACAATCATTTGTAAAAATTGACATATACCCCCCATTAAAGCCAAATTTCCTTTAGCAATTTCAGAGGAAAATAGATTAGGGGAATGTGGATATTTATCTCAGCCATCAACATTTATTCATTTAGGTAATTATCACTTCATTATGCTGTCAAAGAGAGCATGCGGGGAAATTCACCACTGATGAACCAAACGCCACTGAAGTCCTCCACCTCTCCTGTGAGATCGGGGTGCCAGCTCATGCCCTCGCCAAGCATTTGTCACAGTGATGTGACAAAGGCTGCGGGTCCAAAACGGTACGAGCGGAGTCTCCTGTGCCGTGTGGGTGAACGACCACAGCCTGATCCAACAGCGCCCCCAAAAGCAAACCCACGGACAGCCGGACACCCCGACACCCTCCCGGCACCGTGGCCTACAGCCCTGGCTTGCGTCTGCTGCACAAACTAGTGATTCTATTTTAAAAGCTGTTTAGTCGATTAGAAGAAGGGGAAAAGTAAAAAATAAAAAGCGTTATAGCCTTATGAACGCCTGCTACAGTGCAAAAATCAGGAGAGTCTCTATTAGATTGGGAAAATTTTCCAGTTATTTTAACTCAGACTTCAGGAATTTTGTAGGGGGATCAGCAGACCTTCAAGCTCTGCCAAATTCTGAGGGAACAAAGTATAACTAGATTAATATATAAATCTTATTAACTAAAATGTAGCTGAATACAGTCATTTGTTATCAAAGTCTTTCGATTGTTTAACAAATTGCAACATTTTGGTCTCACGGGCTCCCTGCCAAGTTGAGGCCTAATTAAGGTGGTTGGAAATGAATAGTGTTCTAATTAGTTTAATTACAATATGATGAATTATCAAACTAATTTTTAAAAACAATGTGCAATTAGCCTTTTAGCATTCAACCCCCATTTTCCAAAACAGGAAATGAAGCGGAACATACTTGTTTTTATCAGGAGGCTGGAGGCCGAGCCACCCCAACCCAGGAGTGCCCGAGGACGCAGCGAGACATGCCACTCCCCTCCTCCTTTCACCCCACCTCATGCTTCGGGCATTGACTCCAATGCCTCTGGAGATGTCTGTGGAAAGCATGTTGTTCAGTCCAAGACTGGATCGATGCTCCTTTTCAAATTCTCAACCTGGAGTTTTCCCTATTTCTTCACTTAATTGGGGTTGCATAGAAAATCCTGAAGCGTTACATGCATGCCCATACTGGCTTGGAAAGGTTTTTTTATTCTTACCTTTCAAAGTAGTGAACGAGCAAATTCATTTGCCCACGAACCATAAAGGTGTACAAGTTCGTACCTACAGCACATAGGGAAGTATTATGTCTGTAACCATCTAGTCTGTGCTCCATAATGCCAATTGCACAAACACCGTTTTCCATTTCTGACTATGTTTCTTTTACATTTGTCCCCCAAAGGCTATTTTCTGCCTCTGGCTACCAATCCCACTGCGTCACTCCCCCAGACAGCAAACCTTTCCAGAAATACACTTGCACCTGCATAACCTCAGTAATGTTGCACCCTTGGAAGTGAAAGCACCATCTGGTCCTACTGTAGAGCGGTTCTTTACAGGAGGGGTGGCCAAAGGTCGCCACCTTTCATTAGCACTGCCAGGTATGTAAGTAGAGTTTGGCTCAATTACAGCATAGCTCATTGCTGAGGAACAAAAGAGGACATATTAAAAATATAGGCACCCACTGAATGGAAGGAAGGAGCAAAGAAGTTCACTTTAATGACATGAATCCTTTAACAAATAATCAGGTTAAAAATGATCCACTTGGTATTTTGATGAGAATGGATTTTCTCATCCTGTGAACCAGAAAGAAAATGTGGCAGTAAAATAGCTTTCGGCGTGACTTAATTATCCCCAGAAAGACTTAGGAGCCTGCTCCAGCAAAGCACTTAAATGCATGCCGAACTTTAAGCACATGGGCATTCTCAAGGGACTATTCATACATCTAGAGATAAGCATATGCTTAAGTGCTCCAGCAAGACACAGATCAAACTGAAGTCTCTCATCAGGGCCTGGAGTCACAGCTAACGCATCTGGCAAGCATGACAGCGTTTGAGATGTCCTGTCCACCTGGGCGCTTATAAAGTCCCTGTCGTCCAGACTATCTGAGTGTTTCCCAATAAATGAAAATAATCAATCACAGTTTCCTTGCTTCCTGACTGGCACATAAAGGATTTAAATAGGTGCATGTATCTGTAGATTAAATCAGTTTACTGGAAGGAACGAAAACGAGGAGATGAAGTTGCCATATGTTTCTGCTTGTGCTGAAGCTAGTGGTCATGCTTGTTCTTCCTGGAAATTTGTTCCACAAGCTTAGTCTGGCTATTGCCAGAGCCTTCATTTATTTGTCAGCAGTGGCAAGGATCCAGCAGATGAGGCTCTTGTAAGAAAAAAGGACTGCAGAGAGCGCTGACCTCTCAAGTAACTACGGTCAAACCTACCAAAGGCTTGAACACCACAGGGGAGGTGTTCGGCTGAAATCTGTACGCTGAGGAGCCACGCCAGGCTGCATAATGGCATATTGCTCCGAGGACTTGGTGATGCTTTTTGGCAGAACGCATGGCTAAGATCCTAGACTTAAAGACTAGGCATTGCTGCTCAAACAGCAGCCTGCTGTGGTGTTGCTACTGTCCCTTTGCCAGTCACAGCTATGGGCATCCAGCACCACGAGGGTGCCCAGAAGAGCTGGAGATTGCTGATCAGTCCAAAAGCTCAGGCTTTCAATACACAGGATACAGAAAAAAACCACAGTTTTCTGAATAATTCCTCCCTTCTTTTCTCCAATTCTTAAGGGAAACTGAGAGCTGGCTCTGTACCTTCCTACCAGCTTTCCCAGTTAATTTTTGCAAGACTGTGGCTGTAGTGAGGACTGCTTCTTACAGGACCCTAAAAGCAGCCCTCTGGCTTGAGGAGCACTGGGAGGTGGCAAGCCAGGCTGGGTCTATCTCTTCACTAGCAGTGATGCATTCGGTAAGACAAGTGTTCAAAACAGGTGCATTGCCAGCCGTGCAAGCTTATGAGAACTAAAGAAAACAACAAAAAAACCCATTTCTGGCAATAAAAAGGTTAACACGAAACAGTAGGTATAAAGATAACTTGAACCCATCATTAAAGAAATTCAGTTATTTAGTCAATTTTACTTATTTACAGGCTAGAAGATTAATGAGCTCAAATACAAACTGAGACAGTAATTAGGTTTCAAAAACATACTATAACACAATCAATCATTGCTTGGGAGTATAATGACATTAGGGTAGAGCCCTCTTTCAGCTGAAGTTATTAGCATGTGATTGGTGAAGACTGGACTTGAAGAGAGAGTCTACCCCAGGGTCCTGTAATAAAATGAAAGAGGAATCTTAAATAAGGAGAAACTATGTCTTTGACCCTTTGTCCTTTGCCTGTAGATGTAGAGATACTGTATTCGGGATTTAGGGCTCTGTAACAGGACTTTGGGGAATGATGGCATTTCAAAAGACAGTTGGTATTTTACTTTAAACAAGACTTTACTTGAGACCTAATACAGACACAGACAGTACGTATATGTCCTCTACTCTGGTCTTTGAGGCTATTAGCAGCTCCTTCCAAGGCATTTCAGATCTCTTCTCAAAGTCTTTGCAAATACATCAACTTAGAGAAGGAATTCAAAATGTTACAGAACACAAAGAGGGAGAAAGGGTGACAATTTAAAGTAAAGAAAGAAAAACCAGAAACTATGCAAAAGCAAAGTTCTCAATTATTGTTGCTAAAGCATTATTTGCTGGTGAACTGCATAAACGGCTTTTATATATTCTCATTGCAAGGAATCTGGGTAAATGTTCCTTAAATCCAGCGTCAGTTGGGTTCACAAAGAAAGAGAGGATATGGCTTTTAAGATTTAAGCCAAATTTCAGAGTCAGGTTTTTATGCATCTACCAGCTTAATCCGGCTCCCACAGAAACCAGTGGTAATTCTCCCACTGATTTGAATAGGAGAAGAGTTACAACAGTGTGTATGATTTTTCAAATTCCACCTAAGTAGCTAAAATCAGACACTTCAAGCAAAGGTTTTCAAAAGAGGCTATGGCATTTTCTCACATTCTCTAAAATGTCTTTGAAAATCATATCCCAAAACAATGTCTGAGCAGCTAAATAGAAGCGGCCTAATTTTAACAGATACTGAGTACTCCCGGACTTCAATACTTTCAGTATTCATCAGCTCTTAAAACCAGACTACTTCCTTTGACGTACCTATATATAGGGTTAAGTACCTAATTCTAAGGGCCCAAGTTTGAAAAATGTCAGCCTTAACCCCCACACACACTTCTCATGCATATCCAAGTGCGTACACACTTCCACAAGTAACTTATGCATCACCACCACATCTAAAATGAAATCTTCATAATTTCCTTCACCTCAAGGGCTCGGTGGCACAGCCCCTGCATTTTGCTACTAGCATCATTCTCTACAGACATCTAGTTGCTATTATTTATTCACTGTGGTATTCTCAACTATCCCAATTCCCTAATGAACAATTGAAATGGATTGCAATAAGGACGTGACACACAGGAATAAGAAGCTGAAATGTATTTCCCGGCTTCAACCTCCTGACCTGAGGGAAGGTTATGATGGTTGACACGGCTGGGGTCAACAGCAATCGGTTCTAGTGGTTACTGTCATGTAGATACTATGAATACTTTTGATGGCATTTCAGAGCAATCCCAGTGGTTGATAAATCAAATGCAGAAGAACCTTAACTCAAAATGTATTGTAAATAATCTCAAAATGGAGGAAAAAAACCCACAAAAGCAAAACCATATTTCAAAGCAAGAGTGTGAAAACATAACAACATGCAACTCAAGTCAATACAATCAATCCTGATAACAAGAGCAGTCAATGCAATTACATTTTATAAAATCAATGCATCCTCCTACTACGAAAACCAGGCAAGGAAGGAAATGAACCAACATCCCCCTCTCTATCAGCATGTGACAATTACCATTTCACCAAACACAGCTAAACAAGGAACAGAGCAAGTGTAAGATCCTGAAACCTTGGCAAAGGAGCCAGCACCATGTAAAAATCTTCGGTCCAAAGGACAAGCTTTTGCCTGGCTGCTCTTCTGACCCTTTACAAGTAATTAATTTTCACCCACTGATACAAAAATGTAATTCTTCCAGCAACATTTTTCTGAATCTAAGCTGCTGAACCTCCTTTTTTTCTCCCCCAGGATACAACTACAAATGCAACGTATGACGTTAAATCAAGCTGTATGATTACAACTGCCCAAGTAACATAACTTGTGAGTTATCTTTTACCTTTCCATAACAATTTAGGGCACAAAAAAGCCTGGTTGGAAAAACTGACCGTGTCATTTGCCCACCTGAAAATTCTTTTCAGTTGACCAAAAGTAAATTTTAGGGGTTTGCAAAAATCCATTAATACCTCCAGTTGTTTGGTATTAAGAATATTTAACCTTCCATCTTGTCCCCTTCCCTGGGAGAAACTCCTACAGAAGTCAGCACATGCCCTGCTCATGAAAAGCCTGAAGGATGAGACTCTCAATACAGTAAATTCCCCGGTGGGGATCTGTTATTATCTATTTTTTACAGATTTCACATTCATTAGGCTCCCTGCCCTGAGTGAAATGATGCCTCTCTTATCAAAACACCACTGCTGACCTCAGCCCTGTGAAAGAGACTGAATGAAGAGAGACAGAGCTGAGAGCAGGCAAAAGAGTCTTTCTGATGGCCCTCCTTAATTAAGCAGCTAGCTTTAGGTTGGAGAGTATTTGATGATCTTGTGATACATGTTTTAAACTGGACCACAACAAGGAAGGTTTAGTGGTCACAGAGGGTGAGGTTAAAGATTTGCACCACCTAACCGTGGGTATATAACTGTGGGGCATTAAGCCCTTGATCTCTCTCCAGGAGAGCCTTTTTTCTCCAGAAACAATACAAGAACTTTGGCTGCTAGACAGGGTACCTGAGGTAGGTGCCCACCACCAGCACACATGACTCGCCCTCCAAGGATACTTTGCAAGGTGTGCACATGTCTGACTGACGGAGAAAACCTCTTTTTAGCAGGTCCGGGGTAGTATTCCCTGCCATCAGGCTTTGCACACACTTACCCCTGTCACCTTCTCCCCAGCATCTGTTTGGACATCTGTCCAAAACACAGATGTCATTCATTTCTTGCAGGGTTGCAAACTGGTTTTAGCCATAGCATCCCTCTGCAAGAGGTGGTTGATCATCATTGTCTGTAAATGATGAAAGAGAATGACAGACTTACAAAACTAAACCAGAAATGACTACTTTGGTTTGTATTATCCTAAGCAACAGCACCACAAACATACTTCCAGCAAAACATCTATTTTCCATTTAACTAGTACAAAAGAATTGCAGATACAAACAATTATTGATGTTACATTATGCACTTGCATGTGGGAGAGAAAACACATAGTTTTGCTGCATTTTTCTTTTTCCTCTTATGGAAAACATCCAGTCTTAACACCCCTTTCTCTTGGAAGAGAAAGCTACAGTTATTATTTCCTGATATTTCCAGCTTAGCAACTACCCATCTGTAGTTTTTTCACCACCAGTGTTTCACATGTGTATGACCAGCCTCAAGCAGTCTCACGATGACAAAACTATTTGTGGATCCCTGATTTGTTACCTGCATACTTTCCTCGAAGCGTTTTCTCACCAGTTTTAAAGTACCTCAGGAAATCTCCCTGGGATCCCATGGATCAGATAACATGTCAGGTTTACAGACCCTTTCATATGTTGAATTGTGGACTACTACACACGAAACAGTAATCCCTAGGCATCTTCTGGATCATCCATAAAGCTGCATACTCTGTCTCAGAGACAGTTATGGCATGCTCTAACTTAATTTATTGAGAAAGAAATGACAGAAAGTAATTATAAAGATCAGAGAGAAGGAAACAAAGTTGGAGTACACCTTGCCATCCCATTATTTAATACTTACCAACACTATACTAAACATTTAGTAAAGAAAGTAGTTCTTTGAGAGGAGCTATCTTCAACTTTGGCACAGTTCAATGACTTTCAAAATGAGGAAAACTGCTCACCAATTAGGAACAAAAGAGAATTGCTAAATAAGAATGTCTAAGTTCTTCAGCTTGGCAAGTGACGCTTGGGTAGACTTCCAGGGAAGCTCATGAGAAAGCTGAGCGGCAACGCACGATCTACGTAGCCCACGTCACAAGGCTGCAAACCAGCTCACACGCTGAACAGCTCTAGCATACCACGGCCGCTAACATGGGGTGATGCAGTCTATCATCCCTGTTACTGCTGTGCTGTGCGGGACTCTGACCCTGGAGAGAACTGAAATCAGTATGGATCTTCCCATGTGAACTCAGGGGGTCCTGGGAAAACACTAATATGTGCATTCAATTAGAGACAGAATTCCTCCTGGCCATCACAGATGCCTACTTAAGATTAAATGAGCTATTATTACTAAAGAACCCAGGTGACTAGACTACAAATGAATTCAACTACGCCAAAAGAAGCTGAAGGTACTCATCTCCAAGCAGGTAATACTCACGCTAATGTAAGATTTAGGCCATGGTCTACATCACAGCCATAGCCTGCCTCTGAACCGCCTGGCTTTACAAAAACGGATCATAAACCAAACAGTCTAAAGGACAGACCTTAATAGCCTGGTCTTCCAAGACCAATGCGTACGAGCAAAAGTCCCAGTAACTTTTAGCAATTCAAATCTATCGTGATTGCTACAGCTGGGTTCAGCTTCATGGTCTCAGCAAGACCTTCAAAAATGATGAGGGTTTGAGATTGAGCCAAGCTTCTTGTCAGCGCTTCATACTTCAAGGCATTTGTATTTATAATTCCTGTTACTTAACACAACAGATCCTAGCATGACAAATCCTAGAAAACTGTTATGCTGGGGTCTTCATTTTCAGGATTTGCACCAGAGCTTAACTAAATTAGAAAGTATTTGTATGGCATCTCTGTTTGAGCTCCTGGTTGATGTTTTATGTTTTAATGTTTTAAGTAAAGTTTATTATGACAAGTCAGTGAAAGTGCTTTTAGTAGGTCAATAAATCATGGACCTATCATATCACTGGGTGACAGCTATGCAAAGCATAGAAAGAAATTTGATATTATTCCAACAAAATAGCAACTACAGCTACTTCCAGCTTAGCTGCAAAGCCACATCAGCCCGTTGATTGTAAATTGAAGAGGTAAATAATTATATTTTGGGGAAGGAAAGCAAGGCCTTTGTAGATTTTTATCTGTCTGGTATTTCTAAAACTCTCTTGTAGGGAAAAAAAAAAGAAATTATTTATTTAATCTAAAATGGTCCTCTGGATGCCCACTATGGAGTCTGTTCTATAATTACCTAATGTGAAGGACTGGGGAAGGGGCTGGGGAGAAACACAAAGCAGATGAAAAAAAGAGGATAAAAAGATTTCTGAGAGATTGAATTCAGTTTTGGCATCTCTCCAACCATATGGAAATTGAAGGGATGTTAAAAAAAATTCTAAGACAGGATGCACAGGACAAGGGTGGGAAGTNGACAGCAGCACATCTGTCAGATCAGGGTGTGTGCCTAAGCTTCAGTAAAAAAGCAGCAACAACCCAATCGTACTTTGAAATTGTTTACACCTGATCAGATACATGCAAGAAGTCTCTCTGAGACATGAGGCAGAGTTTGAAGAAAAATTTGCAGGGAAAAAACTATTCTTACCCTCTTCTGTTCCACAGTGCTTTCAACTGCCTGGTATAGCTTTTGACAGCCATGGCAGCTGCCTATTGCCTGGTGTAGCCATTGCTCTATGTCTAGCCTTGGGTCTGGACTCCATGGCTGCAGTGTAACAGATATTACATCATGGAAGGACTCACGGCTGGAAGGCATCAGGGGAGAACCATGTTGAAACCAAGTGTCTAGTTAAAATTAGACTAGAGAATCTACTGTCATGTTTTCTTCAAATGTAAAGGGCAAAAACATGTGTGTTCATTCTGGATGCCGTTTCTTTTCTGACTGTAAATTCAGGGATTTAACATATAAATCTCTTTGCAAGAGGACTGTTACACTTAAAACTTGATACAATATTCATGGATTCCCCTGCCATCAAGGCTAACCACTGGATCTGTTATGCACCACAATGGTATTTCACATAAGATTTGTAAAATTTGAGAAAACTTGGGAAAAGCATTTTAATCCACTTTTGCCTTATCTCAGGATCTGAGCCTCTCAATCATTTGCAGCTTGTGTCCTCTTCTAAGGAAGAGAAATATACTCCAGTTTTAAAAGCAAATCAGAGAGTAGCAGGTACAATGAGTCTGTGAAGAAAGGCAAAAGATAACTACGTATCAAATCTAGGTCTTTAGAGACACCCGTACTTTATTACTGCAACCTTTTCAGTCTGTGAACAAGATCCACGTGAAGTCGTAGAAGCTAGCATGTGAACAGGTTCACCTGCTGCAGCAAGACCTTCTCGGGCAATGCTCAAAATCAAAATGACATCTGCAAAGATGTGTCACCAGGATTTCACATGGGATAACCCAATACTCTTCCCGTAAAGGCTCAGCAGACAGGTGACATCGGCTTTGGAGAATATTACATGTGGGGAATGTGCAAACACAAAGCGTCTAGGTACACTTGTGAAAGATAGCCAGTGATGCTTCCTTAGCATGCAGGAAGAAATGGCAAGCTTAATCGAGGAGAGGATTGGAAAGCTGATTGCAGAAGCTGCTCTTTTACTGCCCCAGTTGAAAGGCTGAGTCACTGAACTGGTACTCCACAGACTTACGCTATAGTGCCAGATCTGAGCAACCTTGGGCAGATCACATTTTTCCCCTGTCTCTCTCCCTTGGATAACCCTGCCCTTTTAAAGCATAAGATCATATGGGTGAATTATCATATGCACTCAATTTTAAAGCTGTTGACTGTCTTATGTGGAGGATAAGACTATAGTACAGTATCCCTGATAACTCTCTGCACTCCTATTGTAGCCTCAGCCTTTCCTGCGGGGTCAAAGTTCTACTCTTCCAGGGACTGTATACAGAAAAAAAGGGACATTTCTAGTCTTAGAAAGACTTTCTCAGTATCTGAGGCACAGAAGAAGATAGTCTACTATCACACACCCTGCTTTGCACATTAAAGCACTGTTCAAACGACTTGCAGATTCAGGTCTGAATGGAAAGGCTGCTAAATAACAGTATCTGTAATATAATGAGGTTTACAATTAATGACTAAGCAGAAAAACTAAGTCTACAAACTTCTAAGAAAATAATAAATGGATGATCTTAACTGTTGTTTTACCAAGTAAGACAAAAGAAAGGAAGAATGGTAGACAGAAGGAGACAAATGTACACTGTTAATCTCAAATAAGTACAGCAGTACTGAAAAAGGTGCTTATAGGGAATCACATGATTCAACGGGATTAATTACCATTAAGAAAAGAACATCATTCTGTATAAAATATGAGGTCCAGCAGCAGAGTGTAAAGATCAGAGGGCAAAGTTGGTGTAAAATATTATAAGAAAGGCAAAGATGGAGAATTGAACAGAGCAAGATCACAGCAGGGGTTAAGATAAATAAGACATTTTTAAAGTACATACAGAAGGAGAGGGCAGTGAAGGAGACAGAAGGGCCTCTTAAAAATGGCAAGGGTAATTTATTGACACAAGTAGTAAGGGCATTGTTTAAGGGAAAAAAAAAATGAAATGAATTCTTCGCCTGAATGTGCAGAGAGGAGAGGGGATAGATGCCAGAAAGAGACATAAATTTCCCAGAGGAGAAAGAGAAATGCTTAAGGAAATCAAGATCATACCAGTGCTAGTGATCAAGACAGTGGAATGTCAGAAAACTGAAAAAAACTGCAGGAACAAACATGATGTATCCCAAAATCTAAGGGAGAGGGGAAGAAATATTGCAGAGACGCTTAGAACCTGGAAAGCACTTGGCGGGAAGCCGTATGCGCCGGCAGAAATCTGACACTGTGCTACCATATGGTTAAAGCTAAATTCAGGTTGTGGATGCCACCCAGCAAGCTGGTATTTTTGCTTCAAAGACCTTTTGGCACTAAAGGAAATTTTACTAGCAATAAAAAGGCCAGTCTTCTTTGCTTCCTTCTTCCTTGCCCGGTTTCCTTTCCACCACCTGCTTTTTGCAAAGTTACCCTGTGACAGAAAGGGAGCCTGCGAGGGAATATTCCCGAGGAGCTGTGTGGCCACCGTGCTTCTCCACAGCATAACTCAAATCCCCTGTCGCGGCTGCAGGAATTGGTATCGCTCCCAATGCACATTTCTGCCTTTAAACTGAGGTTTTTAGCAGTTCTAGAAAACAGAAGCCTTATCGAAGACACAGGGAATCCACATTAAATTGCAAAATCAATGACCTCAGTCTGTAAAAGCTACGGACCCTAAAGGACTTGGCCCTGCATGCACCAGCTTGGCTTTAAGCATGTGACTATTCCATTGACGCCAGTAGAATTGCTCATGAACATCCGAGTCCATGTGCTACTCCTCCAGTAAAGAAGCAGTAATTAAACTGGGCCTAGAGCACGTATATCATACAAATGGAAATACCAAACAGAGCAGTAGAAAGACTAATGTTGGAGGGAGATGGTGTCAATGACACACACTTAAGCAAAGACAGAGTCAGGCCTTAAAAGAATTTGTGGGGAATTTGGCCACACTAAGAATAGACGGTACTTGGACCGGCAATGGGGCAGCTGCTATTCGTAAAAGTTTAGAATGGCTATTCTAAACTTAGTGCACAAGTATTCAAAGGTGGTAAATACTGAAGGATATGCACAGATGCTACCAGGAAAAAAAAAAAATTGCTCTTCAAAGAGCATGATCAGGCAAGGTGCTGAGTGCCAGTTCCTCAAAGGTGCTACGCTGATCTATACCAGTTGAAAACCAGACCCTACATGCTTCCTTCTACCCCTAGCAATGAGAATTCAGAGCTCTGCACCACAGAGGAGCATTTTTCATCATGCAGGATTATACGCGCAGGCCCTAATCCCACTGACATGAAGGGCAGACCTCCGAAAAACAACTCCAAGGGTTGGTAGGGACTTTCGATGAGTGTAACCAGTCCCATCATCTACAGCACCTCCCCCAATTACCACTGAGTAACTGGCTTTACTCTGCCGGGGATGGCTTTGATAACACTCCCAATGAGCACATAAACTAAGGCCATGGGAGTAAAATGGGTTGATGCCAAGCGCAACTGGATGCGTCAGATACATGCAGTGCAGGTGTGGGAAGGAAAACAGGGAGAATTCAGATAACATGGTGTGAAACCTCAGTGATCAGTGGCCAGGGGCTGTGCTCTGTACTCTTTGGGTGAAACTCTGCCCGGCAATCACTCAGCGACCTTTGCAGACGATAATGACATGCCTAAAATAAATAGAAGTGCAGCTGAGAAATTTAGGACAAGACAGAAATGAGAGCAGAAGCTGTAGCTCTTTGGAAGATTTATAATTTATGACCATTCCATGGCATGAGTTCAACTGTGACCTCTCAGTTGGCAGCTGTCTTTATGCTGCTTTCTCCTTCCACCTGCCTAGTGAGAAAACAGCCACCGTCTCTGTGAGCATGGATAAATCTGTCATACTGACTTACACAATGAACTCTCTGGAGGGAGACTGAAGTAGTCCAGAGAATAAATCTAGCCCTCAGAAACAGTAGCAAGGTTGTCCAAGTTTACAGCATCTCCTTTTAACCCCTTTGGTGTGGACCTTAGTGGCTATAATTATAACTGGCACTGTCTGACATGCTGAAGCCGGGAATCCTCTGCAACATGACGGATGTCTCGCTCAGGACAAGTCAGAGTCGGACACAAAAAGCATCCTGGCCAGGCCAATGATGCAATACGCAGCTCTCATCTGACGTGGCAGCCCTGGGCTTTAAAGCCTTTCCCAAGGACATCCAGGTGGGCAAAATGGTTTTACAAGAGAAAAATGTCTTTGCTGAAGTGCTCAGATCACAAGGACAAAGCATTGAATTAGATCATTAGATTTTAAGGTCAAAAAGGCATTATTAGTTTAGATGGATTAACGGGTTCCTTCCACTCCTCCTACCCTTCTGATGGGAATATGGCAGACATTAAATTGATGCTGAACCTAACCCATGCCAGAAAGACATCATCCTCTAATAAAATACCTCTAAGGCAAAGCATCTTGGTATGCTCCAGCAAAGTACTTTAACCAAACCAAATGGCTGTCTGTGACTGGGGATTACAGTTTGTAAAAGAAGCTAATGTTATCTTAAAATGAACAGTTTAAAAAACAAATATCAGAAACTACTTTTTTTCATGGTTAACATTAAGAATTCATATCTAAATAGCTTATGAGGACTTTGGATTGTGATTCATCTGTGTTGTGATAGATGGTAAATTCATTGTAAAAGGTAGTTGATGAATTGTCCATCACTGTAGCTTATCTTGAACACCTCCTGCAGATGTGTTTGGACACCTTTCGAACATATTTACAACACGCCTGTGACATCTGTTGAGCCACACAGAAATAGGACCTTAGTACAAAGGCAAGGAAACTGCAGTATCATACAACGTTACAGCCAGGACCGATGCCAACACCACAAGATCCCCTCTGGGCAAGCCCATTATTCTCACCAGACTTCAGTTTTATTCATGCAATTTCTTTCTCCTGTAGCTCTAGTTTGCATCTGGGCTTGATATAGTCTCATGAATAAAAAGTCATCCCAAGACATCTGCAAAGCCACATTCAACTTCACCATACTGTGGCTTTGCTCTGGAGGCAGCAATGAACGGTAGAACAAGTGGGTGAAGAGACGCTCCTGCACCCACCACCTCTACTGGAAAGGCTGCTTTGTGGCAAGGATTATTTATATTTTTCTTCCAGGCCCTTAAGAGTGAACTGTGACTGCTCTATGTTACTCTTCTCCCTCTATCATTCTCCTCCTCATCCCTGTTTTGTGTAGGATGTGCAGAGTCAATGTCCTCTGCAATTTTATTTCCTCCATTCCTCAAACCTTATCACGCACCCCAGACATAGGTTTCATCTATTGTGCCTAAGTTCTTTCCACCCTTTCTCCTGCTGTGCTTAGACTCCAGTAGTCCACAACATTTACCATTTCTTAACTAACAGAGAGAGGAAACTTCATTGTGTGAAAGGAGTATTATTTGTCTGGAACTCATGAAATTACAACTCAATACAATGTCTTTGTCACAGCCTTTCTATTCTATTATTGCGATATCACTCAAACCTTCTGGCCTCTAGATCTCCATCAGTAGTAACAGTAAGACCTCTCCCTCAGCCCTTATTCATATTCCCGCTTTGCACTGGAAACCTTCAAAGAACAGGGAGGCCTTTGATGCAACAGAGCACTGACCAAAAGACGGCTCAGTTTTCCAAGAGGGTTTCATGATAAAATTGAATGCCAAAATCAATAATCAGAGGCACTTGGTAGGAGTCACCTTTCAACTATTTTGAGAAGCTCTTTCGCCATGGAAGCAGCCTGCAAGCAAGGAATTGGACCGTGAACCTCCAAAGTACTTTTCTAAGGACACACACACACACAAAAAAAAGCTGTCAAGAACTTCTGTACAAATGTCCCTGTCTAAGTCCTACAGTAACATTACGAATGGCTGTGCGAAGAAATCATGCAATGTGCTATTCAGACTGCTAAAGCCAGATGCTCGAAGGTGCCGAGTACCCTCAACTTCCCATGACCTGAAGGGAACGGGGGGTACTCGGATACCTTTACTATCTTGCAGAACTGGGCACTGAGCAAACAACCTTGCCTATGCTTTTCTCTTTAAACATACATTTCCATATTGCTTAATTATCTGATTCTGAAAGCATTTTGTTAGAAGCCGTGTGAGGCACATTCCAGTAATGGAGTTGTACTGCAGTTTCCAAGATTTAGTTCATAAAAGCACTGTGGTAATCTTAATATCCCAGATACTGTTGACAGTACAGTAGTGCAATGTAGCATAACTGTCTGCCAGTTAAGGTAATGATCAGGTGGCACATGACAGAGAGAGAAAGAGCGAGAGAGGGAGAACGTGCTACTGGCCAGCAGAGGAAAACTGCCGTACCTTGTTGCTCTCCTGGCAGAGATTTTGTTCTCAGGCCTTTCACCCTTACTTTTCAGATATCATCCTTCTCTTCCCTTGCCTTCCCTCCCACAATATGACTTGCATCCTCACAGGGCCTCACATCTCGGTTAAGAGTTTATTTCCCCACGGTATTAGATACTATTACACAGCAGAAAGCTGATGCCACTTTCTTATAGATCTAAGACGACAAGATCTCTGCAAGCATATGTTTTGACCCTCCTAACTGATGTTCCTCCTCAGACTGCTAAAATCCCCTTCTAAGCATGCCTATCTTCAGGAATATGACCTTCCAGCTCCCCTCTTTTGCACAAAGGGCGAGCCCCTGCCTTGTCTGAACTGATAAAACTCTGAACACGACACAGGATGTGAGGGAAACAGGCGAGTAAGTCAACACGCCCAATATCTTCACCAAAACCATGACAGAAACTGTAGAAGTGGATCTGAGCACATAAATCCCTCAAGACCATATCTAACTAAGGACAAAATTAACTCCAGCAAGAAACTATTCTAATGAGCATGCATTCTTACAGATTAATTTCTTTTTAAAAAATTCACTCATGAGAGGCTAGTTTCTAACCTGAACCACGACGATTTATACTACTGATCTTCTCCATACATTGCATGACAGCACACAACTTGCTTCTATTACCAGCACGGTTCCCTTCAGTACACTGGTCACCGTCCACCCACTGCAGTGATGTCTGAAGTGATGGATTGAGAGAGCACAGAGACTCACAGCACACAGTGTTACAACTCCAGCAAGCTGTTTTCTTCTTCCTTGCCATTTATGTCTGAAAATGGGATATTATTGCTGGGCCTGGATGTGGAAACTCAAAAAAAAAAAAAGTCTGGAGAATAGCAATAAGGAATGTTGTTTGCTCAGCAAGATTTGGGAAGAAAGGAAATGATCTATTTTGTGAATTGAAATTATCCCCTTAATGAATTTGGCTCACTATTTCTAGTAAAAAAAAATACCCATGCTTTATTTTTATTTAAAAAAAAAAAGTGTCAGCTGTCCAAAAATACTGAACAGCTGTCCTGAAATAGCAGATTTTCCTGTATGTTTTTTTTATGATTCAGTCCATTCCATAATTTTGCAATGAGAACTGCAGACAGTTCTATTTTGCTTGCAAGAAATATGCACAATATGGCATGTGCCTCATAATCTTCCGTGATTAATGTATAAAAACACAGTCAGAACATATTTATACGATGGCTTGTAGAATTATAGAGATTGATCTTGGTTTCACTCACAGCCAATAGCTAAGGAGCACTTTAATCTGCTACAGGTGAAAAGGTAATGCAAACACTCTCGTGTTTATTTAGGACAGCGATTGGGAATACTTCATGCCATATTTCAAATACAAATACTCTTTGGCCATCTCCGAGTGAAGGAAATATAAAGTCATTAGCATATGGTTTTCTGCAATCTATTGTAAATATTAAAATTACACAGGTCATTTGACCCAAATTGAGATTTCTGCCTAGTTTCTTCACAATCTTGGCTTCTGGGGGACTGTGAGAGGAAGCAGTCTCCACCATGGCATCACAGTGCTGCAAAGCCCACTCCATAATGAAGTGGGAATGGTATTGCAGGACACTCTTGGCAAAGGCTTCAAGCCACCTAAAGACTGAGAGCGAGAGCCTCCTGGCATCTGAGTCAATGGAGAAGCCCCCTTTGCCTTTCAAGACTAAACACCACTTTAAAAAAATGCCTTATGCATATAGTCTTCTTGAATACCTCTTTTTTTTTTTTCCCCCCTGATGTACAGGTTACGATCCTCACTTGCTGTCAGCTGGATTACTATTTTGGCGTTCGCATGAGAACCCTTACAAAGGAGTCTCCAAGGCTCCAAGGAAGAGCCTACACATGCCAGCCATGCTTAGTGTTCAGCAGGTTAGTTGAGATGATTCATTTTATGTAGGCTTGGAATCATTTTCATAGCAACAAAGGATATCTCCTACAAGGATCTAAGACATGAGGTGTCCCATGCAAATCCACTCATTGTATAGAGCACCTCTTCAGTAGGGTCACAATTTACTTCATGTATTTCCTCTCAGGATGTTTGTGTTTCTTCTGCAAGCTGAACTTCCAAGTCTAAAACTACCCAGTGTACTTCTTGTGCTTCATGTGCTAAGGAATGAATCTCCATCCCAAGCTCCTCATACAAAAAAACCCCCAAAAAACCCCCACAAAATCTTAATTTTATTCATATGTTTAGACAAAACACTAAGACAAGGAACACTTAAACAATGAATGACAGGATACAACTCCAGCAGCAGCAAAGTGCTCGTGCATCAAGTAGCATTCAGACCCCAGACACTTTCTCCTACTTCTTCTCCCCCATCCTAACCACACCACCTTTCCAAAATCCCCATCTGCTTAATCTCTTTTTTCACTGAGTGCCTGGAAGGCCTCAGGTTTAGTAGCTTTTTACAGTTCACCTCTGCTCTGTAAAGCCATGGAGAGAGACTGGAAAAAACAGAAACAAAATGAAACAGGAGAGATCAAAACAACCCCAAACACATTCTGGGTCAAATGGACATCTGATACGGGGGCTACACCTTCACTGAAGTCAGTTAGGTTTTCACTGCCTGTGCTCTGCAAGGTGAATTTGGCTGATGATACAGCCTGAGACAACTTATTGCCTGAAGCCTAGAGTACCTTAGCTCAGCCTTGCAGTGATGAGGAAACTGTGTACAACTGCAGAGTTACTTTTCACCTACTTTGAATATTCAAGTGACCCGAGTAGTCAGTCAGTCATGAATAGCAATATATGAAGCCTTGGGCATTTTTAGTCTAACAGACTGAAAACATCGGACAGAAGTTATATCCAGTAGCACAGGGTTACTCTGAAAAATGAACTCCAGCTATCTGTTCAGATGACAACTCGCTTCAGTCCAAGCTTAGTTATAGAACAGCAGTCATATACTAGTGCACTAGGGCTTGGGAGACTTGGGTGCAGTACCTGGCTCTAACAAGGACACGGTATGTGATTTACACTCAAAAGAGTTACTATCTAATTAACTTCAGGCACCTGACTGTGACAGATACACTCGACCCCTTAACCAAACCAGCGGTAGTTTGGTACAGGCTTCAAAGGAGGTAAAGGCCTGAGCCGTAGCCGGGCCAAGAACTCCTCTAGTTTCAATCTGTTGTCTAAAAACCCACAAAGGAGCAGAGTGACACAGTGAGCATTGATGCATATGAGCTTGGAACACCAATCATGCGATTAACACTTGAATAGCGGGTGGCTTTTCCAAGACTCATTTATCATGGAACAAAGTTAGTTGTGGGTACAAGGAGTCTCATGCATACCTTTCCCATCGCATGTAATTTGACTACGAGCCAACCACTTTATTCTATATGACAACCTAAGTGAGCCTTCTTTGAGCTCTCCCTGCTAGGCAGTGTGGCGGAGATCTC
>WAAD01030658.1:31141-150976 GCA_013389945.1 Fregata magnificens
AATCCCAGGACTGGATTATTCTGTCCACCTGAAACAAATTCTCTTTTCACACTGAGAAGCACTCAAAGCATTTGAAGATGTGTGGGATTCATTCGGCATAGTTACTGAAGAATTTAGTTGTAATCGCTTATAAATATCTGTTGCATTTTAGCCCAGTAAGTGTAAATAACAGAAATAGAACGGCATGTGCATGTTGGATGCCACCTCTTGGGGGGGGGAACAAACCAAAAAGAAGCCCCCAAAAACCAAGTTACATTTCTCTTACTCAGCACTTGATTGCCAAAAAAAAGGAAAAAAAAAAAAAAAGTAAAAAAAACTGCTTGGGGAAGCGGAATTGATTAATGGGCTAGCCTGTTAAACCATCTGCTCTTGAGGACCCAGCTTTGAATCCCAGTGCCCCTAGCTGGGTCAGCACTTTTTCTGGTGCTGAGAAGCGACATTAACTCTGCTGGCCTTTGCTTTTAGGAAGGAAGAAATAGTCCATGGAATTTCATTTGCCTTGGAAAAACAGAAATACCTTCCCAGATCAAGCACTGATGTTAGCAAAGTTTGGTAAAAAGGAAGTATTGGATCAGCATTGCCTAGGAAAAAAAAACCAAACAGGTAATGCTACTACTCAAGAGGACGGAGTTCAAAATATCTCTCTGGGAGCAGGGAATAACCTGATCATCCTTGGAGTGCAGTCTCATAAAATTAAAAGGAGAAAAAAAGGGACCTGGGGCACACTGAATAAATGCACTTCCTGACATCGTCTTTGATAGGGTCCCTATCAGCTTGTCACTTGGGCAAAAGGTAATGCCGGCCTAGCAATAAATGCTGTAATAATGTTTCGAACTCTTTGAACTAGATATCACAAAAGCTGGGGGCAGTCAAAATGCCAAATAAAGTTAACTAAGCACAAGAGTGGAGGCCAGAGACAGATGCTGTGAGCTGAACGTCAGATCAAGGGATGAGATCAACAAGGTGCTTTAAGAGGCATTTCCTGGTTGACTCAGGAATCTCCAGCAACCTTTGTACTTTTTCATCCAAGCCTTATTAAAAGAACAGAGCGTGGGTTTTATAAGGGATATGGAGATGCAAATGCACGCCCATTTGAACTGATCAGACCTAACTGGAGCTGGTTGGGGTAGCTGCTCTGCCCAGTGCAATGTTTCAATTGAAGCTATCATAAATAGGATACAATGAAATGAGAGATTTCAGCTCTGAAAAACTGACATAACATTTGGTTTCTTGTCTCCAGTGCCAAGTGCCTTACTACATAGACATTACTAATAACTCCTTTCTTCCCCCCCTATAAAACTTACTAACAATCTTTCATCAATAGTAACAACTAATTAGTAGTTTACTGGTATTTTGTGCATGAGAAGTATATGGAAAATGAACGATAATCGTACAAAATAGCGTTCGCTCCAATAGAGACATTAGTTTCACTGTTAAATATGGCCTACATAAAAATTGTGACAATTCAAAGCTATGAGCAATGAAAACCCAGCAACTCTAAGCAATGGTGGAACAACTGCCTGGGATATGTTGCACCTTAAGCATTGGCACAGTATGGGAAAGACTTGAGAAACCATGCCAGTTGGATTGCAAGCCCCAAAATCCTCAACTCAGCAAGAAATCTCACTTTGGCTCCCAGTGCCAACGGGTTACTGCAGCATTTCCTCCAGAAGCCACCTGGGAACAGTATTTCCACGGTGCCAGTGATGTCCTAACAATTTTAAATACACTTGTCTTTCAACTCCAGTTTCAACTCAGTGACTCTGGGCTGTGTTTAGTCCCTTAGTATAGCTAGCTCCCTTACATCATCACGATTACTTCAATTTGCAGGCTGCGGAGGGAGCCAGGAGCCAGCAACCTAGAAAATCAGGCAATCTGAATGGCTTTTTCCTTTCATGGACATAAATATACATGTGTTTGTACATAAACGCATTATGATTTTTCATACTTGTTACTGACATGCTGCCATACTGTACAGTAGAGAAGGTGGAATGTAGGTATTTTGCTATACATATGCAGATACACGTATGTGTTTGTGTTAATATGGTACATATGCCAGACAGCTATTATGACGACTTGGTGGCAAATAAGGCAACATTCTCCCAGATGGGAAACACCAAAAGTGGCAATTTTTTTTTCAGCTTGAATGCAGTCATCACATACTCTTGCCGTGCCTTTCACAACACAGACAGAATCATGATCCAGTGTTTTCAGACTTGAATGATTAGCCATATGTGTTTCACTGAACATGCTGAGCCAGATACCACCGCCAGCGCCCACTGAAATCTCTACAGTTGCATCAGAGTAATGCAAGAGAAAATCTGCCTCTGATTACTGAAAAAAATGCTGTATTTTTCTCATAATTGATAGTTTGTGCTGCTGGTAGTATAACATCTAACACTATTGTATGGTACATCTCTCCCCTAGTTCCGCTACTCTTGAAAACATTACAGGAGAGAAGTAACAAAACTGCGTTGTTCTCATCTCTCATGTGCCTGTGTGCGGTGTTGCTTCCTCTAACAGACACTGATCACTGTTCCCACAGCAGCCCATCTATTAGCATCGTTAGGTGAGTTATAAGTTAAATGTGAGCCCTGTTGCACTGTGCTCTGTAGAAATACTCTTCAAAAGATGGTCCCAAGTACCAACCGATTCTAACAGATGAGATAAAAAATGGTTGGAAGGAGAAACAGAAAGTACAGACGAGACCAAATGACACATGCAAGAGTTAGAGGAAAGAAGTCGGATTCATCCTGCCCAGCGCATTAATCCGAGGGCACTGCACTTACCTCCATTCATCTTTTGAAACCAGGGCAGAAGACAAGCTTGAGCAGCAAATTTTTTCACATTGAATGGACAGGAAATGTTAGAAACAAGCAGTAATGGGTGGCTTCTGACTGAAATAGTCTTGACATATTGAACATTGTAGAACATTAAAGTAACGTCAATATTTGTTATACAAATATGTGTATTGATTGTGCAGTAAAATGATCCAAAGTAATATATGCTATAATAATAATTTAACTCCATTCAGAAAGAGGGCACTGACGTACAGAGAAGGGAAAAAAAAAATCACAAAAGACTATATCAATTTATTAAATTAGTTCACGTGGGCATCTGATTACTGAGCAAATAGGAATAGCTACTACAAAGCACTAGACATCTTGCATGAGCAAAACAAAAAGAAACTAAGGCCACATTTCTAAAATACTCCATTACAGCTTGTTGGGGTTTGCCAGTTCAGAGCAGCTGAGAAATTGGCTGTAGCATTCTGCAGTTCAAACTCTCTAAGGTGCCCTGTATCCTCTCTCACTCATTTGCCTTTTCTTATGAATGACTAATGAATTTCTACATTCAGCATTACCACACGACACATCAATGCAAACACTGTGCTGTGCTTTGACCATGAGGGTATTACCATTTACAGAACAGCAACCGTTAATTCAGAAGAGATTTGGATACAATAAGAAAGACTGCACTTACTTCCAAATTCAAACAGATGTGGCACCTCTTTATTCCCCCCCTTCCTCTTTTTTTAAGTGTAGGTTAAGGAAAAAATTAGCCTGCTTTGGGATTTTCTTTGTTTTTATTATCTCTGGTGAAATTGGATTTATTTAACTAAACTGGCTGTATATTTAAGTCTCTAAGTTCACAAATTACCCACATAGTCTTCCCAGGCTCCATTTTGCCTAATTGCTGGTAACAATTCCAGCCATAGGACTGCTTATACAGCATATTTCCCACTCCTTCACCAGATGACTGATTCTTTTTTTTTCTTTTTGCTTTTAACAGGGGAATGATAATGTTCAGTATTGAATTAGTAATGAAGTTCCAATTAAAGACTGTGAAACTGTTTGAACTTGCAAATATTTTTAGGAGTATCCAGCTACATGGTACCTGGTGTTGGACAAAGCCAAACATTGGCAAGGAACCAAAGTCATCCATTTACAAACCTGCTTGCAAATGTGATTTTGATTATTCTTGTAATCCTTCACTATGCACTAACCTTGTAAACATATTCTGCCTTACAGGAAAAGCAGTTGTGACATATCTTAGGAAAGGCCATAGTTCTGACCCAGTTTGAACCAGGAAGCGGCAGAATTTTCCTGATGAATGCTTCCAGGCTGACTACAAGCTAGAAAAGCTTTTTGCAAGCTCCAGAGAAACATTCAGAATTTTGCAGACCCTCACACTCCTATTCCAGTAGTCATATGGCTCTGCAACACCTACGCCTCCAGCCTGTACCCTCCAGGCTCATCTGACCTGGACCAAGAGCAGTCATATGAGGAATAAAAGTGATGTTGGTGACTTGCCTCAGAAACCTGCAAGCATACAAACGGGTTCAATTAACACTTAACTTTGGCCACAGGCCTATGTCCAAAGACCACATCTCTTTGCAACAAGCCTATAATGATGGTACAGAAGGACCCAATTTACTTAGAGTTTGCTCAGAGCTGGCTAGAGACATGCCAGAGCTGTACAGATGACCATTTAAAGCAGTGCTGAGCTTAAATGCTTTGCTTCTCCATACTCTGTGCGTCTCATTTCATGCCTGGATTGCATGGTCACAAAATGGCCAGTCAGATATGTCCTGCGTTACTTGAAATAACAAGACCCATTTCAACCTGTTTAGTCAAGTCGCTTCTACCAGTTAACACAAACCAGAAGCAAAACAAATATTAATATTTTTACAATTTCTTCAAATAGCTACACTGAGAACTGGGGGATTTCCCCATGACACTGATGGGCTTTGTCCCAGAGAGATGGTTTCAGCACTTCCCCCGACACTGACTAAACCCTGGACATCTGTAACGGCAAATGAAAGCACCTCCTGGAATGGCCTTCCTTATGCCTCTTTCTTCCCTCTTTTTTTTTTTTTTTTTTTTAATTTTAATTTCTATTCTTTTCTCTTTGGTTTAAGAGCAGCTTTGCCAGGCTTGCTAAGACTGCTGTAAACAACGTGTAAGAAAAGGCAACGTTAAACAGCCCAAAGCAGATAAAAATTGGCCAGGAATAAGACCGCAGTCCGTCTATGTCTCCACGTAGCATGAAGTTGTAGGTAAGAGTCAGCATCAAACAGAGAAGTAACTCCTCCTACTTCATTGTCCTTCTTTGTCTTTGTGTGTTTTTCTTGTCCTATCCTCAAGGCAGAGGGGGAATTAAGCTCTGAGACAGCAGCAACAATAATAGCTCCAAGACAGCCCTCCTATCTCCGAAAAGGACAACTTATCACTATTTTCTCCCCATCAGGGAAAAACTTCAGTCTCTACCGCTAAAAGAAAAGGTATGAGAGACTGTTAAAATAAAAAAATAAAAAAAACCCAAACCAAAATTACAGAATAACTGACTTTATAATTGCTTAACTATTGTCCACTTGTATTTATTGTATTTTCTAGTATGATAAAAAGATAGCTAGCTAATGAATTTTTGTTGAAATCTAGAGTAGACTATGGTCTTCATGTTCAAAATGTCTGGTTTTATTCTACCTTTTATTACCCGCTGGCAGCGTCAAGTTAGGTTTAAACTTTTGTCCCTGGACCATTTTTCCCAGCGAGAGTAAGAAAGCAAACCCCAAACCCCACCAGCAAGAGTCCACTGGTGGAGTCAACCTAACCTAAAAGTTCCTGTTTGCTTTGTGCTCTCATTTCAGGAAATTCTTATTTCTAGGAAATTTTTGCTTCAGTAACTGCTCCAGCAGTCAGTGTAACACAATGCTGCTAACACATGTTCCCAAGGTTAGTTTGCTCAGATGCCTGAGGTGGTAAGAGAAGGGGCCATGCCATGGAGGTGCAGGGAAGGAAGCTCTCAGCCTGCATTCACCCACCAGCTCCAAGCCAGGTGCCCACCCACGGCAGTGCCCACAAATTAGGAAGACCTGCGCCATGCTGTCGAGGAGAAGCTGCTCTAAAGCACTTACTGGTGACCCCATGATGCTGCTGCGTTTCAGAGGTGTCGCCAATAGGACACTTCAGACACTGCTAGACTTTGTGACGGGGTCTAGAGTCATCTCAGTATTTGAGATTTCAGTCAATATATAAAAAAGGAAAAGAAAAAAGAGAAGGGGTGGGAGGAAAGCAGAATCCAGATAGAGAAAGGGAGCACAGTCTGTTTTGGTCTTGTTTTGAAAGGGCTTTTTTTCCTGAACTGAAACTGGTTGCATTTAGCTTGCAGCCCTGTTTGTATGGTGCAGATACACTAATGATTAATGATGTGCCAAGTGGTTCAGAGAAATTCAATTCAGACCCACAGATACTTGTCAGTCCCCAAGGAACGAGAGCATTTTTTAAAACTGACCTACTAATTACCCATGAAAAGATTCAGGTAGTAGAGCACACTTGACCTTATTGTCAATGGCAGCAGCAGGTCTGATTCCAGGGAGTTTCTTTTACATCTTTAGTTTTCCTGCCTCAAAACTTGAAAGGCCACAGTCTAAGATCAGCTTCCGCTCCTCAGTAGTTTCTTAAATTTTCCAGATGATATTTTGCACAATGATGTGTCATTTCATGTTGTATCAATCACATTACAGTATGTCACATAATATAGCATAAGGCAATATGATTGACACAATCTGAGATGACTTGTCACAACACAACACATCAACTGGGACATTTGTATGTTTTGGGTTTATGTACACAGACACACAGAGCCTTCAAAGGATGGGGGGTGGAGGGACAATACTCTCCCTCCTTTAAAAGTTTTCACAACACTTTCCATTGCAGCGATTGATAAGCATCTGTGAAATATACTGAAATTTCTTCAGTTCTCTCTCTAGGCTACCTGTAATAATAAACTACCAGAGCTTGAGTTTATTCCAACCTCTATTTATAATGGACACCTTCTCGTGACATATAAAGTGGCCTGTTCCCAAGAACAGCCTTATTGTTAGGGAGTGGCATAATACAAAAACTCATTACAGTTAACCACTTGTCCCTTGGTGGCGTCTGACACTGATTCAGCTCCTAAACAATTAATTTGGAGTAACCTCACAAAGCAATCCCTAAGCAACAGTAACAGGCTAATTCCCCTCTACTTATGGTTATGCTCATTATATTACAGACAACTTTAAATCAGGCTGTCGTCGCTAGTTCTTGCTGTCACCGAGGCGGTTCAGAAGGATAAGTTACTACACCCACAATCACTTGTAACCCGTCTGCAGAAGGAACACTCTGTCCAGAAATGCTGGGAAGGTGGGAAATCCTGAGCCGTGTTCTGCAAGGGATTGAGAACACCAGCACGACTGCAAGGAAAGCTGCAGAAGTTACAGGAATTTAATTTCTAGTGAAGAAGCATGGCTTCTTAATGAAATTTTAAGGAATGTATGTTTGCCATAAGTTCTCCAGGCAGTATGGTCTGGCAGAGAAGCCCTGACTGGGCACTGGGATTTGAGTCATGTTGTTGTATTCTCTGTGTTCTTAGAGCTTGGCTATATGGCAAGGCGCAGACACCTGCCAGTTAACCAGTACCACGAACAAAGAGAGTTCAGATGTGTCTGTGCCCACCTGCGAGTTTCACGTTGTTCTGCCCCATGCCTCAATTCTCCATTTAGCAAGCAGAGGTTGTACTTCACAGGGGTGTTTTGAAGCTAAAACTCACAAATGGCTGAAAGATGCACTGGGACTGTTGAAAAGCAGAGTACAGAAGGATTTCATGAGCCTGTTAAAGTAAACTGGATCTTTCTTGGACTGCTGCCACTTTTTGCATCTGGGGAAATAACTTAGAGTGGCAACTGTACAGCCAGATGTTGCAAAACTAATATTTTAAGTTCTTTTTTTGTGGCACAGTATGCTGCTACATAGAGATATCAGAACATACTCTAAATATGCCAACTCAGGTACCAGGAACGGTATGTTCTGTCTAAGACAGCTCTGTCATCAGTCAAAAGTCACAGCAAAAACTACGTGATTGCCTTAGAATCTCCAGCACAGAGATCATCTGATTCTGCCATGGCATATGGTGTATCCTGACCTGACGAGCAGCTGTAGGGAAGTCAGAAGTGCAGGTATCTGCAGATATGCCATCTCAGATCACATCTGAACAGTGGTGCCTGGCCAGAAATACAATATCCTGTATTTGTTCTGAGGTTGCAGAACTACAGAGGGTGAACAAGGAAAATATTAATTTCAGTAGATTCAGATGTAAGTTGTCCCCCCCCAAAAGAATCTTCAAAACACTAAATGCTTCTCTTTTCCCCAATATGTTCACCAGAGTTTTCCACAACATGGCAGTTCAACTCATATCGCCCATATGGTGAGCCGTTTTTTAAAATTCAACATGCAAAGATATTCAAAAGCAATCAGTAATTTGTAAGCACCTGTGAATCAAGAAATGCACTGTTCTGTCATTAGTATTTCTTCCAAGTACCATAGTTCTTCCTGCTTCTAAACCTGCATTTACAGATGGGGTAGAAGCTCAGTGGCACAGAAGGAGCAAGAAAACTGTACAGATGAGACTGAGTAGGCGTCATGTTTCATTTGTAGTATTCCTAATCTGGGGAATCAGAGACCTCAGAAGCACAGACTGTAAAATGGGAGAAGAGACCACACCCTCGGGTAGTATATTGTCACAACTCTCATAATGTCTGGGTGAGCATATTTAGTATATCATAAATGCCAACTACAAAAAACCCCATTTGGAGCAGTAAGACATGGGGTTTTTTTCCTAGCTGAAGAATAATCAAAACTTCAAAGGCAGAGAGATCAGTACTGAGAATTTCCCTGACTTCTCCCAAAAACACAACCTTAATCATCAGTCCTTTCTGCAGGGCAGTGCTCACTGCTCCTGTGCTTGCCTCATCCCACACCACCTGGTCCTTGGCTCAGGGAGGCACTTTGCCACCCAGAGAAACCCCTTTGAGCAAGGCAAAGATTGAACATGCAAGGCAGTCGCAGCGCAGAGACTTGACCGCAAGATGGACGCTGCTTCCACGAGGAAATGCTCATCTCTTTCCTTGTGCGGAGCCAAAGCTCTCAGTTTTACACAATCCCTGCGTGTTGCTTATTGCTGGACTACTTTGCGTTTTAGGGAGAGAAGAATAATTTTCAGTAGTTTATCTGAATTGCAAAAACACAAGATGGAAGGAAATAAGAGGAAAAGGAATTGTAGATTGAGAATCGTACCCCAAGAAGGGCACTTGAAGAGCTGCATAAATGACACAGCACAACTAGAGCCATACTGCTCTCCCTCCCCACCTCCAAGCTATTGCAGGTGTAAGTAGTCCACTCTCCCTTATGCTGTAGATTCATGAGAAATTCTCCATTTTACAAAATTATGTTTTTAAAGGCTGTATCGGTTTCCTGAGACAATTCAGCACAAGGCACTGGGTGGCAGAGAGAGACAGCATGGAGCAGAGACAAGCCTGCAGGTTTGGGAACGCCTTGGCTACCTGAAACAGCTGTATCTCTGAACATGCAACCACAGATTCCATTTGGTTAGGTCCACGTGGCACTTGTTTTGGTGGTTAAAGCAGTGCCTGGACACTCAGTGATCTTTGGGAGCAGCACTTGTCTGAGCTAACTTGTTTCCACACGGCTGTTACAGAGCTGGCCAAAGAACTCAGCAGGTTAAAAATAACCTTGCAAATAAAAACAATAACACCCCGGGCCCAGTACTTGGGTTAAATACAATCTAAACCGTTATCACTACCAGGAAAATACTGCATAGAGTCTCACTCGCAGAGACAGCGCCTGAGCCGAAATTGCTCTGGAGCTCCTAGTCAGAATGATCTGAAAGTCTCATCATGAAAGACACCGAAGAAACATCACCTTCCCCTCATATTGTGTAAATTGAGAGGGCTTAATCCCCACAGAGTACATCTACAGTATAAAACAATACTGATCCTCATTGCTGCGCATAATCTGAATATAAACTTAGGCCAATACACGACGATAGACAAAAGAGCCCAACTTTTTTTTTTTTTTTTTTTTTTAAATGTTGTCAGTGACATAATTCCCATTTATTTCAGAGGGGAACACGGCTGGGGTTGGCCTTTTCAAATACATCACCCAGCCAATGTGCAACTAGCACTGAGCACAAAGCTCGCTGGTTGCTGAGTTTCTGCTTAAGCCACCAAAATCAGTTTACACAGTGCATTAACCTAGTGCTGGAACAAGTTTGCTTGGTAGGTTGTTCTAAGCCTTCTCCCAGACAAAGTTTCAGCTCACTGGGCTGAACGGGCACTTACTTATAAAGGGACATTAAAGTTCCAGATTTGAAAAACCCTGGAGCCAGAAAGCCTATGGCAGAGCCAACTCCAGACCCAACACAACAGTCATGGGAAACTTGATTTGAACATGGTGTGAATGCCTTCCTCTGTCCACATGGATTTGCAACCTTGAGTTTCTACTTTGCATTTCTCATCAGAACAAGCCCCAACTCTCCAAGCAATCTTTGGTCAACATAGTCAAGTTTCACACCAGTTTCTCATTAAAGTATCACACAGAACTTCTAATTTGGTGTGACTTCAGTGCTTATGGTTATTTGAAACTGATCTCATGAACATCAAAAGTGGGTCAAAGCTCCTTCAGCAAAGAGTATTTAAAAAAGCAGGAGTAACGCCGCAGTTTTTGCTTAAGCAGTGAATCATTTCTGAGTTGTTAATAGCCTCTTTGCAAGTGCTTGCAGGTTTGATTGCCAGCACCTCACATGGCTTTAGCTGAACTTAAGTGTGGCTCATTATTATATCTGTAAGCATAGCTAATATCACACATGGTCACAAGCTCTGCAGTGACCTCAGTAAAATTACAAATCGAGATTCAGCCTTCCATGAATTTTTCTACTTCTCTGTATTAAAATGCTAACATCACTTCAAGGTCCTTTGTATAGTTTAATTATACACCTCCAGTCTGGCATAGATAATGAGTAAACGTATTGCTATTGATGAGCTAGAATTATCACCACTATTTCATTTATATAATTTGATGGGACAATGGAAGAGTAAGTTACAGAGTCACAAAATGGTACGAGTTGGAAGGGACCTCTGGAGATCACCTTGTCCAACCCCCCTGCTTGAGCACGTACACCTAGAGCAGGGTGCACAGGACCACGTCCAGGCGGGTTTTGAATATTTCCAGAGAAGGAGACTCCACAACCTCTCTGGGCAGCCTGTTCCAGTGCTCTGTCATCCTCACAGTAAAGAAGTTTTTCCTCATATTCAGGTGCAACTTCCTGTGTTCCAATTTGTGCCCATAAATTCTTTCCCTAGTAAATGTAATAAGGGACAGCTCTTGATGTCGCTCTGAAGGAAGGAAAAGGCTGCTCTGCCAGCAGGAGCAGAATCTGTGCCACAGACAGCTTGCTGCCATGGAAAACTGACTTGAATTAAAACAGTTAACTAGAGTGATCAAAGTCATTCAGAGGGGAGCTGCCTGGAACAATTCTTAGCAAAATATTTTTTTGATCAAAATATGCTGATTTTGTCAAAGCGGGAACATTTCACAGCGATATTTATTTCAGTGAAGTTTTCAAAAGGAAGATCTCTGAGGCCTGGGCTGGACCGCTCTGTCACTGGGAAGGAAAGAAAGCATAAACCTGACTTCTTTCACAAAATTCCCTCCTGTGAAATGCTCGGGAGCCCTTGCCTCTGTTCTAATGATGAAGAAAAACAAATACTTTAAAACCTCAAAAGTTGTTGCAAACACTGTCATTCCCTGGCTGGCCCCACACTGAAAAGCTATTGCTGACTCTGACTGCTAGCTCTAGGTATTACAAAACTTGTGGTGTGTAAGTCCAGACCACCCAATGATGTGAAATCGGTATCTAACACAGAAATTTCAAGTGAGACCTTTAAGATCAGATTGTGCACAAAGGGATTGGGAAGGATATAACATTTTCTTTTTTAAAATGTAAAATATTGCTATTCATTTCCTTTCTGATAGCAGCCAAACACAAGCAAATCAAACAGGCATGGTACAAAAAGCTTAAGAGTAGAACGTCTGCAGAAGGCAGCTCTACTGATGCAATAAGATCAGTTGTGAGGAGGTAAAGAAGTGTAAAAAAAACCAAAAAAGCAAAATCTAACAAGTGTTGCCTCTTTTAGTTCACTTTGTACTGGTACTTCATGCACTTTTTTTTTTTTTTTTTTAAAGCGTACAAGAGTTGACACAAAGGACCTTGAAGGTTTAACACAGGAAGAAATGTTTGCACCATCAAAAAAAAAAAAGGTATATTTTCCCCCCCACACTAAGACTTGCAGTGAACTTTCTCTTAACAAGGTCCTCAAAGGGAACTTCCAAGGCAGTCCCAGCACCCACTTCTTACCTCCTCTCACTGCCTTACTGCTTTAATTTCTTATCATGCCTTTCTTGGCTTCTCCCATCTCACTGAGGAGCTCATCAATCCTCTGGCACTCTCCACTGACCTTTCCAGTATCGCCCCAGCTGTCTCTGGAGCTCAGTTCTCAGGCTTCACTGCTCCAGGTTTCCCAAGCTACAGAATGAGCAGTCACAGGGCATGATCTCGTCTGCCATGTTTCATCGCAAAACAACACGTATTAACACTTGCATGAGTTTTTATCCATTACGCTTTTGCAAAAACACACTGCAACAGCGGGGCACTCGGGAGCAACAAGGGAAAAAGCAGCAAACACAAGAGTTGATGATGTACACCACCACAGAACAGAGCCCTCAGATCCTTTTGCAGAAAAATAGCCAAGGAAGTTTCAAAATGTTAACTGAAGTTGTTTGCCTCATATTGCATTCACTAAACCTGGAGTTTTTCAGGCTGCTAGAGACGCGTGTTTCAGAGGCGCACACTCTGCTTCACTGACAAAGCTGTGTTGTTGACTGCAGGGAGAATAATCACAGGAACCCAACAGATCATAACTCCCATGACAGGGCACGAAGTGGGGGTGGGAGGGAGAAGCAATTTTCTCAGCTAACCTTGTCCCAGGCCTTTAAGAGCTTAGTAAGATCATAAGCAACACCTTGAATTATATCCTGAAATAAACAGGTACCCAGAACAGAGCACAAAGCTCAAGATTTACGGGCTAATAGTAGGTGACCTTCAAGAGAAAGGTTGCTAGAGGCTGTACTCACTGAAGTCCTTTGCAAGAGCGGCCCCGAGCACTGAGCGCTAACCCCGAAGTGATGAAGGCGTGGAGCACATGCATCACTGGGAAGCCATCTCTGCTTCCAGAACAACCATAAATGAAAGAAATAGTACCATGAGGATTGGAAGTAATGAAGTCTGGTTTCTTTCTTATTTGGTTCTTGTGGTTGATTGACTTCTGCGTCTAAGACAGCGCAAGAGTCTGAAGGTTTTCTGGCAGCAGGAGTATTACGAGATTCCTTCCTGTGTGGATTCTCTGGTAAATAACTTGTGAACTCACACTGAAACCATGCTTTCAATAAAGGCTCTGATAGTGCGTCTCTTCCCAATCCAGTTTCTTATTTTCCCCAACACTGGGGGAACTTAGTTACCTTTGAGCTTAAAACTCTTATTTCACATGGATTTAAGAATGAACAACACTAAACTGTTATATAAAATAAGGGGGGCACATGCACAGATATACACAGAATGCAGATAACCTTCGTTTTCCTTCAAAGCTAAACTAAGGTGACAGTTGGCTATATGGGGAAGATTTCTTCTCAGTGGTAGTGAGGGGAGCCAACGATGATGTTTTCTGAAGACAGCAACAAGTTCATCTTTTGACCTCCAGTGAGTGACCAAGGGACATCACACCTGAATACAGATGACAGTTTGTGGAAATATCATAAGCCAAAGGCAATGCATAAAAATTTGTTATGATAACCAAGCAGGGGGTTAGTTGCCCATACAGAACTGAAGAACCTGTCTCAGGCCAGTCTCTACAGGGCCAGTAAGCAGATGCTAAAGTTTCGTTACTTCATCTGGCTGCAACAACCCATCTCAGCAAACAGGGTCAGACAAGGACTATGAAATAACTTCCCAACCCCTTTAGGGCCAAAAGCTCCTCCATGTCAGGGGAGGGGAGGCAAAAGAAATGGCAGGGCAGAGCGAAGAAGTTGTGGGTTTCAGTGCTGTGACAAAGAACATGCTGCTAATTTCCAATCCCACCGGTATGACAGGTTTATCAAATACTCTTTACAAGGAGGCAAAAGGGAAAAAAAAAAAGAAAATAAATAAGGCAAGGTACAAATTAGAAAACCCTGGGCCAGGCCGATTCCCCTCGATACTGCTGAGTAGTATAAATCAGTGGTGGTACCCCTTTCAGCAGTGCCGTTTTCCTGAGCTGATTCACAAACCTCTTGGTCCAGTTCTACTTACGGATTTTATGTAGAGCTGGGAGACACATTGCTCAATCCCACCCTCCCTCCACCCCAAGTCATCTGCAGATATATTGGTCCCGAAGGCCACTACTTGAAATTTCCATTAACTTTTCTGAAAAATAAAAGAGCTCAGTAACCAGCACCATCTTTTAAGAAACTATGAGCAAAACCAGGGATGCAGCGACAAAAGCAACACACATTGGTTAGGCAGGTGGCTGAGTTTTATTTAATCCCAAACCTGTGCTATAAGGAAAGATGAAACACAGCTCATTCTGTGTCACAATTAATCCCAAAGGTTAATTTTGTTGCGGGCACATTGTAAACAAAGGGGATATTTATTTCAGAGTCCAAGTACGTTGCAACAGAGGGAAGGCAAAGGGAAGGGCAGTTTGCACCGTGGATTAAGAGAAGGCTGCAAGACCTGGCGAAGTCAGTGCTGACAGATTCCCTTATTAAAAAGTGTAGCCTTGTGGAAGGCCTGCCATTGACAGCTCTGACGCGGCCAAACTTCAGAAAACCAGGCACAATTGGAAGACTGTGCTGTGGCAGGGACAGTGGGGCTAAGGGGCACTTCTAATTTGTCAAAGTTGTATCTAATTCCACTGAACAAAGTTCGCAAAGAGAGATGAGCAGAATCCACAAATGATTGCTCATTCACCAAGCCCTGATGGAAAGATAGGCCAGCACACAGCTCGGGCTTTGTAGAGTAACCTGAGCTGCTCCAATCAACTTTGGACAATTCTGCCTTGTGGGCATAACAGTTTTCCTTGTTTCTTCTTTAATAGGATTATTCCTCACAATATTAAAAAGATAACATCAGTGTCTTTCAGTGTCCCCATAAACTATTTCTAGGTATATGAATGGATGCTCCAGGTGGTTTTGTTACTATTTCTGATATAGACTTATGAGAAGTGAAGATCTAAGAGAAGAATTCGATTCAAGTCTGACATTTGTTCCGTAAATAAACTAAAATCTGAAACTTCCTTTTAAAGGAGAGATCCTCAAAACTGACACACTAAGAACAAAAAAGAAGAAAATTACCCTGTTGACCATGACTGTGAGCCAACCCCTGGATTCACTCCACTGCTTAGAAAATCTTTCCAAATACAGTCAAACGGCAATCCAACTATATTTACAGTTAGAGGAGGCTTTCCATTTACAACAACGGATGTTGGGTCAGGTCTTCAAATAGCCAGTTCTCAGACGAGAAGGATAATTAATGCATATTAAAAAAAATCCCCAAATTAAAATAGAAGACATAATATATTCTGTCAAAGCTTAATGGTATTTTCAGAAGACAAGAAGGAAGAAGGCAAACAGTTTCACCATTCCTTTCCTTTCCAAGGAAAAAGAGAATTTATTATAAAGAAGTATCACCATATCTTATTACATTGTCACCTAGGAACGAGCTCATTTCTGTCCTTGTACATTATTTTAAATGCCGCAGCCCTCACTGAAACTGTATGAAGGTAAGACTGAATAAAGCATGGACATCTTAATGCAGCAAATTAGGCAACCAAAAATCAGTGTCCACTTCGAAACCATCAGAAACTGAATGGTTTGCAGCTACCCGACACTTTCATGAAATTAAGTGCTAGAGAGTTAAAAAACTTGCCCTACAAGATTCTCTCAGCAGTGTTTTCAATTTATAAGGTACATTACTTGGATGAGCTAATGCATTACTCTTCACTTCATTTAAAACCAAGCCACAGTGAGGTGACCATTAACTTTGAATTGGTCTACACCTGGATCTCGTACAGATTGCTCTAACACAAATCTGGTGGTAGAAAATTACTGTTTACTGGGAGGCAGAGCAAGTTTCGTCTGGAAATATGTTTCAGATCCCAGTGCTATTTACAGGTTTTCAGCAGCCTCAGCAGGCCCTGTATTCTCCCTACATCAAACAGACCATGGACTGGATTCCTGGGATGCTATCCCCATGAGGATGACATAACAGTGTCTGCTTGATGCTATGATTCTGCTTAAAGGTGGTGCCCACATTTTTAAGTGTAGCTAGTAATTTCAGGTGTCTGTTTACTGGCTGTTCAGCTTGGGATATTGTAAAAGTTATCTGAATTTCATTATATACCACATAACCAATCTCATTGAAGGAGCACCCATTAAGCAACNTTTATTAAGTAGACCCCCAATAAAAGCTCCACCTTTGGCTAGGTCTTTGCACGTACACATCCACAAAAATCTTACTGTCTAAGAGGCAAGGACAGTCCTGTTCCCTTCCTGTGCCAAGAGAGAATATAGGTATTGTGGTGCTGGCTTGCTTTCTCTTTGCTGAAGTACGAGGGAAAATAAGGCTATAAATCTGTTTTGGTTTTGTTTATTTTTAATAAATACATGAATTTTAAGGCCAGACAGGACCATTTATCATCTAGATAATCATTTGACCTTCTCTCTAATCTAGAACAAAAAAATCCACTTCAGGGACTTCTTTCATTCAGAAAGTCTTCATTTAAATATTCAATCTATCACGTCTCTTGGGAAATTCTTCCACTGATGATTTAGCTTCACTACTGAAAATGTGTATCTTTTCTTTAGCCTAAATTTATCCACTTTACACATCCAACTAGTGGACCTTGCTGTGCCGTTCTCTCCTAAATCGATGACTTTTAGTTTGGAAAACAAAACCAAAAAGAAGTTTTCTCCTGTGTAGGTGTGTGTAAACTCCAAAACTCTCCCCTGGAATAGTTTACAACTTGCATTCTGCCAAACACATTACAAAACAACAAACCAAGCTGCTGAATTGCTTTTCCAAAGAACAAACAGAAACATTTCTGTTGCCTGACAAAAGGGTATGTGGAAAAAAAATTGGCAGAACCTGAAAGACTCAGGACAGCGTCACAGCACATAGCCTCTCTACCCTCCCTACCTCCACCACACCTTTTACAGGTTTGACTACAAAAAAAAAAAAATTTCCCTTAACTGTAAAGGTACTCTAACCTTGTGCTTCACCCTTTGGCACTTCACTGTTCGTGCTCTTTGACTTGTCCCCCTGCCACGGCATCCTGAAAACATCATGCAAAATTTTCTGTTGCAATTCAGCGCAATTCTGATAAAGCTGACCCCGTATGCAGGCTTAGGCCAGCTGAGGATCCGCTGCATTTCTGAGCACACTTCAGGTATTGCAAGAGTGTTATCTCTGCAAGCTGGCACGAAATATCAAATACTGGGCTTTTCAAAACACAAGGAAACGAAGAAGTGCACAACTTCTAATATTACCCCTGTAGCCACAGTCTGGATATAAAAATCCAGATGTTTGCTGCTGTACCTAGGCACTAGGGAGCAGCTAGCGTATTGGATTTCTCTTGCAGGGGGCTGCCAATATCTGTTCACCACTTATGGAGGCAGACAGGTGGCAGATGCATTGGGTTACATGTGAAAACCCTTCTGGTAGAACCACGCTTATGAGGCTTCCAATCATCAGAAGAAAATTTGTCAGCTAGTCGCTTGCCCCAACCAGTTTTCAAGAAAGCTCTTGGAGGCAGCTTGGAGGTTAGCAGTGGGGAGAGCATGGTGCAGGCTACGGGGCATCTCCTTAAATAAAAGGAGGAAATGAGAGGTTAGAAAGTTGAGGTCTTTACTTTGGGTTGAATTGGGTCTCAAGTGGCATTTGAGAGCTTAGCCACAATCTGTCCATATACAAATAAGATATATTTTCATTTGCTCTGAAGCTCTTGCCACAGCTCCCAGGATCTTTTCAGATAGTTTTTCATGTCCTGACCTGACACCTCTAGCCAAAAGTCAAGACTTCTATGGGAAGGGCTCAGTGCCATATCCATACCACATTTTTAGGTGCAGGGAAGCTGCTGATTAAGATACTGGTGAAAATGCTCTCACCTTTCTAACACCTTCCATCATTAAATCCGAGACCACTATAAGATCTGAATAAAACTCTATGATGGTTTTGTTATCACTACTCCCCCTGTCCTTGCCCCCGTTAGGCTGCATAATAAAGAAAACAAGTCACATTCATTTATACACACATTTTTGGCAAACTCATTTCCAGGTTTTTGATGTATTTTTTTTCTGCAGCAGAACTAAGGTTTGCTTCAGTTTTATTTTCTGGTATTGCTTATTACTTGTTTACAATGAAAACTTTTCATTAAATATTATATTGCCTTTGCATTTTTATCAAAAGTCTTGTTTTCATTACAGCTGTTTGAAAACCTGGCTGTTCTTTTAATTTTATGTAGGTAAACTACATAGATTGCCTTGAAAAATAACCTTGATCCTATTTTCAATGTCAGCAAATGTTTCTGATCATATTCACAAGCCCTATAATAATGTTCAAGGAATTTTGCTGTATTGTTGTAACACATTTGCCATGTACGGTCACGCTATAGTGATCTCTCGGACACCCATATTCCATGGGGTTTAAGTATCAGGAGAGAAACCTTCAACCTGATTCTGGATTCAGTGAAAGCAGGAAAACAGCACAGGGGCAACAGGTGAACTCAGCCTGCATGTGCGAAAAGACGGGATGCCATGTTATTGCAGTTTAGGTGGGTTTTTTAGGTTTAGTGTTCGGGGGTTTTTTTTAGGCTGCACGTAACTTTATGACACCTGTCTCTCCTCCAACTGTTATTCTTCACAAAAGCTACAAAAATTAAAGTACTTTCTGTACTTTCATTTCAAAATGACATCTTCTCACAAAAATGAGTCTGTTATTGCTCTCTGTTAAAAATTGACTTATAATGCCAAAAACACTTCAGATATTTTTAAAGCATTTTCTAAAAGCATATTTTTCCTGCTACAAATGGTAATACTCAAATGAAGACAAAATAAACAATCTCAACAGCAGTAGGAACAAGTGAGGGGTTTGTTTCCGCTGCAGGAAGGGGGCTGCCTCTTCTGATCCAAGAAATCTTTGTATCTGGGTAGAAACATCACTGATGTCAGTATGTCTACACCTAGCAAGAAAGAGCCCAGCCAGCTGCCCACATCGCTGCCAAGCGAACGATGACATCCACCCTGTGTAGAGTTACTGGAGCTACTCACTTGTAGGTCAGAAGTAGTAGGGCCACATTCATGTGGCACCTGGCCAGGACTTCGCCATATGTCTCAGCAAAACTAGCCACCACATCCACAGTCCTTCACAGCAATATTGCTTTTGCTTTGGAGGGATCTGCTAGCTCAGGAGTCCGAGCTGCTTTCCATTACCCAGTATGGACACACCCAGTGGGAAAATGAGAACTCTTCAAGGTGAGGAAGGTGCCTTCTACACGCTGTGAAACGCGCCAGGTGCTTCCTTGGGCTCCATAAAGCCAATCAAGTATAATAATGAATGAATCATATAAAAGGTGTTGAAAACGTTGCACTGGAAGACAAATCTCTGCTCTCTCTTTGCACCCATGCAGATTCAGAGAAGCCTCTGTATTTTAGCTCAGATGCAGAGACATCCTTTTTCTTTTAAGCACCATCCACTTTAAAAAGGAGAATGAGAGATTCTGCCATTTCTTGAAGACTCAGCAGCACCAGTCAAAAGGGATAGTGATATAGAAAGACATTTATGGAAGTCACTGGGACAATCATCATTTCATGGGCAGGCTTGAAAAGCTCTTTTTTGGGCAGACGTAAAGAGCCCACGGAGTCTTTTTAAAGGTTTTACGCACAGAAACTCATCAGTTTTCTAGCACTGTAGTGAAATTAGAGTCCATATTGCTTCTGCTGAAATTTCTTTTTTATAAACACTAGCTGTCCATTTATTTTTTGGGTTTTTGTAATTGACTTGAAAAATACAGGCCTTCCAGAGAGTTCAAAATGAGGTAGAAGTGTCACACGGTAAGCATGGTAGTTTCAACATGATGTGCAATATTTTCTTGATTTGAAGAGAATTCTGGTTTTATGAGGGCTAGCCTTGTTTTTTCTCACACTGAGTAAAGTCATTTCAATGGAGGAATTTCTTTTTTATGCTTCTCCACTACTTAATATGCATTAAACAGCTGTATTCTATGGTTTCCGATGAAAGAGGAGTCGGGTATCATCTTAACACTTCACAGCCAATATTGCTGCCACTGGAACGGAGCCCAATCCTCTCACCTTTACTCTCCTAAATAAACCTTACTTCATGCATTAGATATTAGGCAGAAGAGGCAGGAATAAAGTCTCCTCGAGGTCACCAGGATTACTCAGCAGAAAGAGGATTACTTGAAGAAATGCTGCACTGTGGAAGCATCACTTCTTAACTAACGGTGGAGTCAGTTACCAACAGAATGAGCTTTAAGAGATATTTAATCCATGCACAATGCAGGATTCATCAGCTGAAAGCTGATATGTTTCACGTTGAAGGCGAACACCAAAGCCTGGTGATGACTCAGTAAGCCAGTGTCTTTCTGCACAGTAGCCAAGATGTGAGACCTAAAAAATCTTAGCTTCCACTTCAAATCAAATAAAGTTTTTTTGGTCCCTCAACTGCAAAGACAAACACGTAGCTTAAGAACACCCATGACTAACTTTACAGACAGGATGGACCCCCGGGAGAGGTGTGGAGTCCGCTGAGAGTTGCGGGAGAGGTGGAAATTAATTTTGCTGGTGTGTCAGCTCTGAAACGTAACTATGCCAATTTAAATGCCACCATCATCAACTCTCATTGCTGATCGAGTCCTGGAAGGAAGAAAAGACATGAAGATTTGCACGACCTGCCATCACAGGCAGATCATTATGGCACTGAGAGCGCGCAAAACTTTGCGGAATACGGCTGCTATCCTGGTTTTCAGCAGGTTAGTGTTTACACAAAAATACAAAAGCAAGTAACACCCTTGATAAACATGAATCCACCGCTCCTATTCAAAGAGCTGTAACCTGAACATCCCCAACACCACCCCTCCACTCCCATCTACTGGAAGAAACCACCCAGGAGCAGAGGTGTTTCTTGCTCATTACTGTTATCCATGTTCTTGCCACACAGAGGTCAGCCTGCTACTCTGCTGAGTGCATCAGTTTGTGGTTCCACCCCACTGCGGCCAGAGCAAAAAGCATCCACCTGCTTATTTTGGGGTATTTCTCCCGCAGACAGTGTGCTATCTGCCAAGTGACTACAGGTTGTGTCCAGGACATCAGTTTTGAACTTGGGAAGTTTCCATCCTGTCAAATGCAGGTTATCTCCCTTCTCTTAGTCACCAGTCCTGCAGTAATGATCTGAGGCAATGGGACTAAGAGCTAGGCTCGTGGATACCTGGGTGTGGGGCAATCCCATGGGTGTGGTTAAGGTCCTCTAATTCTCCTCTGCAGAGCAAGCACTGTATTTTCTTATATATCTGTATGGCCACTAGATTCCTGGGGCCCAGATCTCAGTTAGGGTCTCTAAATATTTTTGTAATGCAAATAATAAATGAGAAGAATAGTATGTTGTAATCTACAGTTTTGTTTTTTTTAATATGTAACATGAAGATGAAGAATGAGGCTTATATTTTACAGGATAAATATATATGAATTTACCATTTCATCACTAATCTCTACTGTAACTATTAAACACAGCTGCAGTGAACATTTCCTACTGCCTTGCAGTATTTTGCAGTAAATCAAAGTAATCTGCATTACAGTACCAGGTTTCACTGCAATCTCGAGGAATTTTTCAATTGCCTCTCTTGCATTTCAACTGAGATCATTTAGCTGAAATTATGAAACACGCATTAGCGATTAATGCTTCCAAGATTCCACATTACTGTCAAATCACTAATACATTACCTTTCATAATCTAATTTGTTCACACACTAAAATACACAGAACATGCAGAGCTTAGCAAATGGCCTTCTAAAATGTCACAATTTTTTTTTAATTATTTCTTAAAGGGAAGAGAAACACCCCTGCAAGCATCTAGAAAATTTGTATCAGTGTCCTCGCTTTGTGCGGCCTTCTTTCTGCCTTTCACGCATCAGCTTCACGGCCTGACAAGGTACACAGCCATGTACACCACACTTTGCTGCTGGTGAGACATTGTGAACCTTCACCAAGACACGGAGCGCTTGCTGTGCCAAGAGCATCTCCTGTGGTGTAGCATGAAGAAATCTTAATGGACGGAACTGATCCACCACCAGCTATAAAAGGTTGATCAGAATTGCCATACACCCCAATTTTTTTTGGAGGGAGGTAGACCAACAACCCGATGCTTACTTTTCACTTTTATATACCAGTCAGCATTTCCAGTTTAAACTATGATACCTTTCAGTGCACCAAGGTTTGGGCTATTGAGCAGTTGGGGGGAAGGAGGGTTGGGGAAGAAAATAGGATTTTTAAAAAACACAACACAGAACCTCTACAGAATGGGTATCTGGTAACTATTGAGACATTTCTCCTTCTTTTCTTCCAAAGAAGAACAGGTCATAAACCTATTTTTTTTTAAAAGTGCACAGCAGCACCACCCGGTATGACAGAAGCGAGAGAGTAGAGGTGAAATTCAGCAAGAATTTAGCTTTCAGCAGGGTCAGGACTTCCTCTGTGAACCCTGCGAATCAGTTGGTATTTCTTAATTGACTGGCCAATGAATAAAATCAGGTTATCAAGCTGGCTCTAAAGAGGAGGGTGGGAGAAAGGGATAACCAACCAGTGACTTCAGACATCTTCCTCCTCCCAGCTTTTCAGCTGCATGGAGGCAGCTGTGTCCTGGGCAGCCCCTGGGAGCATAGAGGAGGGACATCTGCTAGATGCATCAGATTTGTCAGGACAAGGGAGACTCAGAGTAATGAGAAAGGTGTTGACGCCTGTGTAAGGGACATGAGAAATGGGCAGAAGACAGAAATATGGTTGGATGAAGAATACACAGGAGGGAAAAGTATACACTTCGATGAAGACTGGAACAGGGAGAAAAAGAAACAAACAACTAACCCTGGGAGAGGAGAGGGAAAGCAGAGGGCCTGCTTATTCAGGAGATTGTCTGATGTAACAAAATGTTGGCAAAAGAGGTTACAGAAGATGAAATGAAGGAGAGAGCTTGGGGACCAGAGGTTAACAGGGTCACATGGCTAATACAAAGAAAATAGCACACTCAAAGCATTTTCTCTTGTTCAGCACAGGTTTGATGAGCAGACTCTTACATTTCCCCAGACAAGCTAAAATCCGCAGTCATTCTACTCATTGTAAAAAAAAAAAAAAAACCACACCACCAAAAAAACCCCACCACCGTTATAAAGGCACATTTGTGTAAAAGCTCTGGCATCATTTGATGAAAGCTCAAACCCTCTGCTCAAAATGCTCCAAAGGTCTCCTGAAACCTCAGCCTCCTCAAGATCTTTCCCCCCCATTTCCCTGCAGATCAACCATATGAGCAGTCCCTCCTCTTTTCCTAGCCTCTGGGAGCACAGTCCTGTCCACCTCTAACACATGGGGACCACCTTTCAGCTCTTGCTCAGATGATGGCAATGAAAATTGACTCATGGCATTTCAACAGCCCAAGCTATACTGGCTTTGGAAAATCAGGGGGGACATAGCTGGAAACATCTGACTGGCTACCATACAGGGCCAACGTACCCCAATTAGGAACTCCCTATGCATGACTAGGGTTGACCTGTATTTTTTTCTGAAATGGAGATAAGCTCTTGACTCTGCAGCCCACCTGTTTTTAGAGATTCTTTACACACCTTGCATGCAAAGACCAAAGTGACTTAAGCCACATTTCTGAATTAAGATTTGAAACGCAATGTTTGAGACATACCAAGGTATGCACTGCTTGCTGGCATGGCACTCAATATTAAGTCTTGTGCAGGAAGTTTGTCTTCAGCATAAAACATCACAACAAAACTAAAAACAAACAAAAACAACCAACCAACCTCAAAAAACTTGGCTATATTCCTGTCTCTGCCACAGGCTGTTTTGACCCTGGCTCTCACCACCCACATGCAAAATAAGGTTTAACACTACTCTGCGAATATAACCATTGTTGCTGGGGCAGTGTTCTGACACTTCAGTGCTATGATGCAACAGGGTGGTTTGTTTTTTTTTTTTACTGACTAGCAAAGTTGTACATTCATATACCATATTTCATCCCAGTGTAACTGCTTCATTTCTGTTAACAGTTCAGACTGATCCAAGCAACGTCTGTGGTCAACTGCTCTCACAGCCCTGGCATGCTGAAGTGTCCTCTCTCCCTGTGTATCATCCAGAGTCCTCTCACTAACACGATTTATCACTTCAGTTGGTTAAAGTAACAAATATAAAACGGAGGCCCCAACACTCCTTGTCTTTGTGCCCATTCTCCCTCATTCTGTAATCAAACACCAGGACTATAAATGACTACTTAAACAAGGAGGAGCAGACAACATACGCTGTGGACAGACTGGCCCAGGCTGTCAGCTGGTACAGATTAGCGCATACTGAGCCAGGTCTGCGTGCAGGATCGGGTCCTCAAACCTCCACTTAATGACTTCACTCAGTCTCTGACCTCAGCCGTATTGAGTACAAACAAAACCTGCACTAAAGACGGTGAAATATTATGCCAAACTGACATCGCTGCAGGACAGAGAGGTACATGACAGCAAAGGATAACACAAGCCAGCCTGTAGGAAATAAGCAACTGTCAGCACTCACATACGAGTGATAAAGTTATATATTTTTAAGTGTGTATTTACACAATCTCAGATATCACAAGTTGGAGCTAGCCACATCATGCTGGCTTCACAGTCACTGCAAGGGGGAAAAAAGCAAAATGCTCTTTCCTACAGAGAGAAGGTGGCAGTATAAAAACACATGCAGCCTTTTATTAGCTGAATCATCCTTGCTGTAGCTGGCCATCCCCTGACCTAGGGATTTTTGTACCTCATGTTTTCAGGGAGATAATTTTCACAGCATACCTCAGCTTCTTAGAATGCTCTCAGAGAGCAAAGTCAATCCTAGGTCACTCTTCCAGTGTAGTTTCCTTTGTACTAAATCCTACTTTCAAGAAAATTCTTGCCATGGTTCAGTGGTATTTAACCTATCATATAATATCCAGGTTTACTGTGTTAGAAGAAGCAGAACAGTATTAAGCTTTTCCCACAAGCCTGTGATTGCATTTGACCTAGTAACCTGTATTAGATTAACATTTATTCTACAACTCCACAGCAAGCCTTGGACCTGGCTGAGCAGCAGTTTATAGAGGACACTAACCATTTTTACAAGTGGAGCAGGAAAAGGGAATTGAATCTGAGGGAGTAATTCCAAGCAAGTATGTTGCTGCAGCGGTTAAATTGTTTATACGAGGAGTTGGGGAATTACATCTGACTGACCTCTCTTTTTATCTGCTTAAAAGACAAAGTGCAGGTCTCCATGGCAAGTGCTAACTCCTGGGGAATGCAGTATAAAAATGCATCATGGCAATAGAGCCTCAATACCCACCAAGGAGGGAGACCTTCAAAGGAATGTAAGCAAGTTAAAATCACCAGGATTAGAAAGGTTTTCATGTTAGCCAGCCTACAAACAGGTTTGTAAGCATTCCTGCTCACAAACCAGCCGCTCTCCTACACTTGCCAGACATTGGAGGGGGGGACGGGGACAGAGAGGGATGGGACACGACATGGGGAGAGGGGGATGTTGCTTTTTACTTATTTATTTATTTAGCTTTACATTAACCTTAACCTTATGCTAGTTCAGCCAGAATAGGATCGTTGTTGTCAGCATTTAGAATAGAGAGGGCCAAATCCTACACGCCATTGACTGATTAAATCCTCCAAGGACTTTAGTTCGTACAGTTGAAACGGCTTCTAAATACTATTGAAAACAGGTTGTGTCTTAAAAAAAAAAAGGCATTAAAGTCTGGCAAGAAAAACACTAGGGAAGGTTAGGCTACAGCAGGAAATACACAGGTCTCCTCCATTTATAAACTTACAGGGTCAGAAGCTGGGCAAAAGGATTAGCATAACCACATTTCCATGAAGTTTCCAACATACCTAAATTTGTTCTGCTTATTATCATCATCTTATTTTCCTCTTCTCCCACCAGTACTATACAACTAGTAGATGAGTAAAGGATATGTTAACCAAAAAAACTTCCCCCAAAACACATTAGAAAAGGAATTAAGTGAACTTCTAATTCACACCCGCTTCTCCAAATCAAAAAAACCACTCAGTTCCTTGCAAAATGTAAGTATGCTCCCTGAAAACAATGATGCATCTGAAGTAATACAAACTCAATCTAGGATTTTCAAAGTTCAGCATTTAGAAATGAGAGAAGGGAGGGAAGAGAAAAAGTCCATCATCAGCATAATTTGGATTCATTCAGTCACTCTATGAGCCTCTCCTGAATGCAATGAGAGGAATTTATTAACTGAACTGAAATCCTCACAAGTGCTAGAGAGTTGGACAAGAACAGGATGCTCGAAGAAAGTGGGTTTTTTCCCCTCCCACACTGGAGGACAAATCTTCAGCTTGTGCAGGTTGGTTTGAATCGAATTGTGCTGCTGCTTTGCAGTGAGCAGAAATTGTGCTGAGGAAGATCCCATAAACAGAAGAATCCAGCGGGGATCTTGCCTGGGGTCAAACTCACTAGGATGGCACGTGGAAAGCTACTGGCTTGGTGTGGTTTTGTAGGGACACAGATGGGCACTCTTTGAAGTGCATGATCGTAAGTCAAAACAAGTGAAATACCACTTAAAGGCAGGGGAAGGCACACGTGCTGGAATTGTGCACAAACCTTGCATCATTTTTCTATTCCTCTAAGCCAGAGCAGAAGATTTCCAGGAAGGCTGTAAATCCCAGATCCCGAGGAATTCAAAGAGGATATAAATTGTGACCTGTTTATGAGACATTAACCTCTTCTTGGTAAGGCTGTTTAGACTCAGCAGCACAACCTGCTTTGACCCCATTCTATTTAGGAATCAGCCCAATTAAAGGCTGATGAAACACTCTCTCTTACACCACAATCAATAGATGCAATTCTGGAGCCATCAGTGCTGTGTGGTTACTGACCCTGGAGCGACTGTCCCTCCTGTGAGTTTTCATACCCCTGTTACATCAAGGGCAGGTGGAACCTGGAGGCTAATCTTGTAAAGCTGTTACTCCTCGCCCAAAAGAAATTGAGGATTTGGCCTGGGCTTTTCAACCCATTTTATTCAGAACAACAGAAGGAGAAAGGAGGGGAAGAGGGGATTGGGAAGAAAAGCAATGCCTAAGCGCACCTGGGAGATGTTTTAAAGACAGTAATGGAATAGGCCTAGGTCTTGGATAAGAGTGGAATCTGCCCTCTGGATGCCACCTACAAACAGGCTCTAGCACATTGATGAAACTGTTCAGCTGAAGCGATTCCTGTCAATACAATGAGCACTGGGTGGAAAGAACAGTGTATACAAATGGCCTACTTTAAAGCCTCTGTGCGAGGAAGAGAAAACAAAATATTTTTAAACAACAGAACCAGACGGTAAGCCCTAGGCAGTCTCCCTCCCTCCTTCAAAATAATCTCATCTTGCTCTTCCTCTTCCCACGCCCAGCACTCAGCACAGTCCAACTTCCAGGAGCAGATGTGAATGGAGGGAGGTGGTTTTAGCTGACTGTGTGGGTTTTGCATCCTTATTCTCTGCCTGGGTGCAGGATGGCTCATGGGCCACCTCTACCTTCAGCTGCTTTTCATTTTTCACTGTGCCGGCCACCGAGAGGCAATATTTGCCTGGACCTCGTAGAAAAGTGACTTTCCCAAAAAATAAATTAAAAAAATTATGAGAGGAAGATGACAATAGAGAAGAGTCTTGCCAAGAGGGAGCTGTCTTTTTTCCACAGCACTTCCTGCTGTGGAAATGCTGCTTAAGTGGCAAAATGTCATTCTTCTCTCGCTACGTGCATTCAAGGGCTGATCCTGCCCCCTGTGAAGCTGATGCCAAACTTGCCATTGCACCACTGGGTCCTGAATGATGGATGTATTGTGGTGGTGATGGATGCAAATCACCATCCTAGAAACGAATGGAAGAAATTGGTTCTGATTTAGCCTGTTCAGCATTAGTGGGAGTCGTAAAGCATCAGGAGAGTGCTCCTGTATACAGTGTGGGGGATTTAAAGTTCCTGCTAGAGAAAATGTGCTCAGGTAGAGCCATTTAGCAGTAGGCAGTAGCATTAATTACCTGTGTAAGACACAATATGGCATCAATGCAGCCTTTGGATTCTGTACCCCTCATTAACTGTTCCCCCATTAACCTTGACTGGAATCACATTCTAAGTAGTAAGATTTTTCTTTTTATTTGTGAGCATCCTCATTTCATCCTTGAAGCTTCTCAAATTCTTATTCATTGTAAATGGTCCTGCTTGTAATAAAGTGCTAGTGGAAGTATTTACTGTTTGCTGCTTAATTTTGTCCTCATGGAAGTCGACGGATGCCAGCTCCAACAGTAGTTAATATACCTTTGAGCACATGCTGTGACCTTTCTCCAACTCATGCCTGACTTCATTCTCAGATCTCATTAAACAGGAGAAATTATCCTCTGAAAGAGCAAAACCAGAAATGTGCAGATTTGCCGCAGAGCTACAGAGGACAGCTTGATTTAAAATGCACCGTGGTAAAGGGGAGGGAAGGTAGCGGGGGGAAAGCAAGATCCTTCTCATATTCAGGCTAACAGTCGTATAAAAATAAAGCTCCATTAGAAAGCAGCAGCTTAGAGAACCACTGTGTTTGAGTTCTTTTAGTCTCATTTCTTGGACATTTTTGGTGTTTGCTCTCGCTAATGCAAGCGATCTGAATGGAGGAGCTTGGCCGGTAGGATGCCAGGAATTTTATACTTGCACTCTGGCTCAAACACTGCACTGTTTGGAGATGCTTCTTGCATGTTTAGCACCGGAGGGCCTAAGTTCGCATGTGGGCACAATACACTACTCATATGGCTCCCCTCTTCTCCTATTGCAGAGCTTTATTCTCTATTGTCTGCTGTGGAAGCAAACACCCAAGCAATCCTGTCTGTCTAAAACCCAGCCAGGCAACTCTCCAACATTTTCCCCTTTCAGTGAGTATACAGTGGTAGCAAGACACTATTTATGCATTGTCTCCCTAAAGCCTTCTAAACCAAAATTATGGTTTAGTTGCTGAAAGTTGAGTGTGCCTTGGCTAAGAGACAACTACAGGCATTCCAGCACAAGGGGGGAAAAAAANNNAAGGCACAAACCAAAAAAAAGGGGGAAAAAAAAAAAAAAAAAAAAAAAGCTGTTCCACAATATACCGGCCTGAGAGAGCCCACAGGAGGGCAGCGAGAGCCATCAAAGACCTAGAAAACATGGTCTTGGGCTGGGGGGAGTGGACGGGGGTGGGAGGGACATTAAAAGACTTGGAATGCATAGTCCACAGGAGACCGTGGGGATAGGCAATGACTGCCCTGAAATATGCCAAAGCCTGCTGCAAAGAAGAAAACAATAAACTCTTTTCTATCTCCTCTGAGGATAAGGCAAGAAATCAAGGGGTTAAGTTACAGCAAGGAAGATCCAGGCTTGTCCTTAGGAAAGACTTTCTAGCATTAAGAAGAGTTCTGCTTTGGCAAAGATTGCCTCAGGAAGGGTGTTGAATTTCTGTTGCGGGAGGTTTTTAAGAACAGGTTTGTTCCATATCTGTCAAGGAGGGTTAGATCTAGTTGATCCTGCCTTGGGGAAAGAGACAAGGCTAAATAACTTATTGTCCTTTCTAGCCCCATTTGCTAGGGTTCAATACATCTTGCTGTACCAGTGTCAGTAAGCTAGGCAGAATTTAAAAAAAAAAAAAAAAGGCGCTTAAGTGTCTACACTGGCAGCCTTGTAAATTCCTTACAGGTAGAAAAAGTTCAGTAACACATAAGTGAGAAATTTATTCTACAGATCCTGACCTGGAAGTCCAGATGAGCCTTGATCCAGCAGCAGGCGGCAGGCAACCAGGTTATGAACCACGGTGGGCTGCTTAGATTTGAGCAGCACTGCGTGGTGATACCCCTCCCCAATTTCAGATTTCAGGCCCCAGCAAGTCTGCAGTAAGACAGTGAGAAAAATGGTGCTGCTCTTGGAAGATTTCCTTCACAAAGAGAGGAGTATTTGTCACTACCTGTAAATTCACTACCTGTAAATTCAAGCGTAGCTGTAACAAAGGACATAAGAACAAATGCTAAAAGCTGGAGAGCCCAAACCTAGCTGGTAGCACTTATCAATGTGGGGAAAGAAAAATTCTAGCAACTCTGACTAAACCCACAAATCAGCACAAGTTCCTTAGACTATTACTAAGATGGTGTGACCACATGCAAGCTAAATGCATCAGATGTATCCACTGCAACAGTGAGTCAGTGTTCCTGCCTATTTGCTGAATAAGAGGGTTTTGGTGGTGGTTTTTTATTTATATTTCTTTTTAATTGCTTTTGCTTCCTGCCAAATAAAAGTGGAAAGCTTTGAAGTATTTGCAAACTGCTAGTACAGGTAAGTATACAGTTCTGAACACTTCCAGTCCCCTACATTTGAAACTTGACTCATGGTTTTCCGAACAACAATGCCAAGGGAATCATTTGGTAATTTTAGCTGGCTCAGAAATACCCGACTTTTGTATTTTTAAATACAGAAGGGAAATTTCATATTGTGCCCTTTAGATATCATTAGCTTTCACCTTTTATTTAAAAATGGTCTACTTGGGGTGGTGGTGGTTTTCTCCTTTACGATTCAGTCTGTTTCCAGTGCTCCTAGATTTCTTGCTTCTCCACAGAATACTGCAAAATACATATATTCTCCCACATTACCTCTGAAATGTGGTACTCATGTTCAACCCTGGAGAACAGAAGGAGCTTTTGAGTATAAACAGCTAAATAAAGGCTGTAATATCTAACCTGGCTTGACTTTTTTGTTACACAAAAAGGGCCAAGTATATTTTCATTTCCAGATCTTGCAGCCACTGCCTGCATCTGATGAACTTATTCTTCTATAACACTGGGACTTTACAGATGGAGAGTTTGGACCATCTCTGTTTTTAACTCAAGAGGTGAGTGGAGTTACAAGCAGGTAACTATTGCATTGTTAGAGTATCCACTGTAGTCCTGTGTCCCCTTCATTGCTGATAAGCAGGAGAACATCCATGACGAAAAGGAATAGCAACATAACATGCTCATATTCTGCAGCGGCGGGGAATGAAAAGTACACATGGGGGGGGGAAGGAAAAAAAAAAAAAAAAAGACCAGGGGCAGAAATTACATGTAAAAAGTGACCTCTGTCAAGTCATCTCAAAAAAAAGAGGCAGAAAGGTGTCTACTTGGCCATATTTCTGTGAAGCAATAGCTACATCCAGTGGTCACTGGAGCTAATTGACACACAGGGTCCTTGCTAAAATCTGAAGAGACCTGGGGTTTTGGGGGGAGGGCAGAGGTGGGGAGTATTTTGGTTTTTAATGCAACAGCCACTGTTTCTATTCTCAGGCCTATCCTGTCCCCATACAGTTGTGGTTTAGCTACAGAAGACAGGCCTAACTACTACAACTAGCCTTCCAGCATGCCTTAAAATAATTATTTGCCGGTATTACACAGCAGTTCAGAGGAACCCGGTTGTTGCTTATTGACAGTTTCCTGTTCTGCTGGGGAGTTTGCTATATCCATTCAGCTCTGCTACCAAAACACCTCCCAAAAGCAGCATCTCCAACACTCGCAATACCTAGAAGACAACAACAGAAAAGGCTACTTTCAGCACAGCAGGGGCAGCCTCGCCTGTGCAGAGACCACCGGGTCAGAGCCAGAGTCACTTCTGCACAGCCACGTACCTAGGTGTACAAAAGTAAAGAGCAAGTGCCTTAGGGCAGCCTTGTCTGAGCAGCAGCAAAGCCAGCGACCAGGTAGCAACAGGATCAGCTACACTAAAAAGACAATGGAGTGAGAGACACCGTCTTGCTCTGCCCATGCAGCATCACCCCAAGATGCCACTTTCCTACCCAATCACGAGGCCAAGAGCCGTCCTGGGTTCAGCACAGCAGAGCTGCCCTGCAGCATCCCAGCAGAATGACCAAGCAGCCAGTGGTTACATCCTCCCATCTTTCCCACAGCTGCTTTTGTATATTTAGCTTGCCAGTTGAGAGAGGTATGTAAAGTCAATACTTCACAGTATTTCCCAGCATAACAAACATAGATGCTTCTTAGATTCAGCCTGCAGTGCCCATCAGAAAAGCACAATGCACGTGTTTCAAGAGCAGGAGTACGCACTTCTGCTTAACAATTCGAGTAGCCAGGGCAGTCTACTGTGCATAGGGATTTTTTTTTTTGTCTGTTAGCTCCCATGTGGGAAAGTCCTATGGGATTTAATTGAAAAGAAGGTCTTTTCCATAGGACTAGTTAATCATATTCATTCTTCCTCCAGAATTCTGCAGAAGAGTAAAAAAGAAAAAAAAAAGATTAAGAGAATAGTTCCCCTCTAATCATTAGACCACTCTAATTTCAATTAATTCAAATTTAAGTTGTATGGAGGTTTCATCCTCCTTGGACACTGCGAAACACTTTCATAAAGAACAGAGCAAGACTCGTGGCTGTGCATGAAACACCGTCCACCATCCTTCCACAGGAAAAAGAAGAAGAAAAAGCTCTATACTGTCACATTTCTTGCACACAGCTTTTTCTCCTACATGCTTTGATGCACCAGGAAAGGCAAACAGGCCTCAAGGCTGCAAGACAGTTAATTAACTCTTTGAGCATCAACAACAACAGAGCTTTCTACAGTTTGGCTGAAATGCTATGAAGTCCAGAGGTGGTAGAACGATGGAGAGAAGAAGGGAGAAGCAAGGTGCTGTAGGAGGAAGGACGTGCATCAACTGCTGTTTGAGTACACACTGCTAAGCAAAGTCTGCTACAGCATCAGCTAGCAACACACAGGAGCCCAAATCCTTCAGCTATACAGCTGGAGGCGTGAAGGCTCAGGTTTTGGAGGCTAACTACATTCATTTAGTCCCTTTTCACACAGTCATGCGGAGGAGTGGCTTTTGTGAGACCCTGTGGTTTAGCCCAAGGAAGGCACATCACATTCGGTGTGTGGGGAATGGCTGAGGGCAGGAACAAGAGCACATGAGGACAGAGCAGGCAAAACCCAACCTACCTCAGGTTGTGTAGCCCAAGACACATCAATTGCTTCTTCCTGACTTCTCTCACAGGAGCTTAGGCATTTAACATAACTCACTGCATTAACAAGAAATCACTGCAAGTTTTTTAGGGGCTAAACACAGATTCCTAAAATGGATCAGAAGTATTTGTGGCTGTTTCTGCTCAGTCGTTCCACAAAAGATCACTTTTATAACATTAGGTATAAAAACACCCGTGTTAGGCAAAACTGTTACCTCTCCTCAGCTCAAGCAGCATCCGCACGTGATTTTCCAGTACCAAACATGCAGGTGTAGCACACTGAAACCGTTTTGCCAAAGGGTGCTGCCTCCACATGCCCTTCCCTCACTCCAGTCCCCAGCATTCCTTCACATGCATTTCCCCCCCCACCAGAAGAGCCAAACAAAAACAAACAAACAAAAAATAAATGGTAAAGCAGTAGGAGACAGAAATTTTGTGTGTACAAATCCAAACAGGACATAGCACAGGGACAGAGGAAAAGCACTGAGCCACCTGCAGGTGAAAGGCAAGCCACGCCCCAGGAGCTGGCTTTCATGCTCATACCTGATCTCCAGAGCACAAGAATCAGCATTTATGCGCAGGCTCCAAATTTCACAGCTGCACTACCCCTTCCACCAATGCAAACTGCACTAAGGGAGGCACACAAAGCATCATCTTTCTTTCTCCATCCCCTCCCGAGGGAGGGGAAGAACATGGTCCCCATCTACCAGTTGCTATTATTATTTCTGTTTGTGCTTGGTCTGATTTGCCCATTTCGGGATACTTAGAAGCCTGAAGAACAAAGCAAAGATGGCACTCTCTTTCTAGTCTCTGTGTGTTTCTATGTCTGCCTGCCTGGTGCTGTTAGGAATTGAAAAGGCTTCAAAAGTTTCAAAATACCCATGATACCATCAAGCCAAAACATTTAAGGAATCTAAATAAACCTCTAAGGTTCCTGAAATCAGCTTTGTAGTTGTGCCAGCCACAGGCTTCCAGCAAAGCCAGTCTTCATCAAAATCAGAAGAGCTGGAATCAACGTTTGCTNTAATGTATCTGCCTTCAATAAATAATGTCAAAAGGATGCAGCTGAGTAGTTCTAGGAAAATGGAAAGTTGTTGTTTTGCCTGTAACAGAGTGCTCAAAACCACAACAGAAAAATTTTTCAACAAGTAAACGTTTCACGGTGTCTGGAAAATATAAGGGCTTGAGAGCCAAGGTGGTGTTAAATGGAGATAGATGCACTCACAGAACTTGAGAATCTGCCTCCAAGTCACCTTTGCAGGGCAGCTGGGGATGAGGAACAGAAATCAATCATGGGCCTATAACTATACCTTGACTTCCCAAATGAGACCCCTTTTTGTCTTCAAAAAAAGAGAATATCGCTCTAGAAGACATTAGCTGCTGGCACAGTATTGTCACCCTTGCATGGAGCAAGCAGTGGAGGCTACTAAAGTTGGGCTACAGCCAAATTAACTTGACAATGCACAAGAAAGTGGCTATGCCACCCCGAAATGCTCATGTCTGTACTGCTGTATCCTTTCCTGACAGAAGACAAATGCCCTGATGTTAGCTTTATCTGGATGCATCTATTTGAGAAAATAAGCAGGCCGTGGTTAGTTTGGTTTTTTTAACATTTGATTTAGTCAGACATGTGGCTACAAAGAAAATGCAGGACTTTAAAAAGGCTGAAAGTTTCTGCGTTTATGTAGCATCAGACAGACTACAAAGGTCACTCAGATGTCAAGGTTTTGCCATTCCTGATTTTAGAAGACACTCTCCCTAGGAATGTATTGGTTTTCATGCAAATGGAGGCAATGCTAAATCATTCCTCTTAACAGAAGGGGCGAATTTGGGCAAAGCAAGATGTTTCAGCAGGTAGAAACTTCCTTGGACAGGACTGGGGGAAAGAAAAGAAAATCTGGATCAGTAGGGTTACCAACTAATAGGATTCTTACCAGGAAGGAAGTTTTCAATACTTGGCATTTTTCCTGAAGCTTTAAATCACCAAAATGAGGTGGTTACATGACAACTTAACCTGCCATTTCAGAAGATGTGTTTCCAGCTGCCAGCACCACAGGGACAAGGGTGAACACCGGAAGCGAACGTGTTCTGAAAGCACAACCCAATATTCAAAAGCACCATGAACTACATGCACCACTTGTATTTTGGTGCAGCCCAACTCCAAGTTTTCATTGTATGAACCCGAGTAATACCAGCTACATTTGATTCAACAATGCTGCAGTTTTAACATTTTCAGTTAGCCCCAAGAACCAATTAAAAAAAAAATCCAGTATTATATATCTGGGAGTAGTTTTGAACCAAGCCATTATTAGTTTGGTTTTCTCTCATGGAGATGTCTGACTTCCAGCATTAAAATGCAATATTAATTGAAAAATCAAAGTCCCCCTTGATAATTGCATCACAGCAAAAAGAAAGATGTCAAAAATTGTTTCCTATGCAGAGCACATTTTATTCCCCCAGTTAAAATGGAATTGAGCTCGAAAGGTGGTTTTTGGTTTCGGGTTTTTTTCGGGTTTTGGTTTTTTTTTTTTTTCCCTTTTCTTTTCGGACAGATCCAGAGGAGCTCTCTGGTCTCTTACCAGGGCTTAATCACTCAGCTCAAGAACTGTGCTACCTGCAAACACCTTGGCCTCACATCTCCCCTTGCAGCAGCACACCGCAGTAAGGATGAACCTCATCAGAAGGCAGGTCCTTGCTTCAACCATCCTCTTCTCCCTGCCCAGTCTTAACAGGGTCCTTTTTTTCAAGATCAACAGCTTTCAAGTTGAACAACTTTGCTAAAAATGTGGCTGTGCAGGAGAGAGGCTGGGGCACCCAAGTTTTGGAAGGTCTGATCCTTATCCAGGGGATGAAACTGAGACCTTCAGAAAATTCAGCAACAGCAGGAGAAAGCAACCTTCAAATGAGGAAATTTTGCACTAAGCACAGACATCTCTTTCCATAAGATTAAGGTCAGTCACATTCTCTCATCCTATCAGAGTTAAGTGGTTCATTCAGGTTCAAGTTTCTGATGATCTTGGTTCAAGTTTCTGATGATCCTGGAGTATTTAAACTGAAGAATGAAGGTTACAGCATGCAGTCATGTCAGGACAAGAAAACATGGCATTTCTTTCTTTTCTTGCTACTGCAGTGGCCAAGAAATTTTTTTTCAGTATGGACTCTGGCAAAAGCAAAGTAAATATGCAAATGGTTTTCAGCCCTAGAGTTTACCTCATTGACCTCTGTAGGTATAAAGTGGATATGGTCCTATCTGTGCAAAAATCACACATGTGCCATTCGTAAATGAGACTGGGCTACCAGACCTTGGTGCAAAATCCCTCAACAACCGAGTGAGCACATTCATGGCCATTTTAACAAATATGTCAAAATAATCATTCCCCAGGCTATGACATATTTTTCTTCACCTTTTCCCGATTCTTCTTTTCACCCCTCCAGTTTTATCCCAGTCTCAATTTTTCCACTGTGAAAGACCACAATCTTAGCCTAGAGCTGGACAACCCCTCCTTACTAGTAAGCCATGTGTTCATCTGACTAATCTTTTAATTTCCAGCTTTAACACCTTGTTTAAACTTCAGTACTTGAACAATATAACTTAAGAGATTTTAAGTCACATTTCTGCTCAAGAAGAAAAAGAAAAAAAAAGAGATCACCATCATCTTTTACCAAAATGGAATTCATAAACCTATGATAAACCTTGCAGTAGCTTGAAAGGGAAGTTTACACATACTAAAGTACGTATCTGCCCAAGTGTACACACAGCCATCAGTAGACAAGATAATAAAAGAGACAAGGAGCTTGCACTGAAGTAGTTGCGTGGTTGTTTTAACGGGTGATGCTCCTCCCTATTATCATTTTCTTACCAAAATAAAGGGTTTATTCCAGACTTTGCTTGATGCTCCTTTTAAATATGTTTCATCAATTGTACTAATGGCTCTACATTTTTCTCTTTTTAAACTGCTGAAATTAGTGGTTTACCCCTGACATACTCCAAGCAAATTCAGGCCTTATAGATAAAAGCCTTGCCACTGGTTGCAGCATAGACAGCAGCAGAGATGCAAATCCTCTTTGGGCTTTTGTATCCTGCCTTGAGACAGGGCTGCAGGTGTCCAGAGCTCATGTGCGTGAGGCATTACTGCTTGCACCAACACTCTCAGACACTGGAACAAATACATTCTTTGTGAAATTGGTACAAGAGATGGGACATGTAATACATACTTACCATTGTTTTACATGCATTCTGCACCCTAAAGCAGCTTGTTGTTTGTGTTTGCAAAGGCTTGTTTTACAGGCCTGGCTCAGCTATCTGTTGCAATCAGACACCAGCCTGTGCTGCCAGTGCTGGGCTTTGGATCCCCCAGGCCTGGTCAGGCTTCTGAACGCAAGCAAAGTTCAGGCACTGTTAGCCTGACCTCCCTGGCACAGACACTCATTGTTCAGGACCCTTATTTTGAGATGCTGGATCTACAGCCTACCTATTATAAGCTAGAAGCATGCTGTCAAATCCCCAGTAGCACAGACATGTGCTCCAGAGAGCAATGTTCTCTTCAGATACCTTGGTTTAGGGTTTAACCCTTCAGGAGTTTGCTGAAAAGAAATAGCAATACGCTTTGCTCAGAAACAAAGCACTAGAGTCATGAACCTGGGCAACAAATACCAGATGCTGTCCTGTCCCCTCCAGTGTCCATAGTACATACAGTCTTTTGGGTTGCACGCAGTGTCCTCCGAGTACCTTTCAACACCCCACTTCATTTTCTGAGTCAGACTCAAGCCTCTGGCCAAGCAGTTTGTCCTGTCTTCCCCACCAGCCAGCCTCCTAAGCAAGACATACAGTATAGTTAACAATCAAAATAACTATGGCAAAATACATTGAAGCTGGCAGACTGAAGTAGGCAGTACAGACACATATTAATTTATCACAGCTTGTAATGCAAAACAGTAAAAACCCAGAGCTTCATGATGTGGCCTCTATGTCCCCCTTGTGCACATAAGTCTCATTAAAGTTAATGGGAGCTGTGCCCCCATCGTATGGGGAGTATAAACTCTGAACAGTGAAATGCACCATATGTTTCTCTATCAGAAAACACACCAACACAAAAGCCAACTGATACTAGCCTTCACCCTTCTGGGAAGTCATACCTGATGGACACTGATGGCTGGACACAGGGCCTGAACTCCTTTTTATACAGTGAGAACTCCTCCTTATACAATGATTGACAAGATCAAGTGAGATGCGGACAGCCTATATTTCCTGAAAAACGTCCAGGACTTTGTTATAGTTCAGAAAAAGAAGAGACGGGGAAACCTTTGATGTTTGACCTCCTTTTTACCTCCCACACAAGAATCCCAAATCCTCCAATCTTTGCACCCAAACCCAGAAAGCGTTGCATACTCAAAGCCATTTTCACTCTGGTAGGAAAAATTAAAAAGAAAAGTGACAAGCCATGTGAACTGTAAAATGTGGAGTTCTACCTGCTACTGACATGACCCTGCTGATAAAAGGAAGAGCTCAGCTTTCAGAGACAGCAGAACCTTCAATTCTAGGTGCTTGTAAAATGAGGAGGTTAGAAGAGACAGTGATGAACCACTTTCTTGCAACTTTTGGGGGTTTTAAGCCCATTTAAGCTACAGCATCACTGATTCAAGGATGCTGACTCAGCATTAGCCACATGACTTACAGCCAGGATCTTGGGCAGAAAGCCTGCTGGGAAAACAACTGCTGATTACTTCCAAAACCTGAGATCAAAACTAAGAGATGAATCTTTGGCCTCCAAAAAGGTTACTAGACATTTGCAACAAACAGCAGCTCTGCCTGCCCCTTCCTTGGTTTTCTGTTTCTTTACAACATACAGACTCCTACAGAATACAAAACATTCTCATTGTGTCGCAGCCTCTTGGAAAGCATTTTCTGCAGACATTGCAATAAATACAGCCAAGTGGTATTAAATAAGTGTGAAAGAAGCTGGAAAGACACCAGGCACGATGGGAGAAACTCAAAGCTCGTTGCAGAGTTTGGGGAATAATTTTGTCAATTGCTACTTAGCAGAACACCGGGTATTTGCACGGCATTTCATTGTTATTTTCATGTTTGTCAGCCATACTGCTCAGCACTCTGCTGACTTGTCAAATGACTGGAAAAATAGGTAAGTGGACAATAAGCCACCTCAAATAAGTATTAAGCCTTCTCCTTCCAAAATAATCATAAAGAAATAGTTTGCTCAGGCCTCAGGCCTGCTTCCAGCACTCTGATAAATAGCTTTCTCAATCCCATCCTGTCAACCAGACATTGATCTCAAACCAATCTAGCAGGACAATTCACTGAAAACACCATTCTGAGCATGTAAAATAAACTCTCTCTTGCATAGAGCACTGAGAAGAAACCAGTATTTTATCTCTGAGCACATGTAACGCATGAAAATGACATTTTGAGTTTATTCTACAGGAAATATGGGGAAACTCCATGTTTCTGTGCTGCATGCATAACATACAGAGTCTTCTGTACAACATCTGGGTTTGGCACAGCCCTTATTAAACAAGGTATTGGCAGTCAACACTTGCTGCATTCCCGCATCAGCAGCAAATAGTGGCATAAAAGTAGTCTGCACAAGTCAGTGGCAAAAACTGTAGAAACCAAAGGAAGGTGATCTGTTTAGTGCTCTATGCTTGAACTTATTACAATCAACTACTTGTTTTTAGGAGGTAAAAGCAGGCAAGTTTTCCCCCTCAACTATCTGTTCTCTCACCAAGGAGTTTTCCTTGCTCTTCTCTACAGGCTGGGCTCATAGTGATTTAACTGGAAATCAGGAACAAGCATGATGATCCTTTGCTGGATCAAATCTTCAATATCCCATTACAGTAGCCAGCCTGTACATGCACCTTCTTTGCCTTAAGCAGGACCCTCTCAGATGCAGCCAATGAATCAAGAGTCTGCCATACCTCCTTCATGGCAGGGGCAGAGTACAGTGTGGAGTGGGTGAAGAGCATAGTTCTGGGGCTTTAACACAGATGTAACCTATTTCAGAAGTGCCTACAGAAGTTTCCAGAGCTGATGGGAAGCCTGTGCCATTATAAGCAGGCAGGTCAAACCCGCAAACCAAGCTGGTGATTTTTCATTTCATCTCAGCCTTACCATGCTTTGATTTATTATGATCTATTTTTTCCTTCTTCTGTTGGAGCTAGAATTGGTCACCTTAACCACAGCGATCACCCGCCCACGGGGCAGGGGGGCAGACGTTGTCTCTAGGGAACGTAACTGAGACGAGCCCACTTATGTCTGGGGAAAAAAAAAAAACAGTTTCATAAATTTAAAACAACACACACAAGGTACAAGTGTGACCACACTTTTTCCACGTAAATAATGTCATACTTGTGAGGAGGGGGCCTTCAGTGATATTTCATGAATGGGCTCATTATGTTGCACCTGACCTACAGACATTTCAATTGCCTTTTTGTTTTATTATTTTTCTTATTTATTTTTGCTTGACGAGTTGTATATAATCAAATGCTTTATGATGCTAAATCTTCTTAAGACATTGCACTTTGCAGAGGCATGATGTCAGTAAGTTTAATCAATCTATAATTTTTGTACAGGAAGATCCCGCTGTGACATTTAAGCATTGAGTGATGCTCCGAGGAGGAAAGAAGGGCTTTATCCACAGATATTTTCAGAGTCCCACATAGAGTCTTCAGAATAATTTAAGGTTTGCTTTTATCATCATCATCATTTTACAAATAGAAAAGTAAGAATTGCATTAGCAGGAGTGGGCCAGTCTCCAGATAGAGGCCCTGTGGAAGAATTTGCACAGAGTCTAGGTTAGCTCAGATTCGTATCGGCCTCCAAGAAAAACATTCAGGAGAAACATTAAATCCTCTGAAGGGAAATATTAACAGATAGTCATGAATGGAAACTGATTATTAATTATTTCTCTCTCTCTTTCTCTCTGTTTTATATTTTTAGTTTAAAATGTCATGTAAAGCCTGACATTGATAAAAATGGCAGGAAATGTTCCTTGCTCAATTAAATTACCACAAAGACCAGCTTAACATCTGCTTGGCAAACCCTTCATAAATGCATGGCATTAATATTTAATAAAAATATCTATAGCTTCGGTTGGTACTGGAGACATTTCACACTTTGCTCACACATGGTGTTTCATATAATTATTCTCTAAAGGCTGTCACTTTAGTCCTTTAGCAAAATAAAAGCTCCGAGGATGATTAAATATAGAAAGTGTATCTTCTAGGACATAGTCTTCCTCCAGGAGACCATTTCTACAGACTTTTACATTATAAGGGAGAAGCACAGAAAGGAGAAAGCGGAGCCAAACTAGAGGAGAAGAAAAGACAGGCCTCAATACTGTTGTCAGTACAGTTTGAGTAAAGTCAGAGTTGGTAGGTTCAAATCATACTCTACAAAAAGCAGAGCTCATACAGAGCAAAAAGGTGGAAGCAATTCCTTACCACTGTTTAGTCAAAGCATAACACCTACTTGCAGGGAGTTGCACCTAAAATCTGATCACTTAATCTACTCCATTTACATGATTTATTTCCACACCGATGCTCACAAAGCCACTGCACAGCTGCTACACCACCTCAAAGATACCCAAACCCTTCGTTTCCAGCAGCCAGAGCCTTCCAGCACCTGGAGTCTGCAAAACTTCCTACTCCCGGAGACTACCCTATAGCAAGGTCAAGCTGAACCCAGATGCTCAAAGCAGGTGAGAAAATGGTAGTGTTACCCGTGCAGCCCAGTCCCAGCTTGTGGGATCTGAGTGCACAGACCCGCTGGTCAGCCCCGCCTCAGGGAGCCAGCAGCAGGCCCTTCGGATTGCCAGGGCTGGAGAATATCCATGCAAAGCTAGCTGGCATCAAAGGCTAGCACAGGAGACATCAAGGATGAGCAGGGGACAGACGATGCTGGCCAGTATGGCATGCCTTGCTTGCATGCCAATCTGCCTTAGACATCTGCTTTCAGGATAAGGCTCGTGCCCAAGCAATTCAAGAAGACAATACCATTTTCTTGCCTAACAGCTACACATACCTAAATCCTACTCTGTTGTTCTCCATCCCACTATTGCTTTCCCAAAGCAGCTCTCCGCATAGGTGGTCACTATCCTTAGATACTATATGGGGGGAAGAAGGTAAGTATGCAGAGACTCTGTTTTTATCTTCAGCTTGAAAGCGTGCCTGGGCAACACATGACACAAAAGGCCAGATGTAGCACTACTAAACAGAGCTAAACCTTTCTGAATCACTGTCTGAAAGGTATCTTGCCCATTTCCATTCCTTTCCAGATGCTCTGATATCAGTCTAATGAATGTATAATTAAAACCCACTTTGAATGAGACAGACATTAGTGTTGTACTGAAAGTTGTTGGTATACATTTGAAATTCAAAAAAGTTCTGGAGAAAAAGACCAAACAAACAAAAAAACCCACAAAGCTTCCCCCCCATGATCTCAGATATATGGGGCATTCCCTAAAGAGGTCTCGATCGATAGATCTATGCTCTCTTGTAGAGGTTTGTCATCAATGAAAGTAAAAAACAAGTACCTAGATTTCAAACAAAACAAGCCACACACACAAAGCATCTCCTGCCTCAGGAGACTTCACTCAACTTCAGGGAGAGCAGCTGCTTTATTAATTTGTGGCTGCCTAGAAAAGTGAACAAAAATGACAGCATCCAAGCACTTCCAGCAACAACACAAGTCTGAAACCATAGCTGCTTTCGCGGTGCATTTCAGTGCTTAGCCAAGACTCAGCTACATTAGTCTTAGACTGAAATATCTGTGTCAGAAAACACACACACACCCCACACCCCTCCCAGTGCTGCAGACTGTCCCTGGCACAGGACAAGCCTCCCTGGGTGTTGGAGAAGGGGTACAATTGAGTTCATGTTCACCTTGTTCAGAGACTCAAGTGCATTTGGCAGAGTGCTCTCAAAAAAATCACTGACCAACGAAATTGAGCTGGTGTTCAAGGGCTTCTGTTGCAGGATTGACGTAGATAGAATTTAACCTGGCAAAAGGATAAGGGTGAAGACATATTACAGTATCTTCCAGGCTGTACTCACCATTATTCCATAACTACCTAATGCTACAGTAGAATATAGTACTTACAATAATCAGTAGACAGATTATTCAGGGTGTTTATGTGAAGCACCTCCAGCTATTAACACTTCTCATCTCTTGCCAGAAATGGGAGGGCAAGAAAGGAATTTCCTTAGACACCGGAAATGGAGACGCTTCATCTTAAGTCAAGCCTTGGATTCTTCCTCCCAAAGAAGAAAGGATTTTTTTCTTGTGAACGGGAAAGATTTTGCATCAGCTGGCTCAAGGAAGTATGACTAACTAGAAGTGATGGGATGAAACTGAGCACAGTGGTGGTGGGGAAAGGATGGCTATCTGGAAACATTTAGCAAAAGTGGGTATATTAGACTGTAGAATAATCTCCCAAGGGAAACAGCTGAGCCCTATTGATTGAGTCTTTCTGAAACTACCTAGACGAAGGATGAAAAAAAATTACAGTATGGTACAGTCCTCCATCTGCAAGGAACAGAAAAGATGGGTTTCAGTAAGCCTCTTCCACCACTAATTTTGATGGCCCCTATTTTGCTGAGCTCTCTGTTGATGGAAAATGAGTTCTACTTGACAGTTTGTGGCTGGGGGGTAGGGGCAGCCCCATGAACCCTGTGAAACCCATGAAGAAATGATCTGGCAGTCTGGAAGACTGAAACTCTCTCCATCACATTGCCCAGATGGGGGTACAGACTGCAAGACAACCAATAGGTTTCACTGAACATGCAGAATCTTTGCTATGAGTAAAGGGTCAGGAAGCTGAGACAAGGTTCAAAGAACAATATGAAAGAATAATGTATTTGAGAGTGTTTGCATCCCCTTTGAATGACTCAATCGTTTATTAGTAAGTATGGACTTTACTGCCCCATGAGAAAGGCTACAGGGGAACACAGAATTCAAAACCAATTAAAAAGGCTTATCAGATGGGAGCTTACCCTAAGGATCTGTGTAATTATGAAAACACTGGCATAAAATTCATCAAGGATACTTGAAACTTAGATAAGCTTTAACGGCATAAAAGTTACAGGCTACATCCTTGACACAAACAGATCAACACAGCTTTCTCTAGTCAGTGGAACCACTAGGATTTACATCACTAAAAATCTGACCCCAGCTGTGGAGCAGACTCTGGCAATACAATAGCCTTTGTGATCTGAACATATACAGAGCTGCCCTCAACATATTTCTTAGTATCTCCCTTTGACAATAATATTTTTTTTTTTAAAAGAGATATCTGCTCAAAACAAAGTTGTGAATTCTGTGAAGTCTGAATTGACTTTTTATGGGATGTGCAGTTCAAAATTTATGCTTGCTTCTTATATTCCTTCATAGTTATCTGCCAATGCCCAACACTGCACAATTACATGAACCTTTGGGTCTGACTCAGTATGATCAGTCTTGTCTTAGTTATCATCACTTCGTGGCACTGAACAGTCTAATCCTTGGTTAGTATTTCACGTAGATTTGCAGTGAAGAAGAGATGGTGACAAACACCAGTGAAATGTACTGAAAATGCACCCTAAATCCACTTCATCTCCTAAAAAGCAGTTTGTCATGTTAAAGCACACTTTCATGAAAAATAGTTATGATCACTGAATTATAGGAATGGTAGCGCATTTGGGTGCACTAATTTTGTTCACAATTTCTCTAGAGACTCTTCAACACGGAGACAAGCTACAACAGTCACCGTTCATTAAAACAGCATTTTATAAAACTAAGAGCCTAGCTCAGGCTTACGGCTATTTTTCACTCACCCTTTCTGTTTCCCCAACTGCATTTCCAATGTTTTGCATATGGCTACATCAAAGCTAAGCATAAATAAAAAGTTAACATCCAAAGAGCTATTACATGCTATAACAGCATGCTCATAAAGTACATGTAAATAAAAAGTAACCTTTTGTTTAAAGCTTATGATTTCAGGTCTGCAGCTTTAAGATAAATTAAAAAAAAAATTCTCAACCAAGTTGTGTTAAAACAGAAACTGGTAGGAAAACGTCCACAGCTGGAGCTGCAGCACTGGTAGGGCTGCAACTTCTGCAGACAGCCTCAGGCATGTGTGCAGGAAAGGACAAGGCACAGGCAGAGCATCTGCACAGATCTGTGTAGGCAGGGGGCTGGGAGAGACTAGTTCTCCTACCCTGACTCCACTGATCAAATCAGGATCTGTTTCTTTTTTGTCTGATGGGGAGCAGGGCGGGCCCACGGGTTTCAGCAGTCCTAACAAGATTAGGCACAGATCCACAGACATTACTGCAAAGCATGGTGTACCTCTTTTGCTTAAGACAATCATTTTGGTGCTTTACGTGACCACTTTTTCTTGAAAGTTGCCTTAAATTTGTTGTGTTCCACAAGGATGCTGGATGGTGCTACTTCTCCAAAGATGGGGTCAGTTTTGGCAAAGCAACTGGTGACAGATCCCCTAATTCAATGTTTTGCAACTCAGCTTATTCACTCCATACCAATCATTCAAACTTTGGTCTTACCTGCTCCAAACTCATGTAAATCACTCAAGATTATTCTTAAGTGGTGTCTGGCACCAACTGAAAAAATTACTGGAGAGCTGTTGCCAGCTCTAGGGAGGGTAAAAACCACAGTATTTGCGTCTTAACTTCGCTTTGTATTTCGTCTGTCTGAAAGATTTGAATCGGTCACTCTATATCACTGTCAAAAATCTGGTGTACCATTAGTAACTTCCACCACGTTCTCACTGGTTTTGGATATTTAGCAGAGTCTAGGGAAACTATATGCAACATAACAAGCTCTATTGGACAACTTCCCCACAAATATGTTTTTCCCCCTCAAATTTTCTCTGCCCTCCTGAAAATAGTAATATTCCATACATGTTCACTTCGTCACCTTCCCCCTCCGGTAGCTTTTCAGTGTCTGACAACAAGCTGTTTTGCAAGGCATACACAGAGAGGGAAGTACACAGTATTCTTATTCAGTCAAAGTATTATCCTGCTCTTCCTGCCAGCGAGAGGAACAACAAAAAAAATCCCTTTCAAAATCTCAAGCATCACACACTTGCAAACAAGTTGCAGTAAAACTGCAGCAGAGCAGCAAGACGCCAATGATGCTATTGCTGCTTTTCCCACACCCCTCACTGCAGAATTTGACACAGAGAAAAGAACAGACGCAAGCAGCAACACGTGACGTGCGGGTGGGCAGAGACCTGTACACTCGGGAGAGGCGCTGTATAAAATGTGCTAACGTGTAATAGCAGAGCATATTGAAATGATAAAGACAGGACTGTCTGGGGCATTGTGCTTCTGTTGTCTAATGGTTATGGATTCTGCAGAAATGCTAATGTTTGCACTAAAGGCCCTCTCAGCAATATTTTGCAGCCTGAATAACTCTTTATTTTGAATTGTTTAATTAGTTAATGAGGTTGGGGAGAAGTCCATCTTAGGGATCATTAGTTAAGACTTTAAAACATGGAGATTGAAGACAATTAGTGTCTGAGAGAGTAGTGAAATTTCCCCACTTGTCAGCCAAACACATAATTACACCAAGCGCACGAGCTGCACCAGCATTAGCTGGTCTCAACGTCCAGTCCTGGGTCAGGCAGGGTGCAGGTACATAACCTGAGGCAGTTGCTTGTGACTTCTTACATGAGTCCCCCACATCCAAATCCATGGAGCAGTGACAACACACAGGGAAACAGCACACCTCAGCAAGCAGATCTGATGAGCGTGTTTCCTCTCTTAATGACCCCAAAAGGTCAATCTCCATAAAGGTGTTTACATAACATACCATTACAATGTGTACGACATGCCTAAGACTCACGCATGTTTTTATCCATAGGAAATATTATGTTGCACTAACAGAGAGATACAAAAGTTGGGTGAGAAAGTACAGATTAGTTAAGCACAGAGTTTAGTTTCACTTGATAATACAACTAACAGAAGTAAAAAAATAAATAAATATTTTTTAAAAAAATATGTTTTCCATTTCTGTTGTCCACCTGAAACAATTTTTCCATTATGGCACTATAACAACATGCCAGTTTTGTGAAGAGAGGTGGAAGGTAGAGACAGAGAGGTGAGTAACTCCAAAACACAAAGGTAAGCTATCCAAGTGTGAGGTGTATCTCAACAAATGGTTACTTAGTCCTTAGAGATCTGTGTAGAGTCTATGCTTCAGGCCAAGCTGTTCATACCTGTAGCACTTCTTAATAATTAACTTTTTATAAACTATTTACAAGCAGAACTTTAATATAAAGTGCAAATCTAAACCCCATTACAGGAATAAATATACTGTTCCAGGAGACCAGTCACTGTAAGAGTTTAATATAATATGAATCTGCAGTTTTTCTAAAGCAGCTAGTTTTAATAAAGTCTGTGCTTACACACATAAACACACACAACCGGTTTGCTTTTGCTACCATCAGCTACAACCACTCAATGGTGTCTACTGAATTATGACACACCGCTTGTATGAACAGACAGAAGCACGCACAGGTAGGTCTCTTAAAAGAATATACAGATAGGCCACATACTGTACAGTGGACAACACAAGAAGCTGGAGTTAACTAAACTCTGCTACTGTAAGGGCTGGGTAAGTATGAGTGGTACTGAGCCAAAAACTCCAGTGAAAACACAATGCAGCTCAGCTGGAAACAGACCCAAGAAAAAGAAGAAAGTGATTGGGGAAGAAAAATACTCACAGAGCAGCTTGAAAAGAGCATTGCTAACATCAGGGTTCTTGAACAGCAAAACTGTAATAAGACTCAACACTGGGATTTCATTCAATTTCTTGTTTTCCCAAAACAGAGCTGATGGGGGAATTAGGCTTTTGTCTAAGCCAGAATACAAAACTATTGCAGTGAAGGTCAAAGAAGGAACTAACAACTGCTTGTCACCTCTGTTTTGCTAAAGTGAGCTTATTGCATGCTGAAGTTCATGTAAAAGTCTATTCTTCTTTCTTTTGAAAGTCTCATACCTATTTTGTTACCGAACTGAACTCTAAAAGCCTCACCATGAGCATCTCTTCAGAGATTCAGAAAAATCTGGCCCCAGCCTACCATTCTTCCACTCCAGCTAAGATGCACTTCACACAGAATCAAGAAAGTTTTAAACTTCATGGGGAAAATTATGTTTCTGGAAATAATGTTCATGTTAAGCTGCTTTTTTGTCTCTTTCTCAATTCTACTCTGCATAGCTTAGAGAAACCTCAAACTTATCCCAGCTTTCAGATCTCCATACCTCCAGCTGTGGCCCCTGGTGTCTCTACTCCAATTCCTAAATTTCCTTTCTGGCCCATGATGTCATTTCTTATGCTACCAGTTCTTCCCAGAAAGCTGCTTCCTTAATAAAGTGACTAAGGGCAACACCTTTACAGTGTTGAAACAAATCAGTAAATACAGTTGCTCAGTTTTGGTTTTTTCTCTCTCCAGGTTTCAATAACCTTTCAGGAAAATACCTCCTTGCAGACCGTCAGTAGATGAAACAGAGCTAAGTAGTAAAATGCCAATTCATTATACTTGTGGGGATGCGAAGATGTAACGAATGCTACATTGCAAATAATTTTCTTAATAGCTATAGTAAAAGAGTCAGGAGAAACAAAAGTATTTCTTCAGTTTTCAACAGCATGAGAAAAATCCCTCTATGGTACTTACACTAAGGGTTGGGGTGCTATACCAAAATCAAGTTTATCTGCAGGCTAGTTCGAGGCAAGATCAACAAACCTTGTTCACACCAAAGTATACTTTGGTTACAGCCCTACAGAAATAAGGCTCTTAGCAAAGGGAGGCCTTACTCAAAATTAAAACTGGAAGTAAATTCAACCCTGAAAGTATTTTTTCCATATGTGCCTTTTTCTGTAGCTGCTTCATGCTCTTGTTTTGTTCCCTGGATCAAAATACGATAATCTGAAAGATCAGCTGGCTTAGACAGCCTTCTACTTTGGTTTTGATGTAAGTTTGGTAAGTATCCTCAATCAGAGGAGAGCTTTTTTCTGCACTTCTGCTGCTGGACATAATTCTCTTAAAAAAAGAGCTTTAACTACAATAGTTTTGTTCAATATTAACAACCATGATTTTAAACAAACCAAAACCCAAAAAGTCTTGCTCTGTCCCCACAACTTCCTTGTGATAAGTAGAACACACTTGATTTCCTGCAACAGCAAACTGCAGCACCTCAAGCACAACACAGCGGAAACTGAATGACCCATTTAGTTGAAAAGTTTCAGGTAGTTTATAATACAGAAACAGAAAATCCTGTTTACATTTTAACAACATCATTATACTTTCAATGGCATTTGAGTCTGGGCATTTAGATCAGCACAGTGAGCTCATTAGGTAGCGTGAGTAACTGTACCTACCGAGAAAATGTTACGGGATTTGGGATAAAACCTATTAAATTACTGCAATCCTTCTACAGTTTTCATTCAATTCTGGATGAAGCATTTTGTCTTCCATAGAGCAAACCACAAATCTTTTACAAAACAAGCTTCTGCATTTTTCAGAAGACAATTTTTCCAACAAACTGTCAGGTAGCACTGTGTGAATCATTTATTTTCAATGTGGCAGCTGAATGAAAACTAAGCAAAAAAGAAAAAACCCTTCAGTTTGAGCTGAACTGAATTTGAATGGGTTTAATTTTTATCTCATTGAGCCAACAAAACCCAGACTTCAAAAAAACCCACACCATTTCACTTGACACAGACATTTCCATTGATAAAATGAAAGTCGGATATAAAGACAGAGACTTACCACTTATTTTGCAGCCCAGGGAGGACACCCAGAGAGGAGGCAGAGGATCACAGTTCTACTTTCACCCATGGAGATCGCAGTCCATCCCTCACTTCTCCACATGCATGATGTATCAAGGCATAACACCTACAGGTAGAAATATTGTTCTCACTTTCCCCAAATAATACTATTAATAACAATATTATAGCATCAAAATTTAAGTATTTCCTAGAGCAGGACCTAGAAACAGGCTCTCCTACATGCCCACCTTCAGTGCACCGACAAAAGTCCTTCTTCTCTTTAGAAAACCAGATCTCTCTTTTCATACAAGTGAAACTCCCCCAAGAAGAGAGTGAGACCAAAGGAAAACCCACATCGTGCTGTCAGGCTCCTGAGGGCACTAATGAGCCTTAATTGCCCTAATGGGCCTCACCTGGGACTCCCAACCACCTTGCCCCTGCCCCTAATGGATGGACTGACTGCATGTCTCACCCTGGCCCTCCTTCATCCTTGTGCCCCATCTGTCTGGCACCAGTGTCTGCTGGGCCCTCACTGCTGCCCCACGGCCCAGCTCGGGGACTGCAGTGGGACTGCACCCTGGTGGGGCAGCCGCTGCCCGGTCCCTGCCCCGCTCACAGCTCCCTACCTTGGTGCAGCAGCCTGTGCCATAGCTTTCCCCAAACTGGGTGCTGTGGGGCCAAGACCTGCAGCTCCCCTAGCGAAGCAGGGCAACCCCTCAGCTCCTCCAAGCCATGTGGCCCAGCCTTCCATCTCTGCCGGAGCCTGCCCCACAGCTCCGGGTGAACTGCCAGACCCTGCAGGAGAGCACGGCCCGTGAAGGAGGAGAAAAGACTTGTTGACACCATCATGGAAAATTAAGTTATAATAACTTATGCCAGAATACTGTAAAAGCAAAGAAAAAAAATGCTTTTTTAAGTCTTCCACTCTACAGAGATTATATTCAGCAAGTTGCCTCTCTTCAATTTGATTAGGAAAGTTGAAAAGGTCGCAACAGACCACAGAGTATTTGCAACCTGGAAATGAGTCGGCTTTCAGAGCGTGAGGTTGAAATGCCTTGCTGAAGCAGCCTGTCCTTCTTGCACCTAAGACATCAAAACTATAGGCTGACACATGGAGTTTTATGTCTGCGAAGCATTTTCTGAGCTAGCGTAATTATATTTGAAGTTGTAGCATGATATAAACTGCTTTTAAGCCCCATAAAAAGGTTGTGGTGGTCTGCACAACAAACCTCTCTAGTGCTACAAGCCAGGTATTAGTCATGAAAAAATGTTTTGTTTTAACCTTTCCCATCAAATACTCAGAAATTTAATCAAAATCACCCACTTTTTTCCATATGCATTTTTAATGTCGAGGAGACACGTCACATGTCATGGGAAAAAATTTGCTGCTACAAATTTCAACTACTCCTGGTAAAGAGCTATTTCTCTAGGAACAAGGGCCCCAATAGTGCTGAAAAAAATACCTAAATATAGCACGTGCAATAGTGAAATTTGCTCCTATTACTTCAGACTCCTGGGATCAAGACACCAGGTTAGTCATAAATGCTCTCTGACATTAAGTTTTCCAAAGATACCAAAGCTTTGACTAGTAAACCATAAATTTATGAACACCAGAAAACCCCAGTAGGCAAAACTGAATCTTTAGGTTAGTGGAGGCAATTCCAGTGATATCATTTTATTAGCCCCTTACTACTTCACAGCTCAGAAAGCAACAAATATCCAAACTAAAGCAGTATCTCCACATCAGATAGGATTTTGTAAGGAACTATGTGAGCAACACAAAAAAGGAACATAAATTACACAAAGTTCAGTACGATAAACTGAACCATTCCTATCTTCTTTGCAACATACATCTTCCTACACAGTTTCTAAGTCAAAGACCAGAGAGAACTTGCAAGGCATCATGTCATGACCTGGTTGAGCTTAAACAGGAGATATCTGAATGGTGAAGGCCCCCCTCTGCAAGGTGAGGCTATCTGATACATGCAACTTCCCCATCTGAAATAATGTTGTTGAATCTGGTGGCCTCCTGAAGAAATTGGATTGTGTGTGCAAAGATTTTTTTAACAAAAAACTGGTAGAGTCAGAGCTGGAAAGCTGGTAGCAGTCTGATATCACAAGACTGAATAAGAGTTTTGGTTGAGAAGACAGGAATACCTGCAGCCTCTGAAGGTAGGGGCAGCTCAGCTCACAAGCCAGCTTATCAAATATCCTGCTGGTACAGGAATGGGGAGCCTTTCCTCCAAGTGCAGAAAGGCATTTGACCGGCAAAACCAAAATGCAAAATGGACAAAACAAATAGAACCACAGAGGCAGCAAAAGCTTTAAAAAGCTGGAATTTGCTTTTGTGTACAGACTGCACCCATCGCTGAATGTGCTTAGGGGCAAAGCCTGCAATTCATTGCCATTTTTCATCCTATTTTGGGATTTAAATTTGGTGCCATTCTTTCTGTTCTCACAGTACAGTATTGCTACCAGTGAGAGTGCAAAATGCCAGGATGCTTTTCTGAAAAGGGAAGACTTCTCTCCATCCCGACCAGCCAAGCCAAGCCTGTGCTTGCAAAGAGCCTCAGGGGCTGCCTGCATGAGATCCCCAGCACCCTGCCACAGGCTGCCCTGCCTCATTTGGGGAAAAAAACCCCACCGGGCAAACTCTGGTGGGAGCTCACAGCCAGCAGCACGGCTTTCACATACATGGATAACGATGCTCTGGAGGAACTGGACTATAGATGTGGGGAAAGGGGAGTCTCACACTGGAGATAATCTGTCCAAGGTCCCACTCTGTTCCTGCCACTACCCCAAGCAAGCACCCCATCCCACCCCACCGCATCCCACAGCTTCCCAGGATCTGTTCCATGTCTTTGAAAGACAGTCACCAAATAAAGATACTATCTGACCAGCAGTTAACAACCAGCTTGTTAGTTAATAGCCTGAGGGAATCTGAAGGCGTTTTATGCTCTAATACTCTGTTCATTAACTGTAGTAACAACCAATTTCAAGGTGATTATTGCTATTATAAGCTATGATCAATTTTTTTAAACATGTTTCCATTTTTATCCAGCTTAAATCTGATGCATTAGAGCAAGGGGAGCAGCTGTGTTGAGAATTAGACTTTTCCCCAGATTAATATCTGATTTTCCATCAAAGAGAATACAGGACACATTCTGTTAGGTTTCTAATTGTTTCTACCATAAACCTCCACCACACTGAAATACGATCTCTAATAATTTTTAGTTTGAACTTCCTATACATAATCCATCTGACTAGATGGTCCTCAGCAAAAGCCGTTAAAGCAATTTGTTTCACTTACGTAGAGGAATAAATCAGTGCTTAATTATCTGTGGTTTATTATTAACAGCACTGGTGAGCTGACCATATGCCATGACTTCATCTTTTCACACAGAAAAATGAGAATATACTGATTGTTTTTATTATGTCTTTCAACACTCAGCCAGGGTTCCAATGAAACGAAGATGGAGAGTTTTGCAATGTTACTCAATGATAAATAATAATATTCTACAATTCTTTGCCCTTGCTTTTAGGATTCACCTTTATATGCTCTTTCACTGGAAGTACTTACTAGCATCTCTCATGGCAGAAGAAGACATAATTATAACTTAGGCTGTTTCCAGGAGATATATGATATGTAGCGTAGTAGGTTTCTTCGTGGGCCTTCAAATATACTGGCTTCAAAACATGGCATATGTTCAACTCCAGAATACTTGAGATACAGTATGCATTTAATGTAAAGACCAGAAAGACACACCTTCCTGATTTTTTAGACTTAATTGAGTCCATGCTGCAAACCCTTATGAAGTCAGTACAGTACCAAGTAACACCGGTTTTGATCCTCTGCCAGGGCAGCCTTAAACTCTTTAGTACACGCAGCGGCAAAATAAAACTTTCTTGAAAACATTATGGATTGATGAACTGCTTTGGAATGGGTCCAGCTGCCCAGACTTTCTCTACTCCAGATAGACCCAAAATGAACCAAAGGTTCTTTGAGATGCAGACCTCTGAACCATGGTGGCAGACACAGGAACAACCTCAATTCAACTAATAGCAGGTGGTTTACATTTGTCAAAACAGGAGCAGAGAGCCTTCAAATTCAAAGGCAGCTATAAAGTTGTTCCCTCTTGGGAATAGGAAGGGACTCTCCTGCACCCGACACGTTTCTGGGGAAAGGTGGAGTTTGTCACCCTGAGAGGCACTGGGTCCACTCTCAAAGATCTTTAAGCACAGCCGCATGCAGGCTTTAGGTGGAAATCTCAGAAGTGCCAAGGAGACGCAATGTGCCCATCAACCAACAGGGCCAAGGAAATTAGCAGGTACGTGTGAAAAATCCAGAGAGGAGTCTGTCCCTTTTAGGCATCTATATTGCGAGTTATGCTTTAGAGTCAGCCTCTAAAACTGCACGCTCTTTCCTACCTCCGCTCCAGGGGCTGAGAGATCATGATGCTCCCACACAGGAGCGTAAATGGCAGCCTTACTCTGGTGCATACCTCTGTTGTACATCACGCCACAAGCTAAAAGCCCTGGGCTGCTCTGGCAGCAGATTATCACTGGCAAACAAGGTTGGCTGACAGCTGAGGAACCTCCACTACTTTTTGGGTAAGCAGTATTTCTCGACCATGTACACCATAAAGAGACCCAGAGCTTGACCAAGTGTTTTAGGGCGTCATGACCACTGCCATGGGGTTAGGAAGAAAAACAAAAGCTCTACAAATTCACAGGTCCATTTGTGATGATGGAGAGACAGAGGTTTATTTCAGAATGGAAAATGGAAGCTTCCTACCCAAATCTTTCTAGAAACCTTACAACTAAATTGGTGCCACATCCCCACACGTGGGCCAAGGCTGTGACAAATCCTATAGCTTTGGGAAAACCAGTTCCTTTCACACAGACATCCTCCGGCTGTCCGTTCCCTGCACAATCAGTTGCAGCTTTAAAACAAATCCCACCAGAGTACCAACTCCATCACAAGGGCCAACATCAAGAAGAACGGGAACCACATCTTTCCTCCACTAACACCTTCAGGCTTCCTGTCCCACAGCACAGAGAAGATGCTGTGCTGGCAGAAACTACGGTGCTGCTTACTAGCTCATTCACTCTTGTGTCACCCAACAGAGATCCTTAATCTCCCTCTCCTGATGTGTGTTTCATGACTTAATCTCCCACACACTTGGAACTGCGCTGAGACCATCTGCTCTTTTCTCACAAGCGGAGGGTAATGACTTTTGTTCAGCCTGACTCAGCGCCCAAAGGAGTTGCTCTCCTTGTTAATACAGGTGTGGCGGGGGGGGGGGGGGGACTAGGCCAAAAATTAGGACTGTTTTTACAGCTAAGACTCTTGTTCCTCCAGAGAATTGCTGATTTCCCCCTTCTCGCTCCTCCTCCTCGCAACACCAGGCACTTGCTCACTGTCATCTGACAGCTTCCTCAGAGGAGACATCACTGAACTTTCTCGGTTGTTTCCAGATCTGAAGCAACCGTGTTCCCTCCCCAGACAGGATTCTCTGAATGAAAAATTCTCCAACAGGGCAAGAGTGAATGTACCAAATTTTCTCTTACTTTCTCAGGACTCTCAAACTTTCAGCATGTGGTACTATAGTTTTGGCCTACCTGTGGTTACAGGCTGGTTTTAGGCACAGAGCGCTGCAAAGGCTAGTGGTGAAGGACTGTTCTAGCAACATAATGGAAGCAGGAGACGGACAGGGCATTTATAAGTATGGCTGGTGGCTCTCCATACCCTCCTCCCCATTTTTTCCCACTCCTACATTGTCATGCTCAGATCAGGGACATTTTAGTTCTTCTCATCCTTCGGACAACAAAATTCAAATCAGCCCATGCAGCCAAGAAGCCTTGAACCAGACCGATTAAATCAGTGCCATAATCAGGATGTAGATGAACAGCCACATGCACCTACATCCATGATGTTTGTACCTCCAGCCTGTTTGCTGTCACAAGTCATTCATTTGATGCTTCTGTGGAAACTTAAAGAACCATTTGCAATTTGTTTTGTTGCTTTTCTCCCCTTCTTAATTGGCTCTGGATAAACTCCCTGCTGCCCAAGCAACTCTAGTCTTGTGGCAAGGGGAAGAACAAGTTAGCCTTGTCTCTAGGCATGGTTTTATTTTCAGAAAGGAAGGCAAGAAGCTGCACAAACACACAGCCTGAGTAGCAACAGCTCTAAATTTGAAGGAGACTGGTAATCCATCAAGTCTTTCCAGTTTGCTGAAAAGATTTCACTTGAAGGACGACCACAATCCAACACTTGTAAAAAGTAATTTGAACAGTGCCGTTCATCCATGGATTGCAAAGGGCAAAGTGAATGGAAATGAAATACGGTACACCAAGGCATGATCCCATAGGAGGCACTGTAAACATGGTCAGACTGAACAATAAACTGAGGCTAGACCATCATGTGGCTTCCCTCAAGTCATTGCAGCTCCAGGAAAACCATCCAGTACCCTGATCCAGCAAAGCACTTGAGCACATGTGCAACTTGAGATCACAAGCTACAGCACTGGTATAAGTGAGATAATGTCAGTTTAAATGGGATGTCACTTGGAGGGGAAGTTCCTCATTTTCCTAAGTGGTCTGGATCAAGGCCTGAGACACCTGGCCCTAGGTACCTGTTCTAATTACATTTCCTCTCCATATACACATTATGAATGAGATCTAGAGGCCAGGTTTGTTCAGGAAAGGGGGAAGGGACCTATATTTGGCACATAGAGGTATTATCTCCAGTGTCAGGTGCGTGGTTTGTTGGGGGTTTTTTTAATATCAACTGAATGGAAAGGAAAGGGTTGTTTCTTCCAAAACCTGTCCACTACCCATTACTGTTAAATACTCTGCTTTTAATCATCACATTCATCAGTTGCTGGATGTCATCTCATATTTTCCATGGCTCCTGGCACCTCTGTGTGGTACTACCAATTAATGGCAGCAGCATGTTGATCGCTAGCTGCCAAGTGCTCCTGGCCAGCACCCTAAACTTTTGGGTGGTTCTTCACCCTGGCAGAAAGAACTGTTTCCAGTGTAATCAGGTCATCCATGAGCAAGGGGAAAAAGAGAAATAGAGATTGTTAACACATACATCTATAGGAGTGATATATCAGCAGAGAAAGAGTGCCCGGGCCAGTTCCTCAGCTAGTGCAAATCACTGGATCATCAAAGAAGACCACAAGGCTATGTGATTCACAGCAGCCTGAGACCTGGTCTTAATTTTCCTCAGCCCTGCTTCTATGATTTACACTTGTGCTGAGCAAATGACGCAGGGCATCAAATGCTATCAAGCTGATTGATACTGTACACCAGGACTAAACATGCACAAAATACAAAGGCAGTGAAGAATCAGGCCCTGTGTACTCATTAACAGCCTTGTTTCCCATGGGATAGAGCTGATAGACTGCTCCGCGCTTCCAAGTGATGGAAACAGCTCTGTGTCAACTCTGCTCCTGCTGGCAGCCCCAAGACAGTTTGAGTTTGTTTCTCCTCCTTCTCTTCCCCCCGCCCCAAACTCCCTTCTTACACCGCTGCCCACAAAAAGATATTTTACAAAGGTATCTTCCAAATCTCCCCCTAAGTGCAACAGGCTAAAATCCTGTCCCCAGTTAAGCCTTTGCCAATGTATGTAATCAGATTTAGCCTGCTTCTCTGCACACAGAGCGCACAGATGTGACGATGGTCTGTGGCATATCTTTGCAAAGTGTGCCCTGTGGTTTGTGAGAGCATCTGCCAGCCAAAAGGAAAATCATCTCTGGTATCAGGCTAAAAATGCCTTACCTGGTGTAATTCAGCATGCCTATACCAAAGTCAATGAAGATGGAGCCACTTACTCCAGATGAGTATCTGGTCCACTACATTTAGATTCAGCTCTTAGCAGTCATGTATCCACAAATTCTTCTCCCATTTCCTAACTATATTCTGATCAGCTTGCTTGGGGCTTTTTTTTCCTTGTATAGTAAAGCTTGCTGGAAGTGCCTCTGTTCCAGGGCACTCTCTTTGAAATATGTCTTAGCTTCCAAGGGTAATGAACTCTTTTATAATAAACGCCTAGCTATAATGTGAACAATACTTGGCTTCCAGGAACTGCCTTATAATTACACGGCTCGGTATTGCATGTCAGAGGTTTGCTTCATCTTTAATATTTTATGAAGAAATTCAGATTCTGACAGTAAAAGTATTTAACCCAGAGGACCTAGAACCCTGACTATTATTTTGTAAAGTAGCCATCCAGCTACACTTTTGTGCACCACCATTATCCCTGGTGCATACTCACACTCTTTGATACTCTCTAAGTAGACACAACCACATGCTGTCCAGATGGAAACCTGGCTGCATCATTACATTATATTGAAATAACCCAATACCACCTGTTTCTGCTGGGGTTTCAGCCAACGTTTTCCCATAAAACATTTATTTTGCTAATATTTTAGTTGGTCACCACAGAAGGACACTTGAAGTTAAAGATTTACCATGTGTGCAGCCACAAGGAAAACCCTTTTAAAAAAAAAAAAAAAGCAACAAAGCTCAAGAATAGCTAATGCCTATTGTTTAAAACGTGGATGTTCACCCAGGTACTAGGTAATAACACTCTGCAGGGACCGAAAACCAAACACAGGTTTTTGGCAGTGTACATTAAGTGAATTATCTTAACTGTGTTGGTACTCACCTCTCATATAATTAAAGAAAAATATTCATGTGTGGAGTGGGACTAATATACAATAACACTAATGAAAACTCGTGGGTTTTTTCTTTTTCTTTTTTTTTCATATTAATCTGCGATGTTATAAAACTCCCAGACTTCTTCCTCTCCCCCTCAGCAGATAAAACAGCTTATCCTCAGTTAGTCTGTAGAAATGAGAAAGGCATTACAACCCCCAGCCTGCTTGGGATGTTTGAAGTATTTATGAGATACCCTCTACAACAGTAATAGGATTTTTTATTTGGAAATTATATTTTTAGAGACATTTTATTTTAAAAAAAGAAGGCAAGAAGCACTTGATTTATCAAAAGCATTTGATAAGAATCTTCCCAGCATGCAGTCACTCAAGTATATATATACCTTTTACTTCTCAGTGTTGATCTCTGTTTGTACAAAAGTCCAAGCAGTAGCTGTACTTCACACAAAGACCTTTTTCTTGCATATACAAAATTTTGTTTGAAGAACAACAAAGGTTATTAATACTCCCAGTATATTCGCTGGGCATCAATTATTACTACCCATTTTTAAAAGTTTCTGTCCTACGAAGGGAGAAGTAACAATGCCATGTAAAGTGACCAACAGAACCCCACAAATACCCAGCAGTAAACCACCGACAGGAAGTGTTTCTTGAAATGCAGTAGGTCAAACACACTGAATTATTTGGCAAATGCTAGGTACCTCAGTAGAAAAAAGGATGTGATTAAAAAAAAATATCCACAAACAGAACAAACATGTACAAACTAAGGCAGTAGTCAGCATTTACAAATGAGAATTTCTTCAGCTGTAAGAAAGCTACCTTACAAGAAGGAAAAAGAATGAGTTGGAAAAAATAGAAATGTGATGGTTTTGTTAGAAATTTTGGTTGAATATATTTAAGATAGCTGCAAGTATATTGAACTGGAAAAGTAAGCAATAAAAATCCACCAGAAAAAATAACAGTAATTAAAAAAAAGAGTGGATAAAACCAGCTTCAAGCTCACTTGCTTGGATTTGTTCTAAATATAGCCCTAGCCATTTTTATCCCATCTGAGAAACAGAATACTTTTCTAGGTTGTAAAAGAACAGTACAAGAACTAAAAGGAAAAAGAAAGGGATCAGCCATGAGTTTGGCCCCATTTTGTCGCTCTCTCCTTTTCATCTTCATTCCACATTCCATTCCCAATAAAATCATCCATTTATAACCAAATCCCTGGCTGCTGGCACAAAAGTAATTTAAATTTTTGCCTATTTTTAAAAAGCCAACTTATAACCTGCAATCATTAGAGTAATTGATTAAATATCACAAGCAAAGCAAAGTACCTATTTGACAGCTTCTATTCATGGTCACATACCTTCCCCGAAGACAGGTAGTTAGATAATTAAGCGATCCATTTCGCTGCATATATGCTATATACAAAAGAAACTGACACACAATGAATCCTGCTAAGCTTTTGTTCAACATATGAAATACTGGATAATCACCTTTTTTATGAAAGCACTTGACCTTTAAATTGATATCCCCCCCCAAAAGATGGTAATCGCTGCTCAAAGAGATATTGAATGCGCTGCTGCTAATCCAGAAGATCATTGCCCATTAGTCATTATTAGATTTTTTGAATCTAAAGGTGAGCATTCGATTATAACAAAGAGGAAAAGAAAATACTATTTAGGTTGCTGTGAATGCCTATACTTTTCTCTTTGCAAATCACAGTGACAATCAGAGTTATAGACTGACTGTAACATGAATATCATTTACGCATTTGATCCCTACTCAGAAAGCAGCTTTAAAAGCTTTGAATGACATAAAGCAAGATTATCAGTGACAGTGATTTTAAATGTTGCCTGTATCACAAGTGTTTTTCTTTAGCGGCTGACGAGTATTATATTCTTTTGTATAATACATTGGAAATATATTTCTTTTCCTCTCTTAAGGAAAAACTTAAGAAAAATGTTTAAATTCAACAGAGAAACTGCATAGCCTTCTGTAAAAATGACACAAAAAGTTATTCTTTCCTTTTATTACGTTTTAACTGTTTCCCTGTTCACTTTTCATGTGACATCACTAATCATATGCTGCATTCCAGAAATTATATTTCAACTACAAGGACAACTACATGGGTAAAACACTGGCCGGATGACCATGCTCAGAAGGAAGTGTTTATTGGGTTGTACTCTACCTGGAGGCCGGTGACAACTGGCTAGCACCAGAGTCCATCCTGGGACCTGTGCTGTTTTACACCCTTATCAGTGACTGGGAGGAGATGATGGAGAGCACTCTCAGCAAGTTTGCAATGACACCAAAGTGGGGGATCTGTTGATACACCCCCAGGCTGGGCCTGCTATCCAAAGGGACCTAGACGGGCTGGAGGAAAGGGCAGACAGGGACTTTGTGAAATTCAGCAAGAACAAACGCGAAGTCCTGCCCCAGGAAAGAAGAGCCCCTGGACGTGGTACAGGCTGGCTCTGCAGAGAAGGGGGCCAGTACATGTTTCCCACAAAATATATATAACAAAGAGCAGATCAGAAACTGTATTATTACAGTAAAAAGCTTCTGTGAGCACAAAATTGAAAAATCTTTACGAAGAAAAAAGCCCACAGTATGCTTTTATACTTGTTTATTTTAAGCCTTTTAAACTTCATGGCTATTTCACCAAGGTATGTATGACAGATTACCTATTGTTTTTTTGCATTAGAGCTTACATTTAACATTCTTGGGCTCGAAGTAAAAATGATTAGGAAATTCTTTTCATATAAGACAACAACCTAGATGACCTTAAAGGTCTGGCCTTCAGATCTGGTAATCTGACATTTTCAAGCAGCCCCTTTCTAATCAAGCACTCCTGATATTCTTCATGACTGTTTTGCCAATGCCGGTGCCCAGACACACATCCACCAGTCAAACTCAATTCACTCTGACCCTCTCCCACATTTACATGTGAGACCTGATACCTGCCCAGCTGTTGTTTGTAAATCATAATGCAGGACACAGCACATTCAAATTTGACTCAGTTTTCCTCCAGGATATGTTTCGCTCCACTCCTTCCATAATCTGATTTTAGCATGTATTGAAATGTTCGCCGCCAGCGTTTCTCTCTGCGTTGGCTACAGTGGGCACTTTCATAGCCAGCCTCCACCAGAACCAAATTCCTTGGTAGCCAGTGGTAGTTGCAGTGGATCTTATCCTCCACCCTGCGACACGGGTAACTGCCTGAGCACCTTCTCCAGTGAACAGAGGGAGGCAGACTCTGCCAGAGGGCCAGCCTGTCTACTATAGGTGACCTACATTACCGTACAGATGTCTCTTACCACTGAGCAAAGGTGGAGACTGTACAGCTAGATCAGCCATATCACATTACACAGCCAAAATTCAGTGAGGCTATTTCTGCCCCAGGGTAGGAGACGTGACTGAAGTCATACCACACAGGTTTTTTTAACGCTAACCCAGAATTTTACTCCCTGCCTTTCACAAGAACTGGCAATCGTCACATAGACAAGTTTTCTAAATGAAGTCAATGCACTATGCAAGAGCAAAATCCAGTAAATGATTTAGGTAGAAGCTGAATGCCTAAAGACAAAATTGTGACTCCTAATCTTACCAGGTATCTTCCCAATAGAGCTGAAAGTTTCCCCTCGTATCTAAAGCTCTGCACCTGGGTGTCTGTAAGGCTTCCCCAGTCAGAACAGCCCAGAAACTCTCTGGAAGCCATGGAAAAAAACAGCAGACATATTTTTCCGGACTTGTAATGATAATTTGCTGCATGAAAGGTAATCAATATCTACAGACCCAAAGAGCACCTGGCACCATTGTGCTACAGCTGTTAAGAGCTCACCTTCAGGATGAAGTCTAAGGTGAAAGACCTCACCATCACGCGAAAATTATAAATATTTGTTGCATTGCTGCTTTGCAGAACTAATCATTATGCCTATAATTACTCTGCTTTTGTCTCTCTTACACTCTCCTGAGCAACAGAGCTTTGTCCAGCCTTGCCCAGGCTCCTAATCTCATAGGGCTTCTTGCCTACCTCCTCTCTTCCAGTTACTCTCCATAACTTCTTGCGTGATGTTTCCATGGAAAATTGCTGCCATATAGACCCCAGAGCAGCTGATGAAGTGCTTTCTGTGAGACACCTATAAATAAATCACTAATCTTACTTTATTTGTGACACCATTGTACCAAGATCTCCATGATTAAAAATATGTTTTAGCAAATAGTATCATCGTTTATCTTTACTGAGGGCATAACCCAAAATGGGTAAGGTTTTACTTCTTTCATACAAACAAAATATTAGCACCACTATTATTTATTGCTTGCAGTAGCCTGTGCTTCACAGTGCTAGGCTTTACAAACATCAGAGCAGTTTCTGCTCAGAAGAGGAGCAGACGTTTTCATCTGTGGTACAACATGAAAAGACCCTGGAGAGATAGTGGAGGTGTTTTGAAAATTTCCACGGGAAAGAAAAGAGAAGGAGAATCTGAAACAAGATTTTAATTTATTAATCCCTACAACAGATGATTCTGTATTTATCATTTTATCCATAACATTTAAGTTTACCTTTACTTATTTCTTTCACCCACAAATTGCTCTGCTTGGACCCCACCTGAACTCCCTGCAGTCAGATTCCTTCCAGCCCATAGCCACAAACATAAATTGAGTTACACACAATGGAAACGAGAAATGCAAGCATGCAAACAATCACAGTAAGAAGCACTCATTAATCTCTTCTGAGAGAGCAACTCAGATGTTGAAAGCACTCACAAATAGGCATTTTTTTTTAAGAAAATCAGCAGTACTGAGCGATAATGATGATGTTTGGAATGAGAACTACGTATATCTATGCATACGTCTGGGATGTTTGGGGTTTTTTTAACTGCACCTCAATCAACTGAGATATAAAACTACATGTCTGTTGTAGGCAGTGATATGAAAATGTAGTCATTTCCTCTTCAAAACCTCTAAAGAGCTCCTTTGCATTTAAAACTCAAATGAAATCACCCTACCATGTTAATTTATTATTTACACCAGTTATTTAGATATTTGTCTATTTGTAGGGGAAAAAAATTAAACGTAGCTGTATTTTGATACTAAAACACTTGTAAAATTTAATTGAGATTACATGGATGGGATCAGAGTGAATAAAAACCTTGTATAAATTCTGGTCTCACTGTTACTTTGGTTTAAAATCAGATCTTCTGTGGCAAACATTTTCCTGTGCCTGCAGAAGGACTGACCATGATGCCAAGGAGAGGTTTGCCAATTCTAAGGAACGGTAAATTTTGCACTCTGGATGTGTAAGACACTTTCATTTTCTTCCTACACCTAATTCACGATTCCAAAAAAAATTGTCTTCTATAAAAACTCCTCCCTCAACCTTCATAAATACTTATCTTTGGATGGGATGAATCCATTTTTTGGAGGTGCCTTTTCCCTTTGCGCTGACTGGAGAGAGTCAAAACAAGTTGCTTAGACAACTTTTAAACAGCTAAAGCCGGAGCAATAAATCCCACCCAGAATTGAGGAAAAGGTCAAACCCAACTAGCAACCAAAGACAGCAGCAACACCACTACAAATAAACACAATTTGAAAAAATATACATACAAACAGGGAACATCACTATACTCTCTGCTTATATAGCCCTCTGGCTACTGTATCTCAGCATTTAAACCCAAACTGGATCGCTGCAGGAAATCTTAGTTTTGCAGTTGGACAACACAGAAAAAGAGCAAGGAGATATTTTCAAAGGCAAAACCAGGAGTTAAATGGTTTGTTCCCACCAACTTCCAGCAAGAGCAGAGCTTCTCACTGGGACTGAGAAAGGCTTGACTGGAGACATCCAACAGAGTGACTGCAGGGCCCAGTCCCCCACAACACACACACAAAAAGAGCAGCAGAGATCAAGGGCATCCTTGTCCTCCTCTGGACAATAGTGAGCAAGTCATTCTTTTTAAATCCCTCTTGAAGGAGTCTGCCAAAGGAAATGTCTGAGACAAAGCTAGAAAATAAACTAGTTCTCCCCAGACCTGGAACAAGGCCCTTTTCACCAGATCATCTCCCTTCATCCTCCTCCACATCGTCCTTACTGGATTACTTTTCTCGTAACTATATTGGGAATTTTAATTCCAAACCATGGAAACACTGAAAGTGTGTCTGTGTGCATATGTGCAACACTTGTACATGCAGTCCTGTACCAAAAACCCAGCCAATGCCATGTCAGGAGTAAGAGTTATCAAAAGGTACAGTGGCTTCAATGGTAAATAATGCTGACAACGTTAACCCTACTTCAGTGGCTCTGCTGATAAAGATCATTACTCTGGCTCCAGTGATCCAGTCCATAGTTCCTTTCAGGTCAACAGCAGTTGAGAAACAAAACTAAAAAAGGCAGAAGACTCTAAAAACAGTTTTAGAGGCCTGAAGGAAACAGAAGTGGCAACCTTGAGTCCCTTCTCGCCATCAGATTAATCAAACCTGGTAAAGAGATCCAGCTACAGAAACACAACCTTTACATAATGCTTTAGGGATATAACCCTTCCCGCAGAACAAGTTGAAATAAATCCAGAGCAGTCACTTATTATTATTTTTGTTACTATTATTATTATTATTATTACTATTTTATACTGCCTGCAAGAAAAAGCAGCTGAGCTGACTACAGCATTGTCAAAATCAGTGCCATTCACAGAATGAGGGGTAGGCACCATGGGATGTAGGATTCAGCATGTCACCAGGAACAGACGATGCTCAGGGGCACTGGGTAAAGGTTAATACAATAAATGGGAGGCAAAGGACAGTTGAGGGTAGAGAAGTTCTGTATGAAGTAGAGCAGGAAACAGAGCAATTACAGGAAATGCTCTGGATACAATATGAAATATTTATCTTTCTGGTTCTTCTCATGTTTCCATATAGCCTCAGTAATCCAGACCAGGACCCTTTGGTTTAGATGCTATTTAGAGCACAGTGATGAAAGCAGCTGGTGTAAACTCTACTGTAGCCTTGAAACACAGTTATCACATGTAAGCAGCTAAAAAATGTGGCACTTAAAAAAGAGAGGCACAGCAGGATAGTTAAAGGCACAGTATAACTAGCCAGGGTTTGAAAACCGCTTCACATTTGTGATCTCACAGGAGATATTAATGCAGTAATGTTAACAATAGATCCATTAGGAATTGCCGACTAGAAATGCACAGCCATGCGTTCTTCTGCTTTTACCAGGGCAATCTCAGCTGAAGAAGGTCCTCCCCTGCTGCACATACAGACCCTGGCTGTAGAGGATGGGAAAGCAGCCACACAGGACCTAGTTTATGTGACCTTTTTTGAAGAATTTTACAGATAACATTTTCCAGGGCCTGATCTAGCCCCTAAATGCTAAGAGGTAGTAGGTAGTAGATGTAATATTACCGAAAGATACTGGGAAATAGAGACCTTTAGATGTGTTTATGAATGTATTCTCATAAATGAAAGCATACCTTAAAAATCTTGGTCCTTTAGCAATGGCTTTGAATGAAGAGCCACGGCTTCCCCTCACATCAACATAGAATCATAGAAGCATTAAGGTTGGAAAAGACCTCTAAGATCATCAAGTCCAACCATCAACCCAACACCACCATGCCTCCTAAACCAGGCCCTGGAGTGCCACGTCTACACGTTTTTTGAACACCTCCAGGGGCGGTGACTCCACCACCTCCCTGGGCAGCCTGTTCCAATGTTTAACCACTCTTTTGGTAAAGAAATTTTTCTTGATATCCAATCTAAACCTCCTCTGATGCAACTTGAAGCCATTGCCTCTTGTTCTGTCGCTAGTTACTTGGGAGAACAGTCCAACACCCGCTTCACTACAACCTCCTTTCAGGTAGTTGTAGAGAGCAATAAGGTCTCCCCTCAGCCTCCTCTTCCCCACAACATGTTTACATGTGTAGAATTTGGACTGACCTTACTACATACACGTGAACACACAGACTCAAGAGAGTCCCATTTCTGACTCCACTATTTCCTTTATCATGCAGGGCCAAATTCTTCCCTTAGTGATGCTGGTGTAACACTGAAGTAACTCGGTCAACTACAGTGGCCGCGTACTATTGTCATTATTAGTGCAACGCAAGGAACATATCTAGTGAAATGTTGCTCTCCACTCCCCTTTGGAGAATTTATTAGCTTATTTATTGATGTACTAGCTATAGGGCCAAGACCATAATGAACGCTTGTATGGAATCAACACCTTTCTGTAACAGCAGGGTGAACGAGGAAATTCCTGGTTGTTAAATAGCCTACATCTGCAATACCAGACTAAAACAATCTCTCAAGTAAATGTATTCCTTGATCTAAAAACACACATTTCACATCCTATGAATCAATTGTCTTCACTCTCCAAACACAAACGACTGAGTCCTACACTCATTTACAGTAGCGTTAATCCAAAATAACGCCACCAAGTCGGCTGAGGTACTCCAGATTTACACTAGTGTGAGTGAGAGCATTTGGCACCCAGTACCTATGGTTGTAGATCCTCAGCTGGTGGAGATCATCACAGTTCTTTCAAGTCAATGCCTCTGAAATTAATGTAGTTATGCTGATTTACACCAGGTGAGGATCTGCCTTGTGGTTTCTGGTTTTAAATTCTCTTCCTGTCAGCCGTCTCATTCCAAAATGGTTTCAATAGACAACTTCTAGCCAGAATTTCCTCTGCTATTTATAGGATTATCTCAAGAGTTTCTACGATAATCCCTATATTTCCATCTTTGTATCAGAGCCTATTCCAGGGTTGTATTACAGCCAAAATATTCACATATCCAGATGACACCATTCCTTCCTCCTCTTTTCCCTTCCCTATTTGGGGTGATTATACAGAGGGGAAATGTCTCTCATGGCCAGATCCTCAGCTGGCATAAATCAGCATAAAATTGACATTAGTGATTTACATCATTTAGCAATATAGAAGAAAAGACAAAAGAGAAAAAAAATTAGTTTTTACCAATGCAGTTTAAAATTAGTAACAGGTCTTTATAATAATATTGAAAGAATATTAAAATGTAACCCATATGTACACCTTTGATGTGTGTTTTACTGGCTCAGCTAGGCATTATTTCCAGCTTGAAATGACAAAGCTTCTTGCTGTTTTGTTTAATAAAATCCTCAGTGATTCTGCCCCTAAATAGTCCATACTTATTCAACATACTTCACCTCAAGTGTACTTAAAACACAAAACCAAGGTCTTTCACAAGCAAAACCTATTCTGTGGATTTCACGCTTCCTTTTCATCCAGCAAAATGTTAAATTCAACTTGTTGAAATAGGTCAGGTTTAACAGAATTTAAGCTTGCTATACTGAAGTGCCACAGGGGATCTATAGACATCAATTCTCATTCACACTCCAGAAGTCTTACAGTAAATAATTTACCATACAATTTCCTATTGATCCATCTAGTCTTCTCTTATCTGTCATTTCCTCATGTCCATGTCCACTTACAAATATTTTTATTCCTCTTCTGGAGAGCTAGATTTCCTCCACTCTGAGTCCTTGTAATCTAGCAGGTATCTGCTCAACTGTGATACTCTACACAAAGATATTAATTAATAAAACAACCCAGATCAGAAGAGAGCTGCACACACAGCAGACAGAGTTGAAAAGTAGAATTCCTTGCAGGGATGGACTCAGAGTCTGTGAAACCCTTCAGAGAATCAAAGCAATCTGCCTCAGAAGCACATTTTCCCCATACAGAAGTGCTTGCAGGAACTGCCAGTTTCTACAAGTATATAAGTAAAAACAAAAGAGGTAAAGCTGACTATTGTGATTTCCACTTGTTAGACTTGACATCTTGACACAGTCTTTTAGGGGAGATCTGATAGCCAGTGGCAGAGACTAAATATGTAGGAGAAGCTACGTATCACCAAAGGCAATATTGAATACAGGGCTCTTGAATCCAGCTCCCACCGGTCAGCAAATGAAAGCCTTCCCCCCTCCACCACCACACACACACACTTTCTTCCTCAGGGCCAAAAAGGCTGGAGTAACATTAAGCACTCCTGGCCTGGAAATTAGTTGTTATATGTTTGTGGGGGGTGAGGGGTTTGCATAAGGGCAGATCTCATTTCAAATAAATATGTTTCCTCCTTTCATTTCCTTTCACCTTCCACGTGAGATAGCAAACCAGGATATCAGTATTCAAAGTCCATGTCAAAGATTTAATTTTGTACAGTTTATACTACTTGAAATCAGGTTATTGCTTTATCTTTATGGAGATGAATCCAAATTAGAAACAGAGAAACTGGAGGAACCGTGTGGATGCCAGACTCACAACAGCAGACGTTTAAGTGAGAATAGTGTGTGTTCACACTTTAGTTTCTTATTCAGCCCAAGGAATGGCGAGTCAGTACACGCAGAAGTCCAGTGAGGCTGACGAGCAATGGCTGATAAATTCCCACAGCAAAGGTAACATTGTTCCCTCTTTCTGCTGCTCCACCACATGATAAATTCATTTTCTTTTCACTTACTGGGATAAAAGTCACTCATTCTGTTGACCTGATTGGAGTTAAACCAGGGCTAATTTGGCCAAAAACAAGCAATGACACACAGCAGTATTATTTCAGGGTGTAACTTCTGGCTATGGTTGCTTTCTAAAAAATGTGTAAGACAAGTCAATAACAAGACGGAGCCCAATATGCAAAATTCAAAGTCATTTCAGATAAAGTAATGATACATAACACTGTATAAGATATATGTACTTCATTTACAAGCTGCCGCTCCTTAGATACTGTTATGTAGCTAAATCACTATATTAGCTAATGGGATATTAAGGATCAAAGGTTTGAAATCAATAAAACTAATCCAATAAGGAAGATGGGCACGACAGAGGGTAATATTGCTAGGCTGCTGTCTAAAGTGTTTGAGTCAAGACAGCTTGCCAGAAAAGAGATCCCCAGAAATCCCTGTGAACTACAACAAATGTAGCTTGGTAAGAGTCTAGGCTGGAATTTGCAAAGCATACGTAATTTTGATATAACTTGTTATCTCTGAAAACACTGTGGGTAAAATCTTGATCCCACTTAAGTTAGACAGACACTGACATCAGTGGAATGAAGAATTCATCTCATGACAAAGGCCAGAGGCAGACCAGTAAGCAGTGCTGTTAAAATCCCATTCATCAAGTTCAAGAATCAAGTAAAAAGCTTTCTTTTCTCTGAATCTAAAACTATTCCTTGGAAATACACATTCAAATGGCTATGACTAGGTAGACTAAGAATTCATTTTCTAGTACTGAGTGGATAATTCATAACAAATATTAAATCGAGTTTTAAAGATGGCTGTTTCTACCAACTAGTGATGAAGAGCTGTCTGCAAGTGTTCAGTTCCTGCCACTTATTCTGGCAGGAGGTGACCGCACACGGAAACTACGTGGCATTCTTTCCGCTCTCTGACTGCATAAGCAGGTAAGCACCTTAACGCAAAACTTAAATCTAAATTAGGTTGGCGGAACTGACCTCTCCATTCATTAAACACGGAGCCTAGGATGACTGGCCTTTTAATTTTGGTACCTTAGGATTTCCGCAGGAGCTTAAGGAAAATTTTATCCTGCTCATGTTTGCTGAACAGAAAAAGGATTGTGGACAGAACAACAGCTGAAGTGAATTGTGAAATTTATGCTCCAAATTTTTAAACTACATGCCCAAATGCATTTTAAGTAGAGTCACTTATTCTTCCACAGATGTACACAAATGTAACACTGAACAGGAATTAGATACATTTAACAGCTATCATACTCAAAACATTTAGAAGAATATTTACACCATTTATTACACGTGCACAGAAGAGATCACAGTGAACAAGGACGAACACAATCCTGCGTTGACCAAATTGATCTTCCCTATTATCATCAAACTTACAAACATCAGTCACTGTGCCACAGGTATACTAGGATTCAGCAAGATGCAGACTAAATCTTCCTTTCTCCTCAACTTTGCAGACTTGTAGGTTTAGCAGCAATAAGCCTTCAAAATCTACATTACTTCGGGCTTTTTTTGTCCCAGATTAGTGGCTTGGATTACTGAGCAACTACTAGGTTGCACCCAAGCTAAGGAAATGAGACCATTAGGTCTGCAATGAGTATTTCTGTGTGTCCATGTGTAGTTAGAATCCTTGTCAGGCAGGCTTCGAAATAAGCAATGAAACTATTTCTTTTAGACAGAGGTTTCAAATTAATTCCCACTAATGATTTAGCCAAGAAAACCCCATCACGTGCAACTCCTCAGCATACTCAATTGCCTGTCCTAGTGACCAGCTAATAACTGTGGTCAAACATGCCCATAATAGTTTCCCTCAAACTTTCTAACCAGCTAGGTAACTGAGTAATTCACAGAAGATTGGTTAATTATGTAAATCCAAACTTTTTTATCTCTACAAATGTGAATGCTCCTGTCAGAGAAAAAAACCCCAATAATTCTAACCACTGAAACATCCAAAGATAATTATACCATAGACAAACACACTTACTTTCTAGCAAAAAGATGAAGAACTTCAGATTAAAAAATTGAAATATCTGTAAACATGATGCTATGAAGAAGCAAAAGTGAAATTAGAGGGAATGCCTATTATTTTACACAAACATAGACATTAACACCAGAAGCACGCAGACACCAAGAAAACATACTCCAAATAGCAGGGTTTGATAGGAACTAATTATGGTTAAACCTTCTGGAAACTTGAAGTAAAAGGGATTCTCGCACTGATATGTAAAATGCTACGAAAAGCAAAATAAATACAACACCTGACAAAAGCAGATTGTGTCCACTACGTGCCCAGAGGGATGTAAACACAAGGACAGTAATTCTGGCTCTACTGCTTCATAAATGAAAAGCTTTAGGGTCTCTAATGCTGCAGGCAGCAAAACCTGAGGGAGTGAAACAACAGCTCAAAACTGGCCAGAGGAGCGGGCTGGCTCGAACATCACCAATTTCTGCAGACTATTTGTTAATCCTAATTACACTTGGATTTCCTTTGTGAATTTCTTCTGGACAGCTAACAAAGGGATCTTTGTGAATGTCCAGCGTTTGAACTTAATGTCCAGGGTGTATCGGCCAGTGCCATGGATCACGTGGCATCGTTACTAGAACCTGCATAAAAACTGCATTACAAAGCTAGCAGCTATTCAAGTATTTCCGCAAAGGCGGAATGGCACTGACATGCTAAGAAAAAGAATTTCTAAATAGGACTGGTCAGGAAATATTTTTTGTTCCAGCACACTTTTTTCTTTTTTTCCTTTTTAATTTTCCATGGAAAAGTAACAACGCACATGTTGAATTATTTTTCGTTTGGGTTTTTGTTTTTCACCACTGATTTGATGAAAAGCCTTTTTCATTGAAGAAGACATGTCAGCTTTCTTGAAAAAAAATTGACAAATTCTACTTGGAAGACTGTATTTTTTAACATAATGCTATCTTGTGACCATCGTAATATCCGATTACAAGGCTTAAGTAATCAAACTACCATAGCATACATCTCAAATACTACAAACAAATATACAAAGTATATATTTTGTCTTTCAAGGATATTCCTGCAAATACTACTCAATCATTCAAATACTAGTGCAACGTGAGCACAAAAAGCCAGATTTTTGGCTGCTATAAATCAGCACAACTTTAGTGAAGTTTATGGAGTTACACACATTTAGACTAGATTAAAATCTGCCCTCAAGACTGAATCACATATGAACACAGGCAAATCAAAATATGTGTTTTTTTAATTCAGTTACTCTGAAGAGAACAAGTATTTCCTCCCTTTGATCATGTTAAGTAAACGTGGTCCAACAGAACAGAATATTATGATCTTCAGCAGAAAGTTTCACCGATTAAATAGCACCGGAGTCGGAGCTGAAGCTCTCATTGACTTTGCAACTCCAAAGAGGCCATTTTTAACCTTTCAGAGTAGCTGTTGAGTTGCCACTTCAATATGCCCTTGTTACCCCGGCAGAATATAACCAAAAAGGAAGAAAATAAAATAAACACAACATGGGCTGAAACAAAAGGCAGTTAAACACTCACTCTTCAGTTCTTGGTGTTAGTGGGCTGGTCAGGAAATGAAACCATTGCTGCAGGAATTTGAAGGGGGGAATATACAGGGAAGGGGGTCAAGGTTTGGGGTGGCTTCCTCTCCCTTGGCACTGGGAAACCAGAACAACCTTGTATCACTGACCCAGCTCCGGATGCTGGGTAAGTGGCTGGTAATGGATGCAAACACAAGAGAAAACAGCATTTCCTAACAAACAACTAGAGAAAATACCACAAGAAAATTGCTTCTCAGGGTGATCCACAGCTGTATTTTGTAGAAAAATATCCAAGTGAAGGAAAATTACCTCCTTCTATTCCATTTTTTTAAGTACTTGCAAACACAAGATTGGGAAGCTTCTGGGAAGGCTAATGTTATAAGCCAACCACAGAAAAATTCACATATGCACACACGTACACCCCTAAACAAAACATATTTAATGCCATAAAAAGATGAAAAAAATATAGCTTTATCTAGGGTAAAATTATTCCCATAAGACTATGGGAACTAAGTCACATCATAGTGAAAATGACTGGAAGAAATATGAAATACATTTATGCTATATCACACACACCTGCTGACCAGAGGCCTAGATACCTACGTTCTCTTATTTTAATCATTTCCTTGGCCCTGATCCCACAGTGGGACTGAGGAGGACAGACAGCTGTCAGCGAGCTGCTCCAATAAAGTCAGAGCTACACAATCCAGCATGACACAGCCACCACGATTCCCTCCTGCTCAGGCAGACAAAACTCCTTCCTATTAGTTGCCTCAACAGGTTCCCTTACAAAATCTAGCCACGTCCTAACTTCTGGAGCTGCAATGAGCCTGCATCATTTTCAACTCTGTTCTCAGTGTCAGACACACAGCTGGCTTTGCATGACCATTTCATCTAGGAGCTCACAGCAGGGCTGGTACCCCAAGCAAGTAGGTGGCACATGATGTGTAACACAGGGTGCTGTGGGAGCTGCAGAATGCAAACCCAACCATCTCGCGTAGGCTGCCAGATTACTATCACACACTCCATTGCCATTCCCCTCGATGCTCAGAATAATTCCCCTTCCAGGATGCTCAGAATGATTTCTGCTTTGGACTTCCTTCCTTTACTTTGAATTCATCCTGGGCTCTTCCCTCACTCAGAGACATTTAAGGGGAAGAAGAGATACACCAGCTTTTCCTTTTCCTCTCCTTTCATGCACTCTTATTTCTGTCCTCTCCCTTAGGAAGATCAGGAGCCAGCCCACCTTCCTCTCCTCCCCATCAGGTTCATGTAGTCCATCCCAAAGTCAGGAGATGATGTGCTGCCCACCCGTCTAACACGGCAGCTTTGCGGAGCCACCAAACAGCCATCCACCGCCCAAGCAGCAAAATTTGCATGGCTTGATCAGGTCCCTGCATACATTAGTGTCAGGGCCTCACTCGCACCCTGGTGCACTGTGGCCCAGTCTGGCACAAGGCAGGAGAGCTAACAAGCCCCACTGGGCTGAGACGATAATGTTGATCACGTCTGAAAGGTGACAGGAGATTTTGCCTCCTTGTGAGCATACAGCTCCTCGTCCTCTCAGGCTATGTCTGCTTACAGGGGATATCAACATGAAAACCAAAAACCCAGAAATGTCTTTCTGCTGTTGGAGCATCAGAGAATTTCAGACACTTCCCGCTGCCCTCTGGAAAGCTGTGCCTGCTACAGACGTTGCTCAGGTCAGACCCTGTCTAGGGGCTGAACAGGATGAACAGCCTATTCCAGATATGCTCTGAGGTTATTGAAATAACGTCAAGAGGATACTTTTGGATGTAATATCAAAAAAGCAAATTCTGTGTTTGTCAACACAAACTAACATACCCCATCTTTAGAAATTGGCTGTTTCTTTAGTAACCGTGTCTCACTATGCCTTCTCCTTGTTTCTGTGGAACAGCAGCAAATGCGTGTACAGTAAACCATAATGGAAAAGCACTTCATAGACATCACAGATCCCAGTGGAGGCATCAACAGCAAAAGACTGATTTAGCATTAGCTCATATATGGTTAGAGAGAGGGACCACAGAAGGGTGGGAAGTCTCTTATTTCTTAGTTTTGAAAGGAGAAAAAAGGCAATCTTGGACAGGACCCACTAGTACAGAGGGTTCAAATCCTTGTATTGCTACAGTTGACTAAAACACACTTCAGAAAAGTCATTTAATCACCCCCCCCATCTCAGTCACCCTGCTGTTACATGGAGATAACAATCCCTCCTATATCTGATCTTGATGGGGACTTATAAATGCTGCTGTAATAAAGTCCAGACAGCCTTTTGCAAGTGTCTTGACTCATGTCCATATAGTAACCTATTTTCCCCTATGAGAAGTCTTGGCACTCTGGCAGAGCTTACCTTCAAAACACATACCCAAAAAGTTCATCTAGATACTGAACTTCCAAACTGCAACAGTTGTTGTTTATTTAAAGAGGGCCCTTACTGCACCTTCCTGGGAAAAGGATGTATATTCCCAAACAAGCTCCACTGAAAATCCCCGTTGCTACCAGCAATATGGAATTCTGTAACATCAGGGTTTACTAGCCATAAAAATTTAGCAAAATAAATGTAGATGTCTCTGTATTCAATAATTTTTTTTTCTTCTCTGCTTGCTCTGGTTTTCTGTGAAAAAGCAATCACAAAGTAGAAGTCTCAGTGATGATTTTGACTGATCAGCTGGAGAAATTTAGATAAATTTGGCTTTTCATGGACTGCAGCTGTTGTTCTTTTCAGTGCCTTAATGCAATTTATCATTCAAATGTGTTGGCTTAGGAATGCTGCTCCAGTTTTCCTCTACCTCCTGTCATTAATCCTAACAGTATGAATCCAATTTCAAACGTTTGTTTCTTTTGTAGCATCCCACTTTTCTCCCCTTTGGTGTCTGCAGTGGTACGGAGTTACGGTGTGGAATCAGCTGCCATCTCTCCGCAGCCTTCACACGCTTTCTGCAACAAACGGAAGATCTTTCACAAACTCTGCCAAAAGGTTTCTCAGATGAACAGTGCCAAGGCAGGGCATCCAACTCAGGGCAGATATATTGGCTCGGTGTTATGAATGACCCACAACATAAGGGAAAGAGACTAGACCCAAACCTGGCAGCAAAAGCGATCTCCCCTCCCACTCCCCCAAAAATCAGCAAAACAACAACAGTAAAATTTTAGGGTCCAATTAGAAACAAGTGGGCTGACAGTCAAAAACTTACAAACAAAATAGAATCTTAAATGAACTTGTTCATAATTGAGGGTTTTAAGGAGGAAAAATACCTGGTAAAATGACGCTGCCTGGTTCAAATTCAGCAATAATCCATTATTAAAGATGATATCTAAAGACCATCTAGACAAAGCTATAAAGAATAAAGGCAAAAGCCCAACTCCTCCAAAAGAGTTTCTGTTACTATTTTATTTCCTGTTATGTGATTCATGACATGGGTCAATATGGGTCATTACATGGTTTCATATTCATTTTAGAACTTCAGTTATCATTCTCATTACTGCATTTCTTTATTTTGCTGTGGAGGAAAAGGGCTTTATTTTCTTTTCTGCATAATCTGATACCTACCACTCGTTGCTTACAAAACTTTCACAGATTTGTTGTGTAATCACAAACCACATATTTGTGGCTTTTCTAAAACACTAGTCTAGTATCCCCCGACCTGTAATTCCCACACCTTAGCTAGAAATTCTATCTTCTCCAAGTAAAATGTTGCCCCAAACTGTTGGCCGTTATTGTTTTTTATTTTATGTTTATATAAACCAGGTGAAATGCCAACAAGGTCAGTGAAGTCTTCGAGTATTTAAGTCACTCTAGCCTTACCCCCATGTGCCACAGGGGGAATCAGGTCTCTGGTTCCCTTTTCACATTTTGTTCAGTGCGAAGGCTTGAAGGGAGTCTGGTGTCATCAGCCTGATTTTCAAAAGGCAGCTTCATTACCAGTGAATGAGCGTACCACTCTCTGCATTTACATAATTTTGTAATTCTAAGCTCAAAATTCAAAATTTGGGTCTAGACTGCGAACAGGAATACCCTGAAGACTGGGTACGTTTAGCCTCAAAGTCCCTTCCAAATTTCGCCACGAGAAGGGGAAAAAGCCTTAGATGATTTTTCAAGTTTTCAAATTCAAGTCAAGATTTGGACTTGGAAAGAACTTTATGAAGATTTAAAAATATCTTAATAACTGGTTTTGAATCTTTATCTTAATGAACTCTCACACTAATTATCAAGAACCAGAAATACGGACACACTTAAGAAAGGCTGTTCTTGAGGTGTTACTGGCCCAGGCAGACACAGAAGGAAAAGGAAATTTTGTGAGAAAGTCTGAGGTTTTCCAAGCAGTTGTGAAAGCAGAAGTTCAGATAGTTTGGATAAGGTTCAGGTAAAAATTAATTAGGTGAGCTGGAGAACAGGAAAGAAAACTCTCTTGGCATAACCTGAGTTAAGGGAATGCTATGAAGGAGACTGCTCCCTGGCTTTAACAGAGTCTGGTATGAGAAGTCCACCTTCCTATCTATTCATCCCAGCTGGAGCCGTGCAGCGAATGTGTGAGCTTCTGAGTGCTGCACATGGTGCACTAAACTCTTTCAGAATTTTTCCTCACCTGAAACCTGCTGCCACCAGTGAAAGCATTATTTACAAATGGGTCCTTTCCAGGAAGCCTAGATCCAATACAGTTTTAAATCCTTAAGCCCACAGGTATCCATACATGGATTTCATTCTTGGACCAGTCCTACTATTAGCATCAGCTCGTTTACTCCCCAAATAAAAAAAATAAAATAAATAAAATCTGTTAGCAACAGAATGTGTGAAATCTGGTTTTCTATGGGTTTGTTTCCCATGGTCAGGTTCTCTCATGTTTAGAAAGATGTATGTTCTGATAAAAGCTTCTTCTAGTTTGGGGCATTATTAAAGGGTCTTTCAGGTGGACGCTTTGGGATTTAATACCGCATGAGCTCAAACCACAGCCTTTTTTCCAGTGGAGACACTAATAGAGTCTCTCTCCTCTACCTTGCTGCCTTTTTTTGACAAGGCATGTTGGAATAATACAACTTTGAGACCTCTTTCTGCCACATTTAACTGAAATTGTCCACTAGGTTGTTAACAGGAGGACAGAGAAAGATACATGTTCTGAGACAGCTACGTTGCTTAGTCTTAGTCCTTCAAGTCAGGACCAAGCTGTGCTCAGAAGACGACTTTGCCTGCGCTGGCACTTTTCAGAAAGGCTTTCCTGAAGGTACACTGAGCAAGACAAATTGGTCTTGGATTAGGACAGATAGCAGAGACCATGGCTGCACCCACTACACTCAGCTAACAGTGAGACAGGCCCTGGGGAAAGCATGAATCCCATGCAAAGAGCCATCCAGAACAAACCGTGTTTGCTTAGTCCTAGATTGACTGAAATATCTCACTCCCACCACAGAGACTGCAGCAAGTGCCCACACAAACAAGGTTCACAGCCCATCTCACAGCTGGCAAGCTATTGCTCTCTACTCGTGCTCAAAAGCCAGCCTTCCCCTTGAAAGCAAAGGCTGAAGCTTCCCAGAAAAACTGAAATGCTGCCTAAAGTCCATCAATGGGACTCTTGCCTGGGCAAGGACTGCATGCTTGGTCCATGCCCCGAAGGTGAGTGATCCCACAACAGCTCCCCTCCAACATTCCTGTTTGCAAGGCACATGAGTATGAAATATGAAAACAAACCCTTGCAGCTGCTTTCTTCATGTCCCCGCTGCAGCTGCAGGGAGTGGCTTTTCAGCTCTGTGTTGCTCTAAAAGCACTTCAAAAGGAGGCCAAAAGCAACTATATGCACTTTTGTTCATTTAAAATGTTCTCAGTTGCATTATCCATCACCAGCTGAGGATGTGTACAGACTGTCAGTCAGACTATGCGTTATAAGCCTAGTGCCTGTGATGTAAGTACACACACCACTTAGTGCAGGATGTCTTCCCTCCATGTGCTCTTATACTAGATTCTATATGCTACTTTTCCTATTTAATTAGGGTGAAATATTTCTACCCCCTGTCATTTAGAAATCTGTATCTACAGGATGGGGTTAAGTTAGCTGATTGTTAATTGTACAAATGAAAGGACTGATCCCTGCATGCAAGAATTCAGCAGTAGAGAAAAGCTTTAGCAGTAGGATTATATGTAATTTACACATTGTTTGAGACCTTTTTTGTGTCACCGCTGATATAAAGGGCCATAACATACATAAATATGAATAGAATAAGAATCAGTCCCATGAAATTCTTCCAGACAGATTCTTGACTGATGGATGGTCTCACTGGGACATTCTGGAGAGATACTGATTTCTCCAAGTGGTGGTGTTAGCCTTTTCCTCCTCAGAATAGAGAAAAACCAGCTACCAACCAACAGGAGAATTCTGCAGTAACAGAGAACATGCTCAATTTTAAGCCTGAACTTTTTTTTTTTATTATTTCAACATTCACTCAAAATATTAATGAAGAATAAAATGCTGAGGGAGACAGTAGATTGAGTCTCAGTGAGCCTCAATCAGCACCAAAGTCAATACTAACCAAGGATCTTCACGACACTGCCAAAACAAACTGCTCTGTGGCCAGAGAAGAAAGTGGTCAAGCATGTTTGATACGTTTGACAACCTCCCTAAACAATAGCACAAAAATGCACTGCTAAGGGTATTTTTATTCTCAGATGCAGCGTAATCGAAATACACAACCGCTGTTCAGCAGTAACTGGGGAGTGTTCATTCAAAGGACTGTCTAAAATCAGATAACTGCAGTAAGTTGGGATGTTTTCTTCACTAGGGTCACGCCTTGTATTACTGACAGCCGGAGTTTATTCCCCCCCAATTTTTTATATTTAGGAGAAAAAGTACAGTAGGCTGAGAAGAGTGCTATGAAGAAAACTGAACAAACCTAACATCCAAGGAATAGCTGTTCTTCATATGAATATACGCATTCACATGCAAATAAGGATAGTCAATACTCTGTTCTGTTTGCTGTAAATTTGATATTAGTTACCCTCTGTTTAAACTAGTTCTGTCATCCAGTCAGGGTGCAGAGTAAGTAGTGCATGAGCTAGACAACCAAATCCAAATCAAGTCACAAAAAGCTACTCATCAGAGTAGATATTTTGCACACAGGATTCCTTTCCTTAAATCACTGGGCAAGTATTTGTAAATAAGGAACACACTTGCAATTGTCAGGACGAGCTAAGAAATAGGAAGAGATCATTAAATGAAATCATTTACTGAAAAAAACCCAAAAAACATTGATTCAGCAGCTCTGATAATGACAAAGATTACCTTTGCCAGTTCTCAGGTGGATTTGAGTTTTAAACGCTAAATAAAGACTGCTTCAGTTCTAGCAGCTAGAAAAGAGGAGCACAAAGTCTGGAAACTGATATTCATTCTTTGCTTCTGACTTGCTCTTTATCTCTAGAAAGTCACTAGACCTGTGCACACATAGCCACCTATACAATGGATGTAGTAATGATTACCCACCTGGCATAGGGACAGGGGTAAGATTTATCTCGTTAGCCCACAGAGATTGCTATGGGGAGAACTTGATAAAGATGTTAGCATAAATGAAAACTGCCGCTGTTTACTGTAATCAAAAAATACCTTCCAGTTGCTAAACTACTGAATGGGGTAAATAGTTCAATGTGGCTTTAGATGTCTCTGCCAACAACTCGGTGCAGCTTGATTCTTATCGTCAACCTGTATTCATCATGCAGGACCTCCTTTTGTAAATGAAGAAAGGGAGGAGTCTGCAGAAGCTATTAGGAACAGAGTTGACTGCATTCTTGGTCATGAATAAGCTGCCTGAGAAATACACTTTTGTCTGTTCCCAAAACCACTTAGGGTTAACACATGGTTTCTTCCCCAAAGAACAGATATGAACATACCTCAGCCAACACGATGCTTACGAAATGTTCATTTTGAGCATCCTCCATTCAAGACGTGTGAAGTCTGACTTACACCCTATAGTCATATAGATAGACTACATGTAGATCCTGAATGAATGACTTTTAATTCTGGTTCTTGTGTTTAATTTTAATTTCTGACAGAACAGCAAAGAAAGTCAGGTAGTAAACCTATTGTTTACGTGAGGATACAGCTATTTTTGTGAGAACAGTGAACCTCTACCAACTAAGTATGACAGAAAATGTCTGAAAACGGTGAAGATGAAAGGCACAACACTGTGAGTGCCTCGAACAGTCCTTTAGAGAGTGACTAAGCACGTAGGACTTCACTAGTTCTACTTGGAAACACCAACATTAAGTATATAGTTCTGTATTTTATGTTTCTGAGGGCTCTAAAAGATCCTAATGCACACAAATTAGAATCTTTCTGGCTTTTTTTAGCTTTAAAAAACAGTCAACCAATCTACCTCATTCCTGCTGTAAGCCATCTTGTCTCCCTTTCTCTCATTCACTGTCACTTTACAAAAGCACACGGGATACGTAGGTATGGCTGGGGGCTGCAAAGCCTTCTAAACCTGCAGCCTAGTTTAAAATTCTCCCTTCCACCAAAGCTCATTTTTAGTAAGACGAGATCAAGCAGAAGTAGATGGACCACATCTGAGCAACTCACAGTGTTACATGCAGATACTTCAGAAGCCTACACCCAGTGAAGGAAGGAAAAAAGAAAACAGAGAAAAAGAAAATAGGGAGGACCTTGTCAGAGCTCAGAAGTAAACAGAATGGAGGAAAGGGCTTGCAGATGCTTTAATGCAGCATAGGTTGGCACTGCAAAGCCATGCCCTGTATCAGCACAGTCTGCCTTGATTTAAAAGCAGGCATTTGCTTCTACAAAACCTTATGGCAGCTTTTTCGCTCAGATATAAAACATTCACGTTGCCAGAGCAGAAAATGTCCTTTTTCATGGGAAAAGCAATTGTTGATGCTGGCAATTGACTGAGGCTTACAGCCAAGGGTTTAACATGGCAGCATTCTTTTGCCTTAAGTGGATTCTTGGACCCCTACTCTGTTGCAAAAGAGGTCCGCATGGAATATGTGCTCTCCAGCCTAAAAATGGAGCTCTCCTCCCTCCTCCAGCGCAGGCGGTACCACAGACTCTTGCTTAGCTGGTCTAACAGCTGGGATACAGCATGGGTCCCTACCAGAATTTGATCACCTGAAATGAAAGTGTTAACATGTACTTGGAAGCAAGGCTGGTATTTTGTTATCTTTTTGCAAAGTGAATTCTTAGTTATGAACTGAAGGCATTTCAGGGGAGGAAAAGGCCACTTGGCCTAATAAACTTTCCCCCTTTGGGGTTAGCTGAACACCACCTCCTTCAATCCCCCTCTCTCTCCGCAGAAATAAAATATGTCTCCTTTCCTCCTGAACTCATTTATAAAAGCTTGATTTAAGGGCCTAACTTGGCAACATGTTCCATATGTCTGTTATTCTAGGAGCATGCAGGCAATGGGCCAAACGCAGAGCTCGTGCAGTGGGCACAATTCTCCCTGCTTGCTGTAGGAGTTGTACCCGCCTTTGCCTGGGTTTAATTTGCTCCAGCTTGCCTACGGTTACAGAAGAGGGCTGAGGATGAGGAAAGCTGAGTTGCATTCCCAGCTCTGCCAGGGGCTTGCCGTGAGACCTAAGGGAAAACAATCTCTTGGCTTTGTTCTGCCTCAGTTTACACAGGCTCTAAGCTACTCATCCCCTCCAAGGGAGCTCTGTGAAGCTTAATTAATAATGGCAACTACTAAGTCCTTCAGAAGACAGGCAAGAAATACCATGCATACTGTAAGCAAAGGGGCAGTATCAAAACCAGGGCAGCTACATAAAAAAACCCTGCCTTGCAGAGACTTATTAAAAAGGAGGGGTATTTAAAATCAAATTAAGTTCTGGACTAAATTCTACAGACTCTGACTTTACAAGCGCAAACTGTTCCAATGAAATCTAAGAGAATATTAACATGAACAAAAATATGCATGAAGGTGTTTACAGGGGCAGGCTCTGCATGACTGATCCTGACTACACAGAAAAATAAGTACAGAAATCGAGTTGGTAGGATCAGATCCTGAGAAGAAAACTGGGTAGCAGTGCGTTTACTAGTAGCTTTTTGTTCCTCTGATTACTGCAGAAAGCAAAGAGCGGCTAAAAACTTTACTGCCAGGAATTTCAGAATCAGACAGGACTGATCCTTCCCCCGGCTTATCAATTCAGATGATGCTCTCTTACAAAGGATTTCATGCAGAAAAGTGAGACGGTTTTGACATTGAAGTTATATCAGAGCCTGCTCCTTTTTCACTAACAATATGAGACTCCTCAGGCACGCCCCCGCCTCACCATGAAGAGGCCATCAAGAGAGGAGCGACTGTGCCGATCAACTCCCCTCCTGGTAACCCCACTCCTAGACAATCTTGTGGCCACCTTTAACAGAGCTGCCAATGACCCATGCCCTTCCCTTGAATCACATAACATCACCACTATGGTTATACCACATTTCCCTGGTGAGACTGGCAGGATTGAACTACCTGAACTGGCAAGGAGATGGAGTCAGGCCCCAAACTCTCATACTTCACAGATGGCCAAGAGTATGAGGAAAAAAAAAGTTTTGCCCAGCTACAAGTTTGCTTTGAACCCCCCCACGTAAGCAAAAAAAATGTTTGCCTAGGTCCAACACTGCCCCGTTTTGCACACTGTACCCTGCCTCCCCTTGCAGGGGGACCACATCCATCATTGCTGCTTGCTTTGGCAGCACCCCACTTTGGGTACTGGGATTTCTCTGTCTACCTTGCAGCACTGGCGAGCAGTAAACCGGTGTTTGGAGAATGCCACCCTGCTCGCTGTCACGTTCATTCACTGTGTGGTGAAGTCAAACCCATTGGTAGATGGACTAAAAATCATCTCAACTGTCAGCAGAAGGATTTACACAACTTGCTTCTCTCCCTCCAAGAGTGATTGCAGTGTGAAAACATGCTGTTCAGCCAGTAGCAGCGTTAGCTGTTTTCAAACAGAGCAAGCTGGGGGAAGGGGGAGTTTAAAGAAAAAAAGGTCCTATAAAGAATTTCTTTTAGGTGAAGCCAAATAGACATTTACTGTTAATCCAATAGACCAGCTTCCCCGCATTTTTTTTTCTTGCACCCCGTCTAGAACTCCCTCCCCACAGGTGGCAGATATTAGACCGTGCACACCTCCGGCAGATGCAGCAGCCCATCACCGGCGGTCTCAGACTGCCCTCTACAGTCTCCTCACCCAACCAGCTCTGCAGTTGATCTCCAAGCTAAAGACCTGCCAAATCTGTCAGAACCTGTGACATATTAAAGATACTGGAGTGTCACATATCAGGCAGATAAGCCAATAATGGTGAGCCATCCGCTCGGGGAAACGGATGGCTCAGAGAGGGTCTTCTTGGACTTCTCCACTACAAGAGATGATCCTGCAATCATTATTCATTACCATTTCTTCTGCTGACTGATTCCTCCTTCATCCTTAGAAAGGCTGGGGAAGAGAGTGTAGATCACAGGCAACCTCAGCAAAGGAAAACTCCCTGAGAAGAAATGAGTCACCTCCTCACCACACACTCCCACTCCTGCACCCCTTTGACATGTCTTTTTCCCACCTGCCTCGGACACAAGCACAGCTCACATTTTTCAAGCGTTTCTTCCATCCCTAATTACACTTCCAAATATCTTCAGGATAAAGTTGGTGTTTAAGAAATGGCAAATGTTTGCATTGACCTTTAATGTTGGTGACTTTTAAAAGCTATTACCGTGTCCCCTGATATTCCCTCCTCCATGATTTCCTTCTGTAGCATCAGGTTATTGCCAGGTAGCAAAGAGGGATGGTGGCAGACAAGAGAGGAAAGATGCCTGATGATTTTTCATTTTTAAATGGAAGGGAAAAGACCAAATACCCTGCAATACAGACTTACTGCAGGAAGCAAAATGTCCTGTAATGGGGACTCGTGGAAATTAAGTGAGAAGAAAAGCCTGTAAAACCAAGCCCAGATATCACAGGCCATAGACAAAAGAAGGAAAAAAAAAAAAACCCACAACACGTGCATGTGCGTGTATTTGTGTATAAATATACACACCATGTCTTCATTAAACCCAGATAAAGTTTGTACACCTTCCCCATGGTGGCTGGCAAGAGCTTGTGTCCCAGAAGAACGGCTTTAATCTCATTTCAGACTCAATAATATAGTGCCAGATGTTCTTGGAAATCTATTTTGCCCCTGTACATTGTGCAATTAACCTTTCGGTTTCCCAGAGATCAAATTAGAGCTGTGGAAATGTTTCCAAACCTCTCTCTTAACGAGAGAAGCATGGGGTGTTTGAACCAACTGCTGAGCCATTTTCCCAGCCCTCTGCTCCTTTGGACATGCCAGGAAGGATGTCAGGCCAGCTAGAGATGCCATTGTTTCACTTGCAGAGGGAAAAAATACAAATAGTCCAGGCTAAAAGTATTTTATCAAGTTTCTGAGGTCGGAGCTTGATTATAAGCAGTGCAACTTAAAGAACTCCATTTCCTTTGATCACAGAAATTTCCTACAAATTATGGGCATATTTTTCCAGACAGAAATGGAAAGCATAGCATTTGATCCAGAGGCATTTATTATACTTATAGCTCTGTGTGGCACTCTAACAGGCAAGGATGCTGGTAAACCCACGGCCAGCAAATTGACAACCGATCCAACAAGCAAATTTTTCTCGGTAAGCATACCTGTCTGTGCAAAGCTCTGCTGATACTAGGTCACACAGGTGTGACTGTATGGGTTTGCTCCTAAGACCAATGCCTAACTTGGGACAAGTAATTTCTCACACCTATGGCCACATCCTGGGTGCAGAGACGCAGCTTCTTGCCTGTCCAGTTAAGTCAACATCCACTAAAAGTCCGAGTGGACTTCAGGCTAGCTGAATTCTGATTTCAGTATTACCCAGGCCTTTTTAAACTCTGGAGTCACTTAGGTGCTTTTGCATCCTATTTCTGAGCATGAAATTACAAGTAAGCTGCTGGAAATGATAAAAAGGGGGCTTATTATTCAAGAAAATGTAAAAGGGTTAGAAATTAAGTACAAGAAATTTTCCTATAGTGCCCAGGAGCAAACATTGAACCTGAGATACGAGAGATTTAAAAGACTGACAAGTTCTTCTTAGGCAACCCAACACATTAGATCTCTCTATCATCTCCTTAATTCCATCACCTGGCATTTGCAGCCAGCCACAGGAAAAGCTAGAAAGCAAACAGAGAGGTAGCAGTAGCTCAAGAGCACGTAAAAGGTTGCTCGGTCTTAGGGTTTTATTTACTCACAGGTATTGACAGGATGTTATCCCCGTAGCTTGAGAGAGGGAAAAGTGTTTGTTTGTGTTAGCAAATATCTGTTGGTTCTAAAATATTGACGTAGCAGAACCTCAATGTTTTCATTCAAAACTTTCTGTGTAGGATACATCAATAGAATATGATCTATGCAGTAAGTATACAGGCAGAGTTTTAATTTTAAATTTAGCTCAAAAACACAGTGAGCTAGGTAACATAGAAGAGCCTGAGCAGGAGAAAACTTTAACTTTTCAATTACAAGATGGCTTTGAGGCATGTGTGCCTCTGTTTATTTATGAAGCTGCTACTATTGTTTTAATGTAAACAGGATTCAAAGTCCACTGGCAGCTAGGAGGGGCCAGTCGAAACGATTTGAAAGAAAGCTTCTTAGAAAAGTGCTGTTCTATTCAGGGAAGCAGTTCCTGTGTCATGACTGAAGCACTATTGGAAAAATAAACAAATATTTTTATTACAAGATGATAAAAGGGTTTGAATAGAAAAGCTGGCCAGATATGAAAACAAACTTTCACATATAAGGGCTTTTGATACACATGATTTACTCTGATGACAACAGGCCACACTGAGAAGTGCTGAAAGCTTATTAATATTATACAAAAGACCTTTGTTTATCATTTGCTGGACTGCATGGGAGCTGCAGTAAGCAAGCAGCAACATGGCTGGTGTCCTGTCTTTAGAGCTGCATAATGAGGGAAGATTTAGAAAATACTGCTGGAGCAAACCACTGAAATAAAGCCTGCTTTCAGAGTCAAAGGATAGTGACATTAACGTTACAAGCACAGCTCAGAAGTTTCGAGCTTTGAAGGTTCGTCTCAGCACCCAAAAGATTCGATCTTCATTTCAACCCCAGAGGAAACATAGCATTTTCCAGCTAGCAACCCAGCTGTATTGATTTAGTGCTGCATACACCTTTTCTCCCCCTCAAACTCCTGAGGCAGAATTCAGCCTCAGAATCAAGCGATTTTTGTTTGAGATCCCAAACAGCTCAGTCTTAACCAAATGACAATGGAGCCACTGTAGGGAGGCCATAACATGAGCCTCTCATGGTCTCATGGCTCATGGTCTCATGGGCTAAAATCCCAAATGGACACAGAAAAAGGATGACGCCTTGGTGCGTGCCACCCTAGCTCTGGCCTCAGGCTTGTTTTCATCCATCTCCTATAAACACCGGTTGCGGGAAGGGATAACAGTAAGTTTCTATTAGGGGGGAAAAAAAAAAAAAAAAACCAAAATAATTTCTAGGATCAAGGGCCACCATCTGCATTTAGATAACTGTAAAATATTAATAACAAAACTCTACAAAGTCCTTGGTTCCTATGGGAGAATGACACCAGCCTACATACTGCAGTGTTCACTGCAAACGTCAAAGCCACATGAAATTAATCTCATTTCATATTTGATAAAGCACTCAATAGGAATAGGAAGCCTTTTGTCAACGACAGCATTGGTGATGAAGTACAGTATTACTTCCCCACACCCTTCCCAGACGGACATCATTCAATCAGCAATATCAAGCACTGGAAATCTCCACACTGGTACCAACATTGTTTGTGGTCAGACAAGTAGGAAGGATCTTCATTGCCCCTCTTTTTTCCTGCTAAAGAGGACCCCCAGTTCAGGGCTTTTACAGCACTTTCCGTGAGCTGAAGGACTCATAACGTTTAGTCACAGAGTATTAGTCACAGCAACAATTTAGTGACAGATTATTTCTTTTCCTGACAGATAAAGACACATGCAGGGCTTTAAAGGGGGGGGGGGGGGGGNCTTCAGAAAGCCACTATTTTCATTAAAAGCTTTGGGTTCCATTTTTTTCAACAAACCCTCAAAAAGGTTGCCTAATACAAAACATCAGCTCTCCTAGCCACGCTTCTGGTAGGTTCACCACCTAATTCTGCCACAGGCACCAGCAAGGCCACCAGCTGAAGCCAGCCCTCAAAACATCTCCCAGCTAAAGCACTGGACCCCTGGGTAGACGTCTGCCCAAGGCCAGCCAGCCAGCACCATCCAACCCACCATTCAGAAGCTTGGAGCCACATCTCAGAAGAAGCCAAGATGCCTACAGTGTGAAAACTAAGCAGTCCTTGTTCAAATAAGAGCTGAGACAAGGCAAAATACTAGCAGGCTTTCACAAAGCTTTTCTGTTCACAGCCCATATAATTATGCTGTTCTGTGAATAAAGGGAGACTCTTTTGCTAATGTAATAAATGTGTCAACTTTTAAGAATATTATAACCATTTCAAAGGGAGAGGAGGGGAACAAATAATTGGAAAAGACAGAAAATGGCCATATTCTGTGTAAAATGTGAAATAATGCTGTGTCTGCGGCCACCGCTACATCCTGTCATGCAAGAAGCCCAAACTGGGTTTTGTAGGAGGTCTCCTACCCAAAACTGCCCTGCAATGGAAAGCCACATCTCTGTTATGTCTTCCAGCAGTCACAGAAGCAGCAATAAGGTAATCAGGAGATATTCACACCTTGCCATGAAGCTGGTGGGCCAAATTAACTGAAGATACAGAGCTGTAAATGATATGTGAATGATTTTTCAGAAATGCCATGACACCAACATTGGGTAGACTGTTTAGAAGAGCTGGGACACTTCCAGTAAGAGCTGGACCCAAAACCTACTGCCATTTAATAGAAATATTTCTGTTAGTTTCAGTGGATCTCAGATCTGCTAAAGGAAATTATTCATTAAGAAATTAAATGCAGGTGAATTTAATTACAAGATTTCTCCATCTACTTAAAAAATATAATTGTACAAAGATCCAAGACATCCGACTGACTCCTACACTCAGATCCCCCAAGAATATGATGGTAGTTTTCAAAGCCATAAAAATTTTTTTGAAGACAAATGCTATCAAGTTGATATACTCCTTGTACTAAGAAATATGGGTCCTTTTGAGAAATCCCAGCCTGCACAGGTCAGATTCAGCACAGACGGCATATGCAAGGGAGATAACATTTGCAGATATATTCAGTGTACAACAGAAAAGCCCCATGGTCTTCCTACTTACACAGGAAATTATTAAAATGTGGAACAAATTATTTCTATGTAAATTATGTAAAACCTTAAAGGATAGTCTAGAGAGAAGAAAGGAGGAAAAAAAAAAGAACACCCATTTACACATGCTTCAGTCCTGGGGCTGCTGAAGGGGTGCACAGTTTGAGCTGCACATGGATGACAAAAAGCAGACAGTAGTGGCTCCAAACAGCGCAGTACAAACACCTGTGCTGTGTTTGAAACTTCTGGACTCATTGGGCTTCTACTTCCGTATCTGAGCTGTGTATCACAGCAATTAGCGTATCACATCAGCAACCACATGATCATCACTATTTCTACTGTTTACCATGCAGGACACGCTTGTGCCACACGTCACTTGAGTCTCTGGCAGACCTAGAGGCAGCAGCTTCAGGCATTTCTGACCCAGCCCCAGGTCAGGGGCAAGCACCTGCGCTGCCAAGACAGTAGCCCCAGACGCATCTCGGGTTCTCAGCTGGTGCCTGCCACAGCTGGGCACACAATCTCAAACACTCAAGGATGAAAGGTTTGTGCCATGGCACAAGGCTGGAAGCTGGGGCCACTGAAGTAGCATTAAGCATCCTGTTTTGTCACTCTGAAAAGGGAGGGGACATCCAGTGCAGGGGATATCCTTGGTAGTAAGGTTTTAAAGCATTGCTCCTAAATTCACTGAGACGCAGCTTCTAGACCCATACATCTTAGAGTAGCTATTTGTCCTTAAATAGAATTCAATCTATAATTAACAATTTTGCTCCATGAATTATGCCTCTTTTTTATTTGTCCACAGATGCATTACACAGACATCACTCAACATTACTATTATTTATATCCTGGTAATTCAAACAGTTTCTGTCAAGATCCCTGACTGCAGCTGGTTAGTAGCACATCTTTGCAAATGTTTGACGTAGGAAGTCTGACCGATTTTGACTGGATGCAGATACTTAGATTAAGGATTTGAAATTTCCTCCCTTTGAATAACTTCTGATATTCATTTAAATTTGCTGTTTCTGAGAATACTTGGCCAAATTCATCTCCTGGTAGGAATATGCTTCTGAAGTGAATATAGAAGGGGCATAAACTAATGTAATTTTAAAATTCAGATAAGTATTTGTAGATTATTTATCTGAGTTTACCTTATTCCTAAGAATCCTATTATTTATCCTGGTTTGATCATAAGGAAGTTCTGCGACCTTAGAGCAAAAGGAAATAGGGAATAAAATGTTTGCATCAACTACAATCATTCAGTTAACTAGCAGACTCAACTGGTATTTTATCAACTTGCTTTTTGTCTCATTTTTTTCTTTGTTTTTTTCACAATGTCAACCGAAAATAAACTGTAGCTATGTAAGGAAAAAACGTAAGTAACAGTACAATCAGCTTTTGGTTATCCATAGATGAAGTCTCCACACAGGGGGCCATGAGAGTAGAGATGCTGTAGGTGGTTCCTCATGAGCTGAAATCAGTCTGGAAGCACTCCCTGTGCTCACTTACAGCCAGGTTACGCAGCTTTACGAGCTCAGGCCAATAATACAGGACCTCTGCAGTTTGTCTCAATGATATTCCTTTTCTCAGTTACATTATTGAGCTAAGTATGTTCTGATAGCTCAACTTGCATATATATTGCACTGTGTTGTTCTTCTTTATGTATATATATGTTCCAGCTCTCTCCTGCTCATTGCCCCTGCTAACCACAAGTTGAGCACAACTTGCTGGACCGCCTTTGGCATTTCAGAATTTCACTAAATTTCATACACTTGAATTTTCATACATAAAAAACTAACTATAAACATTCAAGCCATGCTGCCAAGAGCATCCTAGACCAGAGCGCTGAGGGAGGCCCCAAAAAAAGACCATGACACTACTCTTGTTAGTCGTGGTTGGAAAATCCTGCCTAGGCTCCAGCTGCACAAGTAGTGCAATCTCTTCGCATGTGACCTGAGTCCAATGTAAGGCCCAAGAGAAAAACTGGCTCCAGCAGGAACACAGTTGAGGTCAGCTGAGTTTTGTCTATCCTAAAAGCCATGAATCTGACGTAAATATGCTCTGGACTCAAAGCATAAAGCTGGAAGCCCATGCTTTTATGACTTTCTACTCCTTTCCAAAGAACCACTTGAATATTTGTTACGCTTCCTTTGTATTTGTCCTGGTATGGCAGTTTACCAAATTCTCATCCATTTCCTGAGTAAGAGCATCAACTTCCTAATTAAGAGAAATGCAGTTTCTTATTCTCAGCAAAACATAAACAGCCACACCTCTTCAGGACAACAGAGTCTTTTTTTTTTTCTTTAAGCATATACCCTGCAGGTTGGATTCTGACCCAAAACAGCACTACTCTTCCCATTAGGGCTACTCCAGCTGGTACCTGAGCTTGCTATTCACCAAAGGAAGCCAGAGCCCAGACACTCACTTGGTATAAACTTGTACAATTGCACCAATTCTGCAGGAGCGCTGCCAATTTACAGCCACTAGGTATGTGGCCCAATATTTTCCACCTACTTACAGAGAGTAGAACAACACAGCCCCTTACAGCTGGGAGGAGTCATCAAAGCTTTGCATGATTCTTGACCCTTTCAGCAAGCCAACAATACAGCAAGGCTGGCTTCTGAAAACTACCACAGTGCCTCATGGCACATCACGCTCAGACCTAGCAAGGTACATGAACAAGGCTCATCTTGAACCTCAGCCACTGCATCACCTCCTGGGACACAACGGAGAATTTGGCAAAGCCACTGCATGCTTGACCTATCCACACTGTGGCATATCCATGCCACAGGCAAACACAGTACAAAGCCTCTGCCTAAGGCCCACCTAAAACTGGCGCCTGAGACAGGGCTTGTGCCCAAGCCATTTTGACAGTCCAGGCTCAACAGAGAGTTCAGACAGAACTATAAGTTCGTTAAGAATTATCACCCTTATTAGGGAATACATAACATGAAGAGATCTGTCTTACTACCAAATTAAAAGAGCAAGAGAGATTAAATAATTAAATCTTCTTTCACTGTAAATTTCTGCAAATCAAAAGCAATGCCCAGACTTTCCATCAAGACTCTCTGGTACTATCAGCTCATGTTTCCAGCACCAATTAGTGACTGCAGAATGGGAATCTCCTCCAACTTAAAAAAAAAAAAGAAGAAAAAAAAAAAAAGCCATGCTTTTCTAAAGTGCTGAGTACTCACTCTCTGAAAATAAAGAAGCCCCTTTAAGAAGAATCTTTTGAAAGCTGAGGCATAGTCATTGCTGAAAACATAGGCCCTTATATTTAGTAAAATGTTACAAGGGTTCCTGCTTCCTTGTTGAGAAGGACATAACCTTACCTGTGCCTTGACAGTGGTGAAACCATCACTTGACATGTCAACCTGGCAGTAGCCAAGCTTTAAGAAACTCTATCTTCCAGAGGTTGAACAACAGACTGGACTTCTTGCAAGACTTCGGCTGCGAAGTGTTAATTATATCATCTTGAGTATGCCATTATTAGGACTACAGGGTACTCAATTAGCTCTTTTTTCCTTTTTATTTAATGGCATTACAGTGTGATTGGTAACACAGACATCCCCACTGGCTGCATGGGTTGCACTTATGCCGCATGAAAACCAGAAAATTTGTAACATAAAATCTGGCCCTTTGCCAGATTTCTACAGGGCATTAGTAACAAACTGGTGAAGCTCATTAAAAAAAAAGAGAGAGAAACCTATAACCATTAAAAGTCCATTAAGCAGCATGTCATTTTGTAAAGCTAAATAGCCCACAGTAATCAAAAGCATATGAACCCCAGCTGGGTTACCCGGCAAATTGTTTCGATTTAGGGGGGGGAATTCATCAAGAAAGATTGTTCCTAGGATTGGGTTGATTTTTCTCCTTCAGTTGCTGGCTCCATGTCCCATTATAATTACAGTGATTGATGCACCTTGCAGACAAAGGTGAAGAGTGACCAGAATAGCCCAAACATCTGCTCAATCCAAGCCACCGCGAATGCGGAAACTCTGCGGAAAGGCACGTCACTTACAGTTATCCCACCACCGCCAACCGGCTACACAGGAAGCAACTTCTTCCCCGTTTTCCTCCTCGCCAAGGTTGCACATGGGTTATGAATCAGCTTCTCCCATCCCCGCTCCCTAAGTAAAATGAGAGAAGTCACTGTCATTATGGTTTGGCATGAAGAAATCATTCGCTGATGGATTGTCAACCAAGAAAGAAAAAAAGAAAAAAAAAAACACAGAGGATGAGTCTTTAGTAATGGTAATTACCATGCACCTCCTCTTCCAATGACAAAGAGACATAGTCACCTTTTCCCAGAATATGTGAGCAACACCCATAACTTTCTGCTTGGGGTAATACAGCAGAGAGAGCAGCATAACACTGTGAACGAGGCATCCGTGTTCACCCCCCTGCACCTGATTTGCTTTGGTACTTCTGTAGGTATCTTTAAAAAACTGGTCCTTGGTCTCAATTCAGCAACGCATGGCAGCATGCACCTAGATGCAAGCCTGTTCCAGTGAGACTGTTTAGGTTCTTATCCAATATTATCTAATACCTTGCTGAAGTGGGACTGCAAGTTGTCTCTGCTCCCAGCTGTAGAACAGAAATAACTCCTCTCTACGTAATTTGAAGTCAGATGACTGCCCAAACCAAAAGAGAAGAAACTAACCTATCAAATGACACAGTTCTGCCACATCTTCCATTTTCAGACAGGTCTTTCAACATTTTTCTCAAGGCTTTTAACACAGAAGATTTTTTAAAAGCCACTCCATTTTACATTATTGGGGTGGGGGATGCAGAGTGATTAAAAGTCTCATTGAATTGAAAACTCCAGTTGACCTGCCCGAGTGCACAAGAATAGCACATTACTTCTTTACATGCAAGGTCTTTTGGAGTAGCTGGACTCAGACCTTTGATCTGTCCCAAGAATTTACACTTCTAACTCTCCTGGAAAAAGCAGCAGTTTGGAAATTGTTACTTTATGGAAAGTCCACAAAACTTAAAGCCAAAACTCCAGCCTCTCCGTTCTGGAGAGTCATGCTGTCCTTGAATGTTTTTACAAGAGAGTTTTTAGGGCACCCAAAGGGCCTGCAATCATCCAACGGCTGAAATGCATCATCTCTATCTAAAGATGAATTTGAGAATCTGCAGCACAGGTTTCAAATCTATAGTCTCCTTGTAAAAAAAAAGCATATGTAGCCCTTTAAGCACTGTGTTTATTTTCACAAGACATCTCAGTTAAGCTGGACAGTTTATTTACAATGAAAGTCTGCTGCTGAAGAAGAGCTTTAGATGGTACATAGCTGAACTGCCAATACTAAAGTACAGCAGTAAATCATCCAAATGCTGAATTTCTTCCAGTGCACTTCCCATTGCAAGTAACAGGATGCAAATGGAAAGATCAGATGACATCTTAAGATCAGGAGACTCGAACTGCATTTGTTTCAACTGCTGGATGTGGCCATTGTAAAGCATGCACAGATAATGTTCCTCAAATGTGCACGTATTAATGTTGGCTCATGGTTAAGAATTGGCAAGAAATAAAGCAATGCAAGACAGTTGCTCACTCCGCTATTCTTCGTGGCCCGATAGTGCGCAGAGAGATCTGACAGAACTTGAGTTTTTACTATTAAAAAAAAAAAAAAAAAAAAAAAAAANATCAATCATTTCTATCCACTACAGGGCTACCTACATGAGTGCCTACATCTGCTTTGTAAAGATGGCACAAAACCCAACTATCTCGCCAATGCCTTGAAACATCCCTTCAATGCTTGAACAAAACCCAAAGTGTTACAAACAACCCTGGCTTTGATTTTTTGTTTCACAAAATCAACCTCTGACAAAACAAATGGCTCCCTCAGCATGACTGCTGTTATGTTTCCAATGGACAACAGCCCTGGCACCCACCCCCAGGGCCCACAGCCACCACGACAGCCCCCATTTCCACTCCCTCAGCACCAGTCCATGGTACCTTCCAGGCATCCTGCCTGCCAGGCAGGTGGGAAGCAGCACGGGCCATGTGGCTGCTGCTTTCGCCTTGGGCAGGAGGGTTTGATTCCCTTCCCTCCATCCACTCACAAGTTTCCCCCAAAGTCCTGGAAGCCTCAGTCCCTGTTTAGCTTCTGCCCCTGTATCAAACTAGTGGGGTAACAGGTTCAAAAGTTAGTAGAGAGGGATTTGCACACAGACAAACAAATGGAAGGACAGCTCAATCACAAACCTTATTTTCATAATGAAACAGAACAACAGAAGTATCCTCTATTTTGGCCTACAGAACGTGAAGTTTTACAGTCTATTTTATTAGCTACTGAGGGAGGCAGTAACTAAGCTGTAAAAACTGCAATGAATGACACTAAACTGCTTAAAAGACTGTTTGTTATAGGAAGCACACACATTTATGCATGCATATCTGAATAACCCAGATTTTTTGCATCTGCAAAGCTGCAGTGGGAATTTCATGACTATAGGTCCCCTTACAGCAACTTGACATACTGAGGGGGGAAAAAAAAAAAAGATGAAATTCAATAGGACAAGTGTAAGATAGGCAGGAATATCTATCTAACTGCAAAAATAAAGAGTGGTGATCAACTGTCGGGTAGCACATCTTCAGAGAGGCATCAGAGGGCTGCAGCTGATCCTGAGCAGGACATGCTAATGCTCCCGGAAAAAAAGGTACACTTTGCACTGGGATTAATAAACAGAAATATAACTTCTAAGATACCTGAAGCAATCTTTCTGTTATATCCATGGTTATATCTTAGCCGGATACTGGGTCCAGTTTTGAGCCCAGTATCTTAAGAAAGATGTAGATCAATTGAAGAGAAGGCAGAGATTTGGCATTATTTAGCCTAAAGAGCAGAAGACTCAGGGGAGATGTGACAACATTTTCAAGTCCATGGTATGGTACTGCAGAGACGAAGGAATCGTTTGTCACTGTATCTTTGCAGAAGGATAACAACCAGCGGGCTTATACTGCAGCAAGAAAATTTCAGGCTGGCATTTACAGTAATAAGAATAGCGAAGTGCAAGAACAGAAGGCCCAAGAAAGCCACAGGGCAGCTGCTCCTGGAGATCTTTCAAGAAAAAGTTAGACATGCCCAGTGTGACACAATTTTCATTGATCCTGCTCTGAGGTAAGGAGACACATAGATAACTTCCTGAGGTGCTGCCCACCCCTACTTACCAGTTTTAGTATGGAATCAGTCAGAGAAAATGAACACAGAAAATACTTTTAAAATACCCTTTCCCCTTCTCCACTTTTTTTCCACAATTTATCACCTCAAGAGTGGCTGATTTCAGGTTTAATCTGAGTGTTGGCCAAAGTTTAAGATTTTATTTGAACCGAACTGACTCTCTTCTTCCTTCCACAGGAGGAAGCCAAGACAGCCTGTGGTATAAAACAAATGCTACAGCTAAATTAAGCCTACAATACACAGAATCTAGTTCTGCAAGTGTGATGCAAGTTTACACATAAGTCATTCTGTTCAACTTGCAGAAAGGCATTGGTATCTTTGCAAGACTGGGGACATGATTTCTGCTTCCTCTAACAGCACACAAATGGGTTCCCCAAGCTCATTTGAATTCTGTACATAATCAGGATGTAGCCCACAGCTCCACTGATTTGTGAGTTTTATGTTCCGTAGTTGAATTTACCTCTAGGGGTTTGTCACCTAATTCATTGAACAAGCAGAGATTTTAAGATAAATCTGGAAAAAATACAGAAGAAAATAAAACTGCTATCTTAATGCACAAAGAGAAAATACTAGTAGGGGAAAGAATCAAATCTTTCAAAGAAATCGAAGAAAAAAAGGACCAAACTGGATAATAATATTCTCAGCTAAAAAACAGGAAAAAAAGGGAAGCATCAGACAGATTTTACATAAGTACCCTAATACAAACAGGGCTGATGTTAAGGGATTATTTAAACAAGTCGGGAGAAGTTAGCACCAGTTAATGACGAGTTTGTTAGCTAACAGGCTGTTAACACTCAAACAAACTGGTCATTAAATGTGGTTACTACTTATTTTAATGGAAATTTATTAGAACCTTTATTTAAAGGTTTAATGGGAGGGAGAGCTCCAGCATGCACACCTGGAGTCCCACAAATCTAAACAACACAGACTTCAAGCTGCTTTGCCTGGATTTGAAACAAAAAATAGAAGTAAGCCTTTCTCAGCATCAATGACCGCCTTTTCTCTAGCAATAGGATATTAGATGAGTTCGGATACTCTGATAGCTTCATATCTAACAAGAACCACTTGAATCTTCATTACTTTGTAGTGCCATTATGGTAAGTGGTTCTGATCTGTGTCCTTTAGAAAGCCCATTGCAAATCTCATTATTATTAGACAGAAGTTTGATAAAGCTCTTAACGTTGCGTCTCATGCTTCATCCCCTTGGAGTTTAGCAGAAGAAAAAAGGGGAAAAATAAAAACAGAAACAGTAATGCATTAAAGGGGAAATAGAAGCAATAAAAACTTCAGACTTTTTTTGGTTCATTTCCATGACAAGTTTTTAAGTTTTTTTAAAACCCAACTTGCTCAGGAAAAAACCAGAAATGGATCCCTAATGTAAGACTGGCTACTGGTACACACTGTCAAGTAAGGTATACAGTTATAAGGAGATAAAGCACAGTCCACTGGGAAAAAAGCACTGGACTAGGCCTGGGGAGACAATTACACTCCTAACTCTGTAACTGACCGACCGCAAATTACTTCATCCTCTCCAGCATCCTTCCCTGTCACTTTGCCTATTTAGTTTAAACTGCCTTTCACTATATAGAGGGTACTATTGAAGTGCCTGTATTAGTGTTCCCAACTTCCTCTGTGCTCATGGTTACAGAGAAAACAGGTCACAGTAGGATAAATAATATACTGCAAACTGCAGACAAACCAGGAAAGGATATGAAAGAGGGTTTGGGAGCAGTAAAAATTATCAGAAAAAATCTGATTCAGATAAAGACCCTAACTTAAAAGTCACCAAATCAGCCTCTGGAAGAGCATCCCTCCCCACTGGTCACAGAGAGACCCACAGATTTGCCTTAAATGCGAAGCCTGAAATCAAAAGGTGTATTAAGACCCATTATATGCTTCTGCAGCGAGTCAAAACACAGGACCTCCAAAAGCTCAGGTGAGGTCTCTAAGCAGATTATATGCTAAGCGTCCATCTCCTTAACACAGCTTTATCACCTATATAACTCTCAATTTCTGCAGTATCTCTCCTGATTAACAGGAAAGAAAAATGAAGCGGGGGGGGGGAACTCATAAGAAGGCCCAAAAGGCAAATACTTCCAATGTGGCCACGCATTTTTTTGAGTAAGCAACCTGAGGCGCTTTGGATCCAGTTTTCGGCAGAGCCGAACATCCACAGCTCTAATTAAAGTCCCTAGCAGCTCTGGGCACTCACAACTTTGAAAAAAGCTGAGGCTGTTGGAGAGGACAGGATCCGATTACTGGACGTGCTCAAGCCCTGTGAGGCTCTTCAGAAATCCCTGGCTGGAGCCAAGAAGCAAGCTGGTGTCAGAGCTGAGAACTGGCCCCAGGAGCCTGCACCGCTTAGCCTGAAAAACTCCTTTTTCTAAACTTGCCATTTCTATGATTTGCTCTTTGTCTTTCAAATATTTCTCACTTTCAACCTCACGGGATCTGACAGCCTCCTGTCTGAACACTCACATGTGCCAGACCCATTGTTAATATTATTTCACAAGATATTAGGATTTCAGATGCATCTCCCTTGCCTTGTTTGCAAGAGCTTTTCAACAAAAGAGTATGGACATGTCTAAACTCCTAATATTTGCTGTGATAATACCATTTAAAGGCAAGTGGGCTGGGAATGGGAGAGAATAACTGATATTTTCATTTCGCTGCTGACGTGACTGGGATTTAGAGAACAGTCTGATTGATGTCTCAGCTTCATTTAAAATAAAATAATTAGGCTACTAAAATCTGGAAAGTATATTTTCATTTTAACTGGTCTGTGTGCTCAGCCCAGGCTCCAAGAAAGAACATGGAACGTTACAGGAATGGAAATGAGGGGTCGGAGCAGGAGAAATGATATACTGTAAATTAGAGGCAGACGAGGAAAGGATATGAAAAAGGGTCTGGCAGAATTAAAATAATCAGGAACTAAGAGGAAAAACCAAGAGTTCAAAAAAAGCGTAGAGCATTCCATTAATCACCATTGTGGGAGGTAACAGAGGGTGGACAACAATATGAGAAAAGGACTGAAGAAGCAAAACTAAGAGACAGAAAGCTGTAGATATGAATAAAACAGGTGTAAAATTCATATTTTTTTGTTCCTGTTTCTAATAGCATTCAAGTCCCTGCTTAGTGCGAACAATGAAAGATTGGCTGGGGGAACAAGAAGGCTCCCAGCTGCATGAAAGAAAGTTGTACGATCAGACCTGCAAAAACATGCACAACTTAAACATCTTAAACCCCCAAATAAATGCACATTTTGATCCTTTGCATCACCCTATCACAGCACAAAGGCAGTTAAAGCACTGGAGACAAAAAACAGTCCAAGGAACTTTGGATTTGACCTCTTAATTCTGTGAAAATTCAGGCCTAGATCTCAACCGCATAAGAGCTCAGAAACGCAATCACATCCACCAGCTGGACAGTCCTAATTATACCAATACAGACACTGACAGCAAGAAACACAACACTACGCACTTTATTGAGACAAAAAAGCCTTTTGTTTATTTGAAGCCAAGATACGGTACTTTACATCTGTATACACATGGACCAGAAGACCACGGCTAACAAGTTAATCACGTAGCTTGAGCCAGGCGCAGAGTGAGAGTGTTACAATACCCACTGCAGCGGCCAACAGCATCTTCAGGATTGCTCGGAAACATAACATAAAGTTTCCAGAAGCCAGGAATCTCAGCCAATGAACTGAAAACAACTTGAAACAAAATCAAGTAATATCTCCTTTGGATCTTTACAATCACTCCCACAGTGTGAAAGCCTCATCTGACTGTGACAGGAAAGGGACTAAACACTCCTTCTCCCCTGTAGTGATTACTCCATATAACTCAGTTTCATGGTTGCCTGGTCTTTCACACCTACCTTCCTCTGGAAGCCAGTCACCCATAAAATATAGTATATGAACTGCACTATATTAGCTAGAGAAAAATGAGGCACTTGAAATCTGAGAGAAAGCTGAAAGACATTTACACTAAGTGAATATTGCATACCCAAGGGACAGGGGTACTTGGAAGAAAATTCCTTTAAAAACAGATTGGTTTCCCCCTCTTCAGAGTTTAACTTTTCTTTTTTTCTCTCTTTTTTTTTTTTTTTTAATTTAAAAGAAGTTTGCCATCCCCCATCCACCTCTTTCTCAGCACAGAGAGGATATTTTTGCCACATATTGTCTTGCATAGCAGGATACGCTGAAGTGGTCTGGAATAACTTTTCTGTTCTAGTCACCATCAGTGAAAGAAGCTGGGTTTGGGCGTCTTTGGGTTTGGGTGCTATTCTACAAGAAAGGTAAGGACCAACCAGGAAAAAAACCCCAGGAATTCACAAGAATAATCCTAGAAATAAGCCCTGAAAACATGCCTTAAAAATAAAGGTAACAATTCTTGCCCTTGTAGTTTTATTTTCTGTTATACATACCTTTTTCCAGATAGTAAAAACCCCAGAGTTTCCACTGGATAGGAACAGGAAATCTGTGCACCTTACAGTCTGCTTTAGTTTGCTGCAAACACATCTACCCTGTCCAGCCTTACAACAGCACTAAGCACAGAATAAGGTAGTAAGTTTTTCATGGAGGTCTACACATTTCTCCACAGAATAACTTTTTTGTGGTCTATACCACTAATAAAACTAGGTTCATTAGCTGAAAGGAATTGTAAGTAAAACAGAGATTAGAAGATTGTTTTACAATGCTTCCCTCTTTACCTTTTGCTCCTACCTGATGCACAAATTTGAATCAGTTATTGGTGTTCATGGACGTATTTCACGCAAGCAAAAATGAAAATCCACTTCCGCTCTGGCCTAACATATTTTGACTTCTCACACTATTCACTTAAAACTAACTCATGATAGTTTAGAAAACTGTAAGGGAGGTACATCAGGGAAATTCAGAATAAAAGAAAGTACCACCCTCTTCACATTAAAAAGACAGACTTTTGTTCCTATTTGCTAACCATTAATGGTGCATAAAAAAATATGTGATTAGGACCCTGAGAGTTGGCATGGCTCAAATACTGTATATTGATCAACCACGTTGGAATGGAAATCAGATCAAAAGTATTCCTGTAGTGGCACTTTAACCTAACTGTTGACAGATGGAGAATGGAAGCAACATAAATGCTCTCTTTTTGTGTCAGCACTATAAAAATGTCTGACTAGCCCATGAAAGATGGAGATGAAAGCTTAGGCAGCCATTAGAAACTGTGCCTTACCTCAAGCAATAACTCATTCCCATGGTATTATGAAAATGGTTTTATTGCAGAGGATTACTTCTTCGCCTTCTGCAAAAATTACTGCTTATCAGCAGTGCAGAAATAAAGCCAGAAACTCCCAATCTTTTAAATTCTCCTATGCAATCTCCTTCCCAATGGTCAGGAATTTAATAAAATGTAACATTTGATTAAACCAGTTTGCATGCCTTTCTGAAACTGACACCATTATCCGAAATACGGCACTTTCAAGTGTCCTGCCATTAGCTCACAGCAGCTTGATTGCCTGTTGCATTTATTTATCTGAGTATTAATGCTCTGCGAACTGCCTTGATTGGAATCCAAGTCCTTTGGCAGACCTGGACTGGAAATCAAAAAGAGGTTGTAAGGGCAGGAAGAAATTCAAAAGCAGTGTCAAATAAGTGGGGTTTTTTGGGGGTTTGGGATTTTTTTTTTTAGGTGGGGGGTGTCTTTTTATGCACAATGCATTTTGGTTACTGCTTGTTCCTAAGCAGTCACGCTTCAGTTAGAAAGCAAAACAGAACCAGGTGGTTTTTAAATTCAAACACTCATGAAATCCAAAGGATGCAGGACCTTCATCATCAACAAAACTGGAAGTTATGTCAGTACATCCTGAAGGGATCACAGGCTCCCCAAGGTACAGGAATTTAGCCCGAGAAGTGAATGTTTAGAGTCAGTGCAAGGCATCAGTAAGGTGTCGGTATCAGACCCTACGATCCTCCCACGATATCAGTGCCCATCAGAATGTGCAGCTGACATATCACGGCAGCTTTATCCAGATCTTGCTTGACACTCCAAAGCCGCTCTTTTGGCAGCCGCTTTCAGGAATCCCTCTTATAAACCTATGCTGATGGACTGGCCAAACCTCATGGGGTGGCTGCAATGAAAGAATGCATCCTTGCTTGGTTAAAATACATTTTTAGTTTTGCTTTCTTCTATATTTCAGGAATCTCCAGAGCCAAAAAAAATCTAAGCACGTTTGGCTTCAAATGGTGCTGACAGCATGTTGGCTAGGCCAGTGAGGCTATTCCCAACACTTTTTTCGGCAGTCGTGTGCGAATGTGTGTGAACATGTGTGCTCATAAAAGAGAGAGGAAAGCGGTGGCACAAAGAAGGAGATACAACTCTTGTACATGGCTACATCTCTGCTGAGCAACCCCAAATCACAAAATGAACAGAAAACATGTACTACAAACTTGGAACAGCCCTGGCAGACAGAGAGAGCATATTTTCTCAGACACTCCAGGACTCAAAGGAAACCCTACATAACAATTTTGTGACTGTGGTCGTTTTTCAAGTGACATACTACAAGAAGGTATTGTGGGCTCCCATGAAGCCTTTAAGGCTCCCTCAACTCAGTGAAAAGAAAGGCTGGAATAGCTCCCCAGCCCCTGGTGGGACTTAATCTTTTGCTCCTCAGACACTGACATGAATATCTGCAAGAAAACATGTACTCTGAAACTTAGGAGGAGACTTCTGAAAAGCAGATCCACTTTTCCTTCAAAACGTCTCTCTTCCAGGGAGAAGGCCTCAGGTTCTTCAAACTGTGCACACTGGACATGCCATGCTTTCCAAGGACCAAACAGAAACCTTTGCACAGCAATTTAGCTTCCTAAATGTTTCTTTACCATTGATGTTTTTACCCAGAAGAGCAGCAGCGTTGCACTTTGTGTTTGGGATGTCTCTTTCTCATCAAATGCTCAGGAATAGTACCCATCTGTCCTTTTTAACTTCCATTATACAGCTCTGAGCTAGATTTTCCTGAAGCTGTATTTCAGCCAGCCAGGTGGCTTTGAACGTTTTACACAGAGAAAGGGGGTTCATAACCCTGTAGTACTTGTACTCAGGTCTGTTTACACAAGAGCTTAGACAACACCACTCTGATGCTCCGTATCTTAGTGAGGAAGCTGAGCACCTGCCTTGCAGCGCAGTCATTTTCTCCAAAACCATACGGCCAGCTGAACTAATCACTCAGCTGTGTGAGCATTTACTGATGTAGAACTACATACTCGGAGACCATTTACAGAAAAATGCCATTTGCCACCATTACACATGCTTAAAGCTTGCCAGCGTTTCCTTGTTAAACCACACCTCTTTTTCATCTAAGTCTTACCAATCTCAACATCCGAAGTCTGTCTTAGAGACAAAGTTTTTCAGGGAGAGGAGACAATATATTATCATTTTCTAGCTATCCATCCTACAACGGTAGTTGTTAGCTTGAGTTCAGCAAAGCAGCATTAGTACAAGTCCTACATGCTGAAGTATTTTAAATCAGGAGGGACTTACATATTCAGCGTTTGCTGAGCCTGGCCCTTTATTAGAGAGCTTTGCAGAGACATTAGCCACACATACAGACTGTGCATTTTAAATTTCAAATGACAGAGTCGCTGATGTTGAAAACTTGGCTACCTTGCTTGTGCAGTAATGTTCTTACAAAAGTTTTTAAAATGTGCTTCATTTGCATAACACCATTATGAGTTACCCTGTCGGAGATTCATTTAATAACAATACCATGCTATGGATTGACATGATAGCTTATTATGGCTTCAAATAATATGTAAATAATATTTAAATGGCTTCTCTCAGAGCCATTACTGTCAATCAAATAAATACCTATATTTTGGCTTCTCATTTTTATGTCCTTAACTAACATTAAGAAATAAAAAAAGCAACTTATACACAAGACCTGTAACAAACAGTTATTTTGCTAACAATCTGGTTTAACCTGCCACAAAAACAACACAACTCAGTTGTAATGCCAAAGCTCTAATTTGGGTTGCCCTGTTGCATCTCAGTACCGCAAAGATTAGTATTAGTTTTGTGGGTGAGTATGACCACAATTTATGGACATCAGCCCAACAGAGATGATAGAGAGGAATTGCACAGTGTTCTCAATAATCCTCATCATATACATTTTATGTACATTTTAAGCACCAGATCTTAAGGTGCTTTACCAAACTGGATGAAGGACTACTAGCAGGGTCAGCTATACTAGGGAACAGACACCAAAGGGCACTCAGCTCTTCTGCATTAGCATCTCATGGTGCACCAAGTGCTTTGCACAACACTGTGCCAGAAGGCAATGCTACCCCTACATACTCCATGCCCACCTCCCACTCCCTCCCTAACAAAAACTTTGCTTTCACACTCATCACCCCCATTTTGCAGACGGGATGAGTCCTGTTACACAAAGCAACAGGACATTTCAAAGGGGGCACAGAAGTCAGTACCAAAGCTAGGAACAAAGCCAGGTCTCCTACAGGTAGTCAGTGCTGTGCCCACCAAAGGTGGAAGCCACTGTGCATATGTAGCTTGGACCTATATAAAGTACAATGACCCAAAATCTTGGTGGTCTCTCCCAGCCCTGGTCCTGGTTCATATAAAATCATCTTCTTGCAGCTGCGTTCCTTTCCTTACCCTGCATCTATGTACACAGGTGCAGAACGAGTCCCAGTAGCATGCATTTCAATACATTATGCCACCTTTTTTTTTCTTCCGGCAAAAAGCTATCCTCCACAGCGCAATTATGATGTTGCAAAGATTCAGTGTGGTACCAGTGCCACATACCAGAGCCTGGGCTTCATCCAGTTTGCAGGAAAACAGCTCAGTGTAGGCAGATGTGTCCAATCAGAGTAAGGTTATTTTTGATAGCTGGATTCAAAATTAACACTGCAATAAAAACAGTCCTGTATCAGTCATGTTTACTCTGCAGTATATTCATTAGCAAAATTCAACCACATATTTAATACTCTACAAAAGTATGACCACCATTTACTGAAGGGGAAAAAATGCACGAAAAGTACAAAGCCTATGTCTCAGCCAGATTTCTACAGTAGAGAGCCTCTGTCTTTTGGTTTCTCTATTTTGGGGAAAGAAGCTACCTTTTTCTGTTGTGAAGTTCAATCCCAGCTCCAGTTTCTCAGGGAGAAATTTGTCTTCTACCCTCAGAAAAAGATGGTTTTACTGACATGCCTCCTGGCACACTCCCAGCCAGGAGGGGAAAGCCTGAGCTCTTAAGTGGCATCTGATGGCTGCTCAATGTCTTCTCTGCCACAGATTTTTTTTTAGTAACTCCAGCAAACCACTTGACACTTTGTATTTCAATTCTCCACCCGTACGATGGTCTCCTCTATGCAATAAAGAGGTTGTGAGGTTACAACACTGACCATGAGATGCTCAAATGCCATTTCATGAATGGCGATATCAGTACCCTAGCTAGACAGTAACAATTAAAGCTAAAGCTGTCATTTTTCCTTTGCTCGCTCTCCCTGAAATGCCTGCTGCAGCGGTGCCAACTAGGCTGACCTTTCTTTACAGAAAGAGTAAAACCTACGAATATTGTACATGGACCAGCAAGACTAGAATGAAACAATTAGGAAATGCAGCACACCTCACATATGTCCTTATGTAGGAAAGCCAGAATTATTAGCATAATCACAGTGTGCTCTGTTAGCATTAGAATTAAAACTGGAGAGGGGAGGCAGAGGGAGCCCGTTGTTAATGCAGACAATTCAGCCAGACAACAGTTGGCCTTACTAATTAGCAAAACAGTGCCACTTTAAGAGCTCTCTTTGGGTACTCCCCAGGGAATTTCAGATATCAAGGCAGCTAATACGTTTTCCAAAAAAGCTGGCAAGAGCTAAAACCTGTACAGCCAAATACCTGTGTGCAAGGAAGCGCTATCCTGAGCAAGTTCCATGCTGAGAAAAGCCTGGATTCACTCATTCATAAAAATGTTGCCAGCCTGCAGGTTCTACTGCAGGTGTTCTAACACTTGTGTTTTGTTTTGTTCTTCACTCTCATTTCAAGCTCTTGAAAGCAGGTGATTATCAGAAATGAACATCTCACTTTGTTTTTCTTTTTGGTTTTGTTTTTTTTTTTTTTAATGTGTATCTCTCACCCTTTTAAGGAAGAAAACTTGAAAGTGTGAATTTTACAAAGTCCGAGCATGAGCATAGAATCAAATAAACCTGCTTCATTCCTCTTGAGGAGCTTCAGAGAATTTTGGAGAGGAAGGAATCTGAGATTTTTAAAAGCCCGGAACTGGACTTAAAAATATACCTGCCAGATATCAAAACTGCATCACTTATGTAAATCTAACTCCCTATTTCCTTACGTATCCAAAGGATGCCTCTCACTGCCTCTCAGTTCTCACGCCCGGCAGTCTGAAGCCAGCCCCCACCCTGCCACAGTACAGCTGCCGTGTGCTGTTCATGGCAAGTTAACATGCAAGCCAGGCCTACAGCAGGTCCCCAGTCTCTACTTACTAACTTGGAGATGAAAGAAACAATTCTGCTGGGAAAAGCTGTGTACTTCATACTGCATTACACTTCAGCCCATGTTAGTGTATTTAAAGCACTGCTGGTTACTTAGCATAATGATTCAACTAAGGCCATTCATTATAAGTCTGTCTTGGAAGACAGAAAGATCTGTTCTATACAGGGCATTTTGGCTCTATAAAGTATATGATGGCTGCAGAGAAAGATATGCCTGAAGTATAGCATACAAGAATAATAACCTTAAATGTTAAAAGCATATTAATATTTCATCAGGGGAACCAGAGGAGCTGGAAAGCACTAGGAGCCCTATCACATGATAATCATTTGATAGGACACTACATCCAGCCACAGGGGTAATTCACAGGGATTACAACTGCTCTATTTTCATTGGCAGGCCTGGCAGGCAGCGCGGGATGCACTGACAGCAGGAATTCGGTTGTGCGAACAACTCCTGAGTAATTAATCAGGGTCAGGGAAGGATCTGGTTTCAGAGAAGTCAGGCTTGTTACTGGCACTGCTCTCCAAGTTTCACGCCAGCCCAGTTGTCCCATTTCTTCTGCTCATGTAAGTCAAAGGATTGCTGTCTGCTAACAGAATACGGTGGATTGAAATAATTTTTTCTGCATTAGGCTGCCACGATCACGTTTCGTTTTTGTCTAGCCCACCCATAGATGAATTGTCAAATGCTAAAAATCTCCTGAGATGTAGGATCGGTGTTTGGATTCAAACACCCAAATTGGCCAGCCTGACAGCCACCGCGTCACTCAGGAGACGGAATCCAAGGCTCAAGTGTGAGGCTTGTACAGCAGCTTGGGGGGGGGAAAAAGGCACAACCCAGTGGTTTTTCTCCCAGAAAACAGCTCCTCAAAAGAGGCTGGACTATGCAGAGATCCATGCATCTCCAGGTAACAATGCTAAATGGTGCCCCAAAAGCCTCAGAAGGTTACGCTAGAAGAGACAATAGCAGGGAAGATACCACAAAAGCCTAATAGGAGACAACATTGTGAAAAAGCCTGAAGTTTCTGTCCTCATTCTGCCTTCTGACTCAAAAGCAAGGAGACAGATCATAACATTATAAGTGAGAAAATTCAAAAGTGAAAAGAGCAGAATTTTTTCTGCGCAACTTATAATTGTACTAAAATCTTATTGTCACAGGATGCCAAAAAGGCCAAGAACTTCACAAGACTCAAAGCAGGGTTAGGCATCTACATCGCTAATAAGAACCTTCTCTGTTATATCTGTAGATACTAAGGGCTAACATACCTTTTGGAAGGGAGAGGCAAAACAGAGTGCTTCAGGGTTTAAGCCAATCTTTAAGTATTTAACACCTTATCTTCATCTGCATCCTAGGCACTTATACCACGCACGTTGCATGACATTTCAGTGCCTCAAGAAAATTATTTTCCTGAGGTTCTGGAGGCCCATAGCTGAGGCTTGGCTTGCTCCAAAACTGAAGCTAAGACAGGCTGATCTCATTTTATTCCAAGCCTTTCACCATACTGAGTGTGGCATTAAACCTGTCGTTTACATTTCTATGCAGAGCAGCAAAGGCAAGCTTTGATATTACTTTATCCTTCTGTTTTTTCATTTCTGAAGCAGAGGATGACTGCTCATTACATAATGTTTTTGCCATTAATATTTCCATACTTCCTCAACTTAAAAATGAAGTAAACTGCCAAACAAGCAGCCTGGAGGTTTTTCTTTGTTGCTCTCTGTATCTTCACTGCGTATATTGGAACACCACTAAAAGCACGTAAGCATACACACTATATTGTGTTACCACCAGAACATTACCTTTCCCTGAAATCCAGGCGGAGCAGTCTTTTTTTTTTTTTTTTTTTTTTAATTTTTTATANTACACACACAAATAAAAATAAAACTGCCTGTGAACAGCCTTCAGGCATCAAAATGTCGGTGGTCAAGTGTCATCAATCTTGCAACACCAGAGAAGAGCCTTCTGCCTCCTCTCTTCCCTACATCACCAAAATACATTAACTAAAATTGTATTTGTTCCCTCCTCACACCAGTGTGAGCTCATCCCCTCGTGACATGTTCTGACCTTCAGAAAATAGGCTGCTTCTCTGCCCCACTAGCCCACAACATAAAGCCCAGATCTCCATAAAACTGTTTTCTAATTGCTCATCAATGATCACATTTATCTCCCAGGCAAGCCAGACTGCAGTGGTTAATAGTATAAATGGTATCTAGAGCAACAAGGACTGTGGTTCTGTTTATTTCATAGCTATCTAAATGGAAGTCTACATTAGCATCAGTAACCTGAAGACATTATTCAGACAAGTTTTTAAGCCTGTTAACACAATTTATTAGAACTTTGAGGCTTTGGAATAACAACCCATTGAAACGAAACGATAAAGAGGATAGCCATCGCTGCCAAAGTGAACTTTATATATAGTTAAAGCAACTGACATGATCAAGTGGGAGAAGGTCAGCATAAGGCAAGACTTGAAAAATAATTAAGGCTTTAACTTAATTCAATTACAGCAAAATGTATTCTTAAAAAAAAAATAAAATCACATTTTCCAGTAATTCTGATTCAGTTAAATTTTTACAGTATATAAATAATTCTAATTATGCTCATATAAGGTTAGCTTTCCTGCATGCAGGCATTTAGAAAAACGTTAAATTAAATTATCTACATGCACTGGAAACGTAATACAAAGGATTATCTGAAAAGCCAGGAGCAGCAGGCCAACATGAGCAAATCTCTTATGTAATGTCTGACAAAGCCTAACATGAGCGCAGAAATAGAGTTCAGATTTTCCTGGGAACCATTCTTTTTGCAAATGAAACATTTAATTATGAATCCCAGTCCATAAATAGACTCTTCACGTTGGAAGAGGGAAAGGAGGACTTGATGCAGATGCGCCACTGGATTAAGAGAAGACCCTAAAAGAAATTTATCAATGTCACAGGTAATTAATTATAACTCCCCATCTACAGATGGGGATGGCTGTGTTTATCAGCCAGGATTCCCAGAATAGTAGGCGGCCAACAAAGAGCATAGCGAGTTCTCTGTCTGCTCATCTACCTATTTGTGACTTATCTACATTACAAACACATGTCTTTAAATTATTCCCACTGGGTCAAAGAAATTCATTGTTGTCAATTCTCATGTTTATTATCATAAGACTTGTGATATCTGCTGCTCTTTTGTAAACCTCCAGTTTTGGAGGTCATGTGATATTTAAGGAAGGCTGATTAACTTCTAATCCTCATTATTTGAGAGAATAGTATGAAAAAGATTAACTCAAAAGATTCAAACACACACAAGAAGGCAAGTACAAAGAATCCAAAATGTGGATGTAGGATTTCTAAACGTCCACTTTACTAAGCTTTTTATATTTTGAGGATATAAATAAGTGTATAAAATCTTTATATTAATCTTACCAAATATAGAGCAGTGCTTGCAGACAAACTGCAGCTTTACGTACACAAATTTTAAAAAAGATACTAAGCATACATGTACAAACACCAAATACTGAAATACATGCATAGATCTGCTCCCTAAAAACCTTAGCGAAGAAAAACTACACACTTTTAAGGTGTATGTCTTCAAATTAAAAACAAACAAACAAACAAAACCCCAAAAACAACAAGCAAAAAACCCCACACACAACCAAAAAAACCCAGGATAGGACTACATTTTTCTTGATGGGAATAGACTCTGGTTCTCTTAGCATATAAGCCATTGGTGTCTCCTCCTGGGAACAGTTTCTGACTATATTGTGGCTCTCTGGTGGTCTTTTTTTGAAACAAAGCACAGTTTCTTATGCATTACTCTCAAGATCAAAAATAGTGTTATAGCTTGAAATGAAAAACTATGGCCAGTACCTGCAGGTAGCTTTCCCAAATCATGTTTTCAAATAACACACAGTTCCCTAGTATTGGTTCTCTTAGCTATAAACATAGGCCTAATTCCTTGAATGCAACTCAGAGCCACAACTTCCCGGCCAGAGATGTAAATGCCAGTCACTGAGGCACCGCAACACACAAAGCAGTTTAAAGTGGTTTCAGTGACCTCTGCTGCCCCATGCTAAAATGATTTTCCACACCAGCAGTGCACAGGAGAGCTGATACTGTTGCAGTCTGTAGCTGCAGTGACCAGGAGGGTGGCACTTGGCATTTTACCATACGCAATATGGAATTGCTTCCTGAGAACCCAGTCCTCTAAATGCTCAGCTGTGTGCAAAAACCTACAAAAGTAAAAGGTGTGCCGAACTCAACATGGGCACCTACATGAGTTAAGTTAAGCAAGAGCACATTCATCGGTAAGGTCAAGGTCCCAGTAACCTGATTGCCATTAGGAAAGCCTCAAGAATAACTTGAAATACAATTCATCAAGTGGAAGCATAATGACAACGGGAGTACTAACCTGGTCATTCAAGGCTCAATTTAATTAGCAGATACGGTCATTCACTTACAGTACTTTATGTCTGAAGCTGATTAGAAGAAAAAAGAAAACTCTGCTCAAGAGCTTCATGTTAGCAGAGTTCTCTCCTTCTAAGAGAGGAGATAACAATACACTTTAATTTCAGGTGCCAATAACTCCAAAAATGTTTAGGTCCTTTAACTAATATGTTAAAAGTGTAATCAACATAAGTGAGATGTGTCTAAGAGCAAAAGAAGCACAACCAAGTCTAGTGTGTCACAATCGTAAGCATTCAAATGAAAAGACTTCCGGAACAAGATTTTGCAACTTTTATGTGAATTGCATAGCATCTTTATGCTCAAACACTTCTATTTGTTACATCTTTGGTGTAGCTCAGCTGGTCGGTCCTGGGAGAGACCTGACATCCAAACAGCTCCTGAGCTCTGGTAACTAATGTCCAGCGCTTACTGGCAAGCAGTTTGAAGTTGCCCCCCAATTTCAAGCTCACCTGTCCATGCTGAAGATGAAATAGGGCCCCTGGGCAGACTAGAGGAAGTGGGTGATGGGGGCACCCAAGGAGCTTCAACGAATTTGCAGATCCAAGCCCAGGACACCTGGGCCATTCTGCACAGCAAGACTGCTTTGGAAGTGCAGGACGCAGCCCAGGCTCTCATCTATCAGGTTTACCAGTTGAATAGCACCAAACCAGCTACTTCAGGAATCAAGTATGTGGTTGCGATCGTTTGAGTCTGACCCCAAGGCCAGGCTCAAAGACACTTGTGCACAGCAGTATAAAGGTAGCTGCTAACACTGCTGACAAGTATACAGTATGGAATGGGATACTAGGGAAACTTCAGCGCAGGCTGTGTAAGACTGTCCTCATTTTTCAGGCAAGGCAAGGGGAGGCAAAAAGTGTTCCTGTAACCTGCTGAACCTCACGCTGCGAATATCTCGGTCACAGATGAGTGGCAGGGAAGCGCAACTCAGACCTGGCTTACCTGCTTCACGTTACAGAGACGCAGGATGACTGAGGCTGCTCCATTCTGTTCACCCAAAAAAATGCAAAAAGCACACAAGGATCTGTCTATGCCCGAGAACTCACTGGATGCATAGCACCTTGACAGCTGAATCCCTCCAAGAGGCTTTTGAAGTGGTGGGGGTGGCCCTAGCACTCTACCAGGCCCCCTCCAACCACCCATGAACCAGCAGGTTCCCAAACACTTCTCTATCAAAACAGGAAACATAAGAGAGCCCAGACTTTAATGTGAATGGACTTTGAAGGAACAAATGTGACAGCGAAAGAGCAATCACAGCAAAAAAGCATTTGCCTGCTCACCAGTTTTTTTTTTTTTTAAATCAATAAGCAAGAGGACACTTGGGAGTGACATCAGAGCCAAATCCCCCGCCTAGAAGAGCTGCCAGTATTACAGAGTCTGCCCCGTTTCGTCCTCCATCTCCCTCCCACCTCAAGGCCAAGTCTGCACCAGTGGGAATGACCACAAGTGCTGTAACTGTACAAGTGCAACCCTGCCTTTAACTAACTAGGCAGTACTAGAGAACTGTATGTCCCTCAGCTTCAGACATTAATTTGTATATTATTGTATAGAGAGGTCAACTTCAGGCAAGTATTAGATTATTTATAACTTCAAATAAGTTACTTTGCAAGCTCATTTGCCAGACTTCCATGTGAGGCAGCATTTGATAGAAATATGGAAAATGGCCTGAACTTTAAATGACAAACAGATGAGAAGGTCCGATGAAAATCAAACACTTTTGAAGGCCATGTGTTTTCATAGGGAATACAAATGGGATTTTTAATTGATGTTGACTTCAGCTCATGGTAACACTTTAGGTGATCTCAATTAGTGGGGTTACAAAAAACAGTAAAGAAAGGAATTTGATTATGGCTAGCCCTGGAAAAAGAAATCTGGCAGAAGTATTCCCTACATTTCTTAATTCAGGGAGTAATCTCTTCTGTAATGTAACTATCCACAGTCAACATATTCTTGCAGCCACCAGGCACAATAATGGCTTCTTAATGCCAAAGATGCTGAGTACTATCCTATTACCTTTTAATCAGTTTTGCTTTTTGATCTCTAGTGATTTGGATAGGTCTGAGTGCAGAGCTAGCTCAGGACTCTGAAGAAACAGGTTGAACTGGCAGTTCCCATAAAGACTTGCTATGTGACTTCGTGTCACTTGGCTTTTCTGAAACTTAACCCCCCAGCTGCACAAATGAGGATATATCCTCTCACAGAGGTGAGATGAGGGTAAATGTATTGAAGCATGGAAGGTTCTCACATAGTATATTAATGGAGGCACTAGGAGTACCTAGAAGTTATTCAAATTTATTTCCCAGCTGGCATCCACCCATGTTGGAGTAACCAAGGCTCACTGCTTCTCATTCAGAGCTTCATTCAGATCACCAAACTGTTTTTAAGCTGGGGTTTTAAAGTATTTCCACCAACAAAAGTTAGATATGTTTTTCTGGCTCAAGATGGATGGGCAAGATTGTTTTATTGCACTGTTACAAAATCCTTTGTGCAGAAACAGTTTCTAAATGAAAACCATCTTACTAAAGTAACAGCTTGCACACAAATGCACCACCAAAATAAATCTTTACCTGTGCCAGGAAAGCCTTTCGCATCAGATTTAACATATTTACCAGCTCTGCATTAAGAAGTACTTTTTCTTGGTTCACAATGGACAAGCAAACTGTATCTTATCAGTCATTTTTTTAAATCCCATTTTTCTAAGAAAGTTCTAGTAGCCACACTGAGAGAGTCTGAGATCCCACAGGTTTATAGAAAAAAGTCAAGTCTGAGCCTTCTTCTGTGTGCTATTCATGAACCTCTGCTATTTATCATCTCCAGTTGTGCCTTGATATAAAGGCACTGAAACCAACAGAATCTACAACAGTCTAAAATTAGTTTAGCTGGTTGAAAAACAGAAACAAAAAAACAAAACAAAACAAAAAAAAACCAAAACAGAAACACTGGTCTCCTTTCAGGGAAGTAGAGCTCTTAGAGTCAATATGAACGAGTGGAGTCACTCTTCACATCAGTGTTCAACTGTCCCCTTCCCAACAAGGGCATCATTTTGTGTTTCATCTCAGGGCTAAGGATTAAAAACCAACGGGGAACAGCGAGACAGAGCACCGCTAGTCTGGCCAGGAGCAAGGCCTTCACCTTTTCCCCCTTGGCCAAAGCACCTTTCAGCTGATGCCACAGGAAGATTCAGCTCACTACAGCCTCCTACTACTCCTACACTCTCTCTTCCCACACAACAGTCCCAGCCCTGACAGGACACATCTATCCCTGATGCTGTATTTTTGGTGGGGTTGTTTTTACCTTGACGCTGTTATGGCTGTGCCTTTACGCTTGATGGTCTTCCCCAGGCTCTACTACTCTTCACTTATGTCAGAAGGCTTGTGCTCATTTGCAGCTATCAGAGGGTAGCCACCTACCCTTTGGGGACTCATGCGGCACAAGAGCAAATGTAAAAGGCACAGAGACACAGTGCCATCTTCATTTCCAGATAGGCCCTGCCAGCCACTGTTTATTTTGGTCTGGGGCAAATTCACACCTGTTATCAGTTTGCACGGTTATGGAGGCCCCCAGACCCTTCTTCCAGACTAGAGACCTGGGGATGGGAGGAAAGGGCAATTTTTCAAGTCACATGTAGCTTGTTCCCCTCTTCTCCCCTTAAGTCATTCCCACATCATAGCTATTATTGGGTTCAAAAGAATCTGGGGTACATTCAACTGTTAAGTAAATCCAGCAGTTATTTGTAACTCAGAAATAATTGTTCGTTTCCCTCCACTTCTTCCACAGAGATCACAGTCAAAAAGCCTTTGAGGGCCTTTTAAAAAAAAAAAAAAAAAAAAAACCAACCCCCAAAATTCCCAACCAACCAAACAAAAAAACCCAAAACACAAACAAAAAACCACACCCAAACCCAATGTTCTCTCTCCTCTTGCAAACAGAGTGGATATTTACCACCTACAGAAATTGTCCAAAGAACTGATGAGAAATCCAGAAGCAACTGAAGTGCCCTTGTTAAATACAGTCTCACTTGGGAATGTAAAATTTAGACTTGCTATTCATGCAGGTAATGCTTCATCACAGCGGATCCTTTTCTTTCTTTTTTGTTTGAATTTAAAAGCTAGGAGATAGAATATCAGAACACCAAAGCATGGTGTTCTGAAGTTATTTTTCTCATTAGGTTGTATGCTCCAGGATACAGTTAGATCCCCTAGAGATTTATCGTCTTTTGTACGACAATCAGAGGCCTTGAAAGGTGTATAAGTATTAGTTTTGAAAACACATATGGCTTAGAACAAAGAGAAACAGACTGATCAAACAGCAGGGGCAATGTACAGGAGTTAATAATACAAAATAATTCTGAGCAGCAGCCAGTTTTCACAAAGCAAACATCTCAATGTGGATGCCATATTGTCAATTAGACCCCGTCATTTTCAGATGTAATGGGAAGTGGAATACAATATCTACATCTGATGTATGAACACAACTGTAAAGAATCAATACCATCTGGCTGCAAAGCATTTGGTCTTTTAGTCAGCAAAACCAGGCCGTCCACACAATAAAGAACAGTTCAGACAATATGGGAATCTCAGACTTTTCAGCATATCATTTGCAGGGCAATTTTTAAAAGAGGAGACAAAGTTTCAGCGGTGCTTTACCAATAAATCTGAACATAGGGAATAACCTCAACAAGGGCCAGGGGTTGAGGTGGAATCTGTGTTCCTTCAGGAAAGGTTTATGCCTTCACATGTGTTACATTACAGTCCAAATTCAGAGCCGTGTAAGTGGGTCCAGCGCCAGGTCTGAGTTTGGCCCTGCATTTTCTCATTACGCTTGTCACAAGACATCAGAAGTAATCACACCACACAGCACTATGAATGCTAATAAAATAAACCAATGACTGATGAAGAACTTTATCCTGAAACATCAGCTATCTTAACTTGTGTTTCATGGGTACAGTGGCATTAATTGTTTCCATACTGACTTAACTCTGTTTTGCCAGAAATTAGCACCACCGCTATTTACCAAAATTGTATTTCTATGCCAATGCTTTTCTTTTCCCTTCCTTTTCTTTTTTTCTCCTGAAGTCCTAGCCCCATTATTTACATTCACTTTGAAAGGCCGAATAAAGTAAATGCTGCATGTCACGTTGCTTTCCCCAAGCCTTCCCACTGGCAAATCAGGGAGCACTCTTGACGCTTTAAGAGCTAACAAGCTCTTGAAAACCTGGGAGCCGGTTTGGGTTTCTAATGATGTGTAAATCTAGGGGATGAATTAATTGTGTCATCAAGCAGGAGATCTTCCATAGTGGGGAAGGAGCAGTTGGAGCTCCGTGTGTCCAGTTTGGCGTATAATGCTGCCCTAAGCTCTGGCATGCATCTGACTCCCAAGAATACACCTGGACCTTGGCTCTCAGACAAGGCAGTTTTTAGGGACAAAGGGCAAAAATAACCACAATGGGTAAAAAAGCCAACTGGCTGAATTTAGGAAGGAATGTCTAAGTGATGCAGGACATGCTAATATAAAGCCAGATACTGACTTATGTGAATTGGCTTAGCTCCAGGGGATCTCATTCAGAAAAGCCAATTACATAAGCTGAAGATCTGACCAGTACAGTTTTCTAGGGGGTTTTTTTGTTGTATGGAGAAAATAATGTAGGAGTTCATACATTATGTCACATTCCACCCACACAAGTCTTAAAGGGACTCTGTACTCCCAGGAAAATACCCAACTTAATATTTATTTATACAAATATATTTTATATCCCATTAGGATTGAGCTCAAATATTTGTGATCCAACAGCATCAGGAAAGACTGTACAGCCAACTCTGTTTGTAGGATAACCACTTAATATCCAGACTCCTCCACAGTGCTGTCCTGTTCCTCAGTCAATACCATCAGGGAGAATGCTCACAATGTAGTAAGAAAGAAGAAAACCTCAGACATGCAGCAATACCTCTGAGCTAAAGGATGAACTCAAGTCTCCTGAACTTATCATGGCTTGGGGGTTTTTTTATTTTTTTTATTATTATTATTATTATTTTTTATTTTTTCTTTTTATTTTGGTTGTTTACAATTACAAGAAAAGAGCTGAATGGCCTTTTCTACTCTACTGGCTGCTAGTATTTTGCCTGTACTCGCTACTTTGTCAGCATCACAAAATATTGAAGATTAAGTCTTGCAACATCCTTGTAAGCAAAGCTTACACATCTTCATACCTCCTGATGTAAAACAGTACACACTCCAAGAAGCTTGCTGCCTCTCAAGTTTTCTTTAACTTTATAACTTCACATATTACATTGCCGTATACACAGACTGAGAGCAGGCAGGAGTCAGGCCACCTGTCTTCATGAAAATCTAAGGGGAAAAAAATGGACTCTACCCGACTGCCTGCCCCGACTCCCAAATGGCCTGAACATAAGTTAGACACAGTCCCTTCTAGTTTTTTCAAGACCTCCATCATACACATGCTGAGCGCTGCCAGGTTTCACTATACAGTGAAGCCAATGGACAAACTCATACCATTACACTGGGTTGTATCCCACCCCACTGACTTCAACAGGCCTCCACAATCTGTCCCCTGAAACATGTCTGGCTGCAATTCCTATTTTTAGTTACGCCTGACAAATCTTGAACTGCTGGCATCAGAATTTAAATAAATACATGAAAAACACTATTTTCCTTTTAAAAAATTGTTCTCCGGGGTCTCCTAGAGATAATAATTACTGCTCTGCTCAGCGAGTGCTGTCATTATATCACTCAATAAAATGGATCATTCTTAACTCTCAGGAGCATCAGGAGTGCCACTGCTTCGTTGTGTGAAAGTAGGAATGTGTCAGTTTTGTTTAGCAAATATAATATTTAATGTCTTTGCTTTTGGCATTTGGGACCAGCACTGAGCCAACAGCAAGGATGCAAAGTACACCCTGAACAGTCACACTTTTAAAAGAAATTAAGTGTGTAAAAAAATTCCCCCAGGTAAAAAGCAAACCTAAAAGGAAAGATTTCCCCAGGAACATGCAAAATACAAAAGTCATAACCAAAACCACTTTATACATTCTGATTCTATGTTACACTGTCAGTAATTGTGCCTCACCAGTGAATTAGTGGCCCACCTAACTCCCACTGCAGTTGCCAGAAGGATTTGCTGGATTTCACTGTTTCTATCTTAGTTGCCAGAGTAATAGTCCACACCCTACAGGCAAGCGAGGGCAGTCATGAACAGCCTCAATACCCCCTTCTTCCACTAGTATTAATCATTTACCCGCTGACTGCAGTGACTATACTGTATCACATGCAAAAAAGCCTCCTTAATGGCTCAAACTTGAAAAGTACCAATGATCCCCCCACGCCTATTGACTAGCAAGGAGATTGAAACAGTCGTCGCTCTGCAGAGGCAGTACCCAGACTCTGTGCCAGGATAATTACAATCTTTACCTAGTGCACAGTAACACTGGAAATACTATCCTCATTTTCCTATCTTTTTTTCAATCTAAACCCTTAACGTCTCTGGTCCTCCCAAGGAATATACCATCCCTTAACCAAAGAACCCAGCAGACAACTCACCTGTCCAGGCATCAAAAGAAGTTACAGTGATTCCTCTGTTCACAGCTGGAGGCCTACTTACCATCATATTATATTACCTGTCATACCCCTGGACTCATTGTCTTTCACCTAGCAGTATGCATGGAGCATAACTGAGAGTATAGCTAAGTCTGAGCCTCCTTGATGTGGGAGGCTGAACTGGCTCTCTGTGTTCCAAAAAGCTCTTTGTGTACAGAATCTTATCTGCTGAATTGATATATTGGTTTGGTTGCTGTTTTAAACTACATAATTTGTAGTACATGTCCTGGCAGAAAGAATCTGAGGAAAAAAAAACCCCAAACTTCTCTGAACATGGAAAAAACTAAAAGAATGAAATGCAGGAGCAAACTTGTAGGATTTTCCCTGTGAATTCTGCAAGTTTCTGTACAGGGAAGCAAAGTTAGTTTCCTTCTGAAAAATGAAAGTCTTGGGCCCATAACTCTTCAGATTCCCTAGATCTGCATTCATCTTCAGCAAGCATACACAGAAACCCTGTGCCTCCACACCATTTCTTCTCATGCTCTCCTTTCAGTCCCCACCAACATAGCTCAGGATGGCTTCACTGCTCAGGACTCAGCAGAGACCCAGGCCAAGTACTTGGTCTGCCCAGAAGAGATTCAATACGGACTTGTAAGTAGCTTTGTCCTTATCACCACAGTCCCCTCTCTGCTGGGGCTACAGAAAGAATCCTCCTTAGGAGAAAGAGAGTAAAATAAAGTCTCAAAGATGAGAAAACCCCTCACCTCCCTACAGACTCCTCTTCCTCTGCTCAGACTTAAGAGCATAAGGTTTAGCCTCTTAAAAAAACCAAAAACAAACCTAGAAAAACAAGAGAAAAAACACAAGAGAGTGGTGAATACCAGCTGCTTTACAGATCTTTCCCAACATGCCCCCATATTTATTCAAAACTGGTGTGCAACACCTGAATGCAATTCTTCAGCCCGAGGATGATATAAGCAGAGCATTTTCATGCCATCAGTAACCTGATCCCACCCAGCTGGGCTGGCTCCCTGACAGCAGAGGCATTTCATCTCAGTGCATAACCATGCTACATCTGCAAAGACAAAGAAGCTGCCATAAAGGGTTTCCCAACCACAGCAGAAGGGG
>WAAD01030658.1:151011-207553 GCA_013389945.1 Fregata magnificens
GGGGGTGGAGAAGAAGGGAAAAAAAAAATAAGACCAGATCTGCTGCACTCATGCTTAATATGAATACACACACACACCAAAAAAAATACCTATCAAGAAGATGAAGAGCTTCTCAGATAGGGAAACTTGCTTGCTAACATCACACAGCCTGAACTTCTACCTGACTAAATGGGAGCCTGGCAACAGAGCTCAGAGGGACTGAACTCAAGCTGCCAGTAGAAGCATGGATCTGGCAAGCCAGCGCGGGCTCCGTGTCATGATGCCACATTTTCAAGATTAGCCGGGCCAAAAATAGGCTTTGAATCATGTTGCACTTCACAGAAGGGTTCTACCCAACTGCGGAGCAAAAAGGGTCACATAAGCAGGCAATAGCAGATTTTACTGAGTCCCAAAAATGGGAAAGAGTGGAAAAAGCGGTTCTGATACTTTTTGGGGTTTTTCTATTCTTTTTGTTGTCAGGAAGAAAAAACTTTTTTACTCTGATGTCTTTTTGGAGCGTTGAAAGCAACGGATATCCCATTTACAATGCCTGGGCACTTACGGCAAAACTTGAGGCTTCATTTTGGCAGTTTGGAAACTTCTGTCTTATTTTCAAAGCTGATCTAAGCACATGGTGAATAATAATTAGTGATCATTCTTGAAAATGTTACCATTGCTCACAGAGATACTTTTTCTTCATTAAAAAAAAAAAAATTACTGTTGTCTCATCTTGCTTATTTTATGCTGAGAACCCCGGTCCCACAGGTCATCCAGTAACCTCCTGGAAGCCTTCCCCTGCCAGGGTACAAATGAGTGACCTGAGAGACTGCAAAAGGGAAATAGCCCAAAGGTCAGATATGAACAGACATTCTTGAGCATCCAAGTCTCCCACTGACTTCAGGGGGAAAAAAGACAGTAGATGAAAGGTTGCATTAGCACCGACTTTCTGAATCTTCATGTGCCAGCGTCTCTGGAGCTCACTGAAGTTAATGAGAGCACTGGGTGCACAAAAAATGCAAGACACATCCCCCTGCAGAAGGGAGGGAGGCTGCGGCCCACTCACTGCAGAGTTTCCTGTGTTCATTTGTTTATAGAGCAGAGTTGAGGTTAGTTCAGAAGAGAGTTCCTCATTTCCTCCTCCTCCTGCCCCTCTCCCTAACCAGATGTGACAATGTTACAATATTATTATCCTGTCAGCACCACAGGGGGAAATACAAATAAAATTCAGGGTGAAAGGAGAGCCAAAAGAAAAACAGATCCAAGGCAGCACCTTTCAGATTCACTAGCCCATCTCAGGAAATCGGAAACCTTTACAGCTGGACTGCGGTTTCATTTGAAATGTTTGTGGGTAAATGATTAACAGTAACTTTTTGAGGTCCTGTTGTATGCTACGGGTGACTCCTACTGAAAGCCATAGGAGCTACCTGCAGCCCAAAGGATGGGATGTGAACCTTTGGGGCTGACAGGGTAAGTCACATCCCAGACTGAAGGACCAGCCTGGGAAGGTTTCACTGTGCCAGTGCCCTTCAGCTTCTCAGTGCCACTGGGAAAAGCATACCCAGACTGGAGCTTTGCTATACAAACCACTGGCTTACTAGTTTCTCCAGCAAGTCTCGCACCAAAGACGAGCAGGCTGGGCTTTCATCCAGATACAGGAACCAAGAAAGGGTGCACAAGAGGGAATGCATCAAGCAAAAGAAACAGAGGAAGGAGACTGTTTAAATGAAATACCATTAAACATTCAAAATACATAGAAGATTCCTTTTCACTGAAAGGCTTTTGCTTCAGCTTACTGTACTGAAGTCAGAGATACAGCAGTTTTAGGGCTGTGCCTTGTGAAATTCAGGAACAGGACACCCCTCCCCTCCCTGCAGCCTATGGAAGAGTTATAGCCACAAAGTAAACCACCACTATTTCTGCCCGCTACATGCTGTGGCCAAAAGCATGACATAGACATTATTAATCTCCTCCAATGCTAGAAAGGCAGTCTACAGTTTTTCCTCCAACTAGTAAACTGAAAGACACATGGTCATTGCATGAAAGACTATTAGCTATCTGTAGATCATTTTTCTTCGGTGGTTTTTTTTTTTTTCCCTCCTCCATCCAAGGACAGGTAAACAGGAAATTTTGCCTGAGTAAAGATTTGACCCCCAAGAGGCTAGAACTGCTTTCTGAAAAATAAAGAACTCAGAAATATCCATCCTGCTTTACCCTTTGTCCTTTCACCCTGAAAATTCCCCAGGGCATGCTTCCACCTTACTGAAGAGGAGAGGTTTCTTCCGTCAGTTCATGTGGGGCCAGGATGTGCCCCCAAGTCTCTAGAAAGTATGAAAAAAGCTTTCAAAAATCTTATGTGACATACTGTTGAGAACTACAGGTTCGTGATGAGGTAGACGGAAATCTTTGAAATTTTCCAGCCAAACGTGCAGGCTTTGGAGGACACAAGCGTGTCCTGCTATGGGGTCCCCACGAGGGCAGCATCATGTTCTTGCTCAGCAATGGTTTCTCCTGGCATACAGATGGATGTCTACTGGGGCTGATGAGGAAGTAATTGAATTCTGAGTTCATGTTCATTCAGCTCTCTGGGACCGAACTACAGAAATAGTTTCAAGCCCGAAGGTGGTTCACATACCACTGTGGTCTTTTCATGTGTCAGCTCTGCTAAGCCGCTGATTATGGATCTTGACAGACCCATTAATCCTCAGAGTGTCTCAAACAGGAAATCATCCTGTTTCTTCTTTGTAAAATAAAGCATTCCCATTCTACAGGAAAGAGCATCGTGTGCACCTCTGCAGCTAACCATGATGTAATCAGCAAAACAGCTGTATGGACTGACTTTGACAGAGTACAGTTGGAAACAAGAAAGAGATCCAGGACAGTCAGCTGGGCTACTCCTTAGCAGAAGTGAGACGTTAGCTGACCTCTTGAAAACAAGAAACTTGGTTTGACAATGTAAAAGAGCCAAACCCAAGAGATCTTTGAAGCCGCTCCTATTTGGGCTAAGAACCACACTGGCATCAGTGGTTCTACCCATGACAACCAGAGCCAAGTTTAAGAAGCCCAAAATTTCCAAGACCTAAGCCAAAATGGCAGTATCTACAGACCAGTAACAAAATAATTGGAAAGCTTAGGTTGGGTACATGCAGAAGGCTCAACTGTTTCTCGTTGTGGACAACTGCATTAGACCTGCTTTGAACATAAGCCCCCCAAAATTAGCAGGAAGCTCTCAATTGCTCCCAACAAGCATGGGGACTGATTCCAGGGTAAGAGCTAGCACTTGGAGATCCTCTGCCCAAAAGCAAATTTCTGCCAGCTGCAGCATTTCTTCTCTCTCTTTCACCTCAAGACATAGGCAGCGCAGATGTACCTCACCCTCTGCAAGGGACACAAGCAAGGTGTTGCACTTTACAGTGGTGCCAAGCAGCAATTTGATCGCCTGCCTTCTCCAATCCCCTTTAGCTGATCTGCTTTCCAGTATTGTCCTACAATCCGTGAAGGATGCCTGCTGGTGAGGAGGCAGACAGAAGCACAGCTACCAACAAATGCTCAGCGTAGTTTTGTGAGCAGCTGTCATGAGCCAATGGTCTCGTGTGAAGTAAAGTTTATATTAGCAACAGAGAACGAAGAAAGGTCATTTCATCCAGTAGAAAACAGCAAAAATTAATAGAAATTATTATATTGCCAGAGAAGAAAGCGTATTGACTTTGCGAGGTGTCTAACAACCATGCTGGAAAGAGCCAACCTCTGGAGCATGCCCTGTACAGACTTCACTGTTGCAATCAACACGATTATTTGCCTGGTGTTAATACAGTAACATGCTGCTTTGCTGAAAAGTCCCTGGCTGCCTTTCAAGCTCTTGAAAAGACACCAAAGACTTTTGTTTTGATTTCAAACTATTTTTCAGCACCTCCATGTTGGAGTGCCCTTATAAAAGTGCCCATGGAGTCATTTGACAGGGCTGTGTGACTCAGGCACTTAAAGGAAGGAACTAATGTTAGATGCTGACACCCACGTAGGGACTTCTGAGCTTTAAAAAAATTACTTCTCTTTACTCCACTGAATTTTCCTGACCCTTCCAACTTACTAAGTTATTGTTTATTTTATAAAAAGGCTGTCTTAACCTCAATTTTGAATTAATAGGTCACCAAGGAATCTAATACTATGGTAATGCAATGCAAATACCACTTCACAATATGGAACTAAAAGAAGCCAAGAAATTTACAATACGTGTTCATAAAGTGGTCAAACTTGCAAGATTCCATTAAACCAGTACAATGTAACTTTTTTTAAAAAATGCAAGTTGTTCTCCAAGGCCCATCCTTTCAAGACGAAACAAATCCTTTCCTCCCATTACCCTTCTATGTCAGAAGTTCTATTGAAATCAGGTACTGACGATTTGCAGTTACACACTAAGCATATGCAACCAATGTCCCGTACTGCTGGCTGCTGACAGTAAGCATAACCACAGACTGTCTGGCACCCAGAAAATTTACTCCTTTTGTTTTACCAGCAAATGTCAGGCACCTTTATGAGCATGATCCCGTTCCTGTCAAATTCCACAAGGTTTCTACAACATGTGATCACGGAGCATCGAGCAAACTGTTCAGATTAAGTAACTCAAAGTTTAGCTGATAACACAGAAAATATGAGAGGCGATTGAAGTAAGCTGGGTCTTTTGATGTGGCAGTAAATCAAAACCACTGCAAAACGGTGTTGGTAAAGGTGAAAACCTTACACAGCAACGGACAGAGTAGAGCTTTCAATGCTAAATGTGTTGGGAAAGGCAGGAGGTTTGAAGAATCAGTTCACAGTAAACCCTCAGCATAGACTTTTGTCTCTGCTGAGAATGCAGATTACCTGGCCAAGACTGTAGTATGGGAGCAGCATGTGCAAAGCAGGAAATCAGACTTGAGATACCCAGCAGAGAGAATACCCCTGCACTGATCTGCCACAGAGTGGAAATGTGGCTTTTTTTTGGTTTTATTTCCTAAACTAGGCCCTTTGGCTAAGATTTTCAGGGGAGTCTGAAGAGCACTGCAAAGTCCCACAGGAATTCAGTACTTTATCACCCCTTTATGCCTTTTTGAAAATCTCAGCCACAGCTATGTGGGCAGTCTCGGTACTGGAACAAGAAAAGGGAGTCTATGAGCAGAGCTGTAACACAGCACATTAAGTGTGAAGGAAAGGTGGATATGTTTGGGATGGTCCAAATGCTTTTATCAGAAAGAAGACTCGTTATAAGCTGAATGCAGCTTACAAATCAGAAAGATTCAAAGTACCAGTTCAAGTAAATGTGTGAGACATTGCATCTATTCTTCAGCTGAAAGTTAAAAAACTTGTAAAAAGGAACCACATGGTGGTGGTGGTTCAAAAGTCTGACCATCTTCCTGTATTTAAACAAGGAAATAACTGTGGGTAACTGTTGACTTTGCTAATGGCATTCACTGAGGGTATTCCGAGGTTTGCCTTGCAGATGAGGAAACTGAGTCAGAGGGATTAAATAAAGGGCCCAAAGCCACAGGCAAACTTCACTGCCAGGACAAAGTTTATTAAAAGTCCCCTGCAGACACCTGACTTCCAGTCATACCATGAGGACTCTGTTGTGTTAGAACTACAACAATTTCGTCTGCTGCTGTAAAACAAGGAGGATTATATCTGTCAGCACTTACAGCTGGGATATTCCTGAGAATTCCTAACAAGAAATACTGACAATGCAAACCATTTTTTCAAAGAATTTTTTGTTTTGAAGCATTCACATGCTTGCAACGGGAAAGGCTATGCAACTATCACAGGGAAATGTTTTTCATGCAGTCTAACGTAATTTCTCACCTTTGAAACCAGATAGCTTAAATTATGCGTGTGTGTCGTCTTTCAGCACCCAGACCCCTGCAGAATGGGACAGAGTCAGAGTTTTGGCAGAAGAATCATGTTTCAACTTCCAGCTTAACAATAGCTTAGAAGTGCTGGTACCCTGCAAGGGAGCTTAAAACCTAGTACAAGCATAGGATCACACACAACAGGGTAAAGAGAGGTCACCGCATCTATGTTCTGGCTTCTCTCCAGGACCTAGGCCTGAAACGCCCTTTCTTCACCACTGCCCCACCGAAATCCTTCTCCAGACTCTGCCACAAGAAGCAAATTAAATACCAGCTTCCCTTCCAAAATAGCTGTAATGCAATCCTTGAAGACCTGTACTGCAAAGAGCGTGGCTCAACTGTAACAGAGAGAAGGAGAGTTTACAGGGATCCAAACGCTCTAGGTAAAATCGAGTCCAAATTCACAGTTTTTTGTTTACATAGACTCTGAAATCTATCCACTTTCTGTGGTTAGCTGAACAGCCCCCCTTTATGAAAAGAGGATAAAACCCTTTATCAAAATACTGAGGACCAATGTATTTCAATATATTTCAATGGTAGATTTCTGTTCTATGAAGAACGGGTCTGATTGTCTGGGTTTACAATTTATAATTTTAGCACTTCTTGTTAATGGCATCTGATTTTCTTGAGTTCTCAGGATGTGATGAAAGCCTTCAAAATGCAATATGCCATCTTTTTCCAAATGGAGAGCAAAGGTGTTAATAGCGTCAGTCACGGGATATTAGTAATCGGGGCTTTTTGGTGATACAATAAAATGACACAAATTCTGACAGAGGATTCCTGTTGACACCCTACGAAAACAGGGTTGAAGTTTTCAACACACTGTGTGCCATCATCTTCTTTGCAGAGACTTCCACCCAGACAGGTTCCGCTGCCGCCCATGGTCCCTCCCCAGGTCCAATCCCAGACAAGTTTGTACACATCACCTCTACTCCGTAGGCACCAAAATTAAGGCCAGGACAGAGCTGCTTAGGAATTGGTGGCTGACCTAACAGGCCTTCCCTTCCCATCAGCAAGCTTTTAGGAGTAAACACATTTGCCAGGGGGCTGCAACAAGGCAGAGTAATGACCTGCAGGTTTAGGAAGAAGTTCTCTTTAGCACACGTTTTGCTTCATAAAATTACAGAAATACAATGCTTAAGTTAGTCCAAGCTTGTGCCCTGAAATACAATAAAAATACATTTAAACCATCCTTGACAGATTTTTGTCTTAGCAGCCCAGATATTTAACTAACCTGATCCAACACTGTTCCAGTAAAACCAGAGGAGTAATACAATATGATTACGACACATCTGTCTCTAAATCTGTAGAAAATATTCAAGGGAAGACTGAGTCACTGTCAAAGACTACTTACTCGAGAATACCAAATGGACACACAAGGGGGTTTATACTTGCTATAACTGCAAGTAATGCAGTCAAGTATCCAATTATCTTTACTGAATCATGAAAAATAATCAGTCAAAAGAAAGATTATCCAGATAGGCACATCCATTTCCACCATGCAGAACACAATCCACCACATTTCCTATTTATGCGAGTACAAGCATTGCATTTCCTCAACTCTACCACAATTATTTGCCTAACCTAGACCAAACAGACTATGTAGCTCTTTCCCTGTATTTTGTATTTTCTGTCTATGATTTTCAAACAGGGGAAAACCAATTGGACCCCTTAAAAAATCAGTTCTGGTTTCTAGTTGGATTCCTCAGAACAGCCCAAACTATTTCATGAAAATCTCTACATTTGTTTTCTCCATTTGCTTTTGCAGTGAGATTTGACTCAACAGAAGAGCCACTCAGAAAAATACCTGGCAATAGCTGTCCACAAACTCCTATGCCCATGAGAAGCCCCTGGCATGTTTAAAATCCCAAAGCTGGTGCTTCCTCTTCTTTTGTGCATAGTGTTGCTCTGCATTAGTGCATGTGTATACCACACAGACAGGAGTACTCACCACCTGCCTAATGACCCAGAACAACAGTCTCTGCAAAGCAAAGGGGAAGAGGGCTAAGGCAGAGGAAAAAGCCAGAAAGCAATCTTTGTGCCTCACTGCTACCCAGTTTACAATGACCTATACCCAAATCCAGGCAGACCTGCTTAACCGTAAGTCCTCCTACGCTTCCAACAAGTCCAAAGTCTCCAATGGCTGCCTAATTCTCCTCAACTCCTTATTTTGTGCTCATAATGCTCATTTTCCTCACTGGAGGAGCAGTTTATTTGGTCACTCCTCAGCACAAGAATGATCACACCAAGTCAGAGCAAATAACCACCTCCCACCATCTCCAGTAGTGGCCAACACAGAAAGCCTGCCGGAGAATATAAAAATGAGGCCAGTGCATAAATAGTTCCCTACTGCATTCTCCCAGCCTCCAGAAAGTTTGGTTTACAGAGGTCCCAGATCTTTCCTGCTTCCCACAGTTTGCTGGAGTGGTAGTGATTAATGAAGCCAGCTGGATAAGCTTCTTCCCTGCATTGCAATTGAGTATGACAGATGAAGCTGAGGAGACTGTCTGATGCCACACAGCATGCCTGACAGCAGCACGGCAACATCAGTCATGCACCATGCCCAGCTCTCTCCTTTGCTCCTCTTACTACCTCTCAGCCACATGAAGAAATGCCACTTGAATAGACTAAGACTAGGGAAACTTGCATGCAAACCCCTGTTCTGCAGCTGAGTTTCTGTGCTAACATCAGCAAGGCAATTTGGGATCCTTTTCTTTGACAGTGTAAAGAGAGGCTCCTACACAGCCTGAGTCACAGCAGTTTGGCTCCCACTTGAATCTCTCTAGAACATCATGTTTCCCTCCACTGAATTACAGCTGAAACCCCCTTTGAGTCCTCAACCTGTAAAAGGGGATAACACACTGTGCTGACTCTCCAGAGCTGCTGGGGAGGAAAGACATTAAAGCCTTCTAGTGTTCAAGTACAGTGGTGAAGGGGTCTGTATATAGGTAGCACCTGTTGCCCTTACAGAAGACAGCATCATGTGTAGCAGGCAAAGTGAGGTAGTGGGTGGCATCCTTGTTCTGTGAAAACAGCTGGTTCTTTGCCACACTCCCTCTTTGCCACATCGTGAGCAAACGGGCTCTTCCCCTATACACTTGGGACAAGAAATTTGTAATTGAACTAGCACCCATACCTGATCGCACCACAAGTGGGCTGACGTGCTCAGACTCTTCACACAACACAAAGCCCCGATTTTGTCACACCTGTTCCACCTGTGTGTTTGTGCTTTCCTAGCTATGTACAAAGTTGCAACAGATAAGCCACTTGCCACGCTGGGGTGAGAGTGGGGAGGGAGGGGGCTGAGGGAATAGGGGAGAAGGTACTTGCTTTAAGCTCATTTCTCCTCGTCCCTAGCCCTGATGGAATTGTATTCCGCACACATGCTGAAACATTAGCATCGGCTGATTTGGAAGGAATATTGGAAATGAAGTGATAGCAGAGTAAATGTCAATGCATTCAGTGTGACACAGTGAGCACCAGATCTTAAACAGCTTCATCATTGTGGCATTTACTGTATCCTGAAATAATATTAATCCCACTGTTGTCCTTCTTGATGGAATCATCCATGAATATGGTTTATGGGACTGGCCAGAGTGCTAATAGGTTAAAAGAACAACCTATCCAGTGTTCCACTAAATTAAGGTCGCTTCATGAGATTTAATGAAACAAGTACTGTGTGGGGTTTCAAAGGACGTTCCTGTAATTCATGTCTATTTAGGGCTCCTGCTAACCAGAAACCTAATTTCTTTGAGTAAAATAGGTTTTTGTGAAGCCTGGCCATGTGAAAAAAGCTTTAAAGGGCAATAATCAGAAGACCTCATCTGTAACACTTTGTTATTTCAGATCAGTGTTTTGAAAGTTTGGGGGATGGAACTATTTTAAAAAAAAAAAAAAAGCCAGTCTGCAAATTAATCAGAACAAATGTATTACTGCAATTTGCCTCTCAGAAATGGCTGGATGGTTAAAGTGAGACCAGGACAGCATTAAGTTACAAATGGTGTAGAGGCTTAATAAGGCAGAGACCCTGCCTCACAAACTAAGTAAATTGGCTCCCGTTTGCCCAATGAGGAGCTGATGCTCAAAAACTGTGGGCAAATGGCATCATCTAAGGCCACTGCCTCAGAAACAAACTGTATTTCCTTCCCCAGTTGTATATATATCACAAAATACTGAAATCCCTAGTACAGATGTCCACTATGGAACAAAATAATACTAATTCCCCATTCATTTCCCTAACTTAAGGTCCACCTTCCACCAATTTTTTTTTCTTGTGTTCTTGATTCAGAGGAGCGGCTACAGCATCTTCTAAAAAATACTTTTGGAAGCCACCTTAAATATGGATGGGGCCTGCACCCAGCAGTTAACATCACTGAGCATCAAAAGACAGAATTTTATCTTAGCAATTTCTAGGCCTTTAGAGAGAAATACTATACATTGAAATTGCAGCTTGCGTCTATGTTTGCAGTGCACCAAACTGAGGCTTGTAGAAATTAAACAAGAGCAGCCACAGCCCCTAAGGATTGTATAGTGTCCACAGTGTTTAGTCATATCTTGACGTTTTACTCTGAAGCAAATACATTGTCAGGATTAAACATATCTGACTACCTGTGCATGAATGATAATCCATGAGAAGGCTTCACTGGGAAGGGAAATGAAGAACAACTGTGCCACGGGAGACAGCAGAGGGAATAAGAAACTGGTGAGCTGTGTTTACCAGAACTAGAATTAGGTCAAGACACCAGAGGTGGTACCTGCTACTGTTAAAAGTGGACCTGTAACGACCACCACAGACCAAAAATTTAATCAAGGACATAAATTTACAGTTGCCTCAGGAAAAAAATTAAGCCTTGCAATACTTTGGAATGCTACAGTCAGTTTAGTATTCCCCAGAAGTCCAAAACAAGCTAAATATCAATAGCCACACTAAATCTATGACTCTTAGATTCAGATCTTGTACCTTTTTTCTAGATTCTGGAAATAGACTGCCAATATCTGTACTCAAGCCAAGAACTAATCCTGACAGGTACTTGACATTAACATGTGGTGTCAGAAAAAGATGAGGAGGCACACTGCTTACATTTCCTACCTCAGTGACTCCTCTTAATGGCTTGAAAACATCTACTGCTAGCGAGGCAAAATCGGCAGCTTCAACTACGACATCAGACTTCTGCAAGCTGCAAAACAGCCACAGCTCAGCAGTCATGTGTGCCCCTGCCAGAACTCAGCAGCCCATGCTGGACTCCACCAATGTTGTGAGAGAACCTGTGGGGATGGCAGCTATTTCCAGGAAGAAACGCTTCTCCTCCGCTTCCCAACCTCCCACCTGCAGCAAGGAGGAGGTGGCTTCTCTTTGACTTTCCAAAGATTTTATACCCAGATTGACCCCATTCCAGCACTGGTCCTTCAGTCTTGATAAAGCAAAACTCTCACTGCCAAGAAATCCCGTCCCTGCCTTGCACACAGCATTTAAGACAACACCTACAACAAATTCCTGAAATCTAATGTACATAATAACTTTTAATTCCAGCATTTCAGTGCTTACCAAAAGCAAAAGGCACCTTTAATACCCTGGTAACAGAAATCAGTGACCATATCTGAAAGAAGTCTTTAGACTAGCTATAGATACAGCATGCTCTGCCTGCCACCCGCTCCTGTCTGTCCACACACCCGCCTTGGAGGCAGGCTCTGTACTGACCCATTAGTGTCAGTGTGTGGGTGTACCCAGCATGGCACATGCAGATTTGAGGCAGCTGCCTGCTTATTGCAGGAAGGAAACGTTTCTGTGTGCACCAAAGGGATGGCCCGCATGCATACACTTTATTTGGTTTTCTCACCTTTGGAAGGAATATGGTTCCCCCAGTCTGTTGCCTTCACATGGACTCAACTGTAACAGTAGACAGGCTTAAGGGGTTAAGGAAAATAAATTCAGAGACAGGACAGATTGCAATGAAGGTTGTAACTTGACAGAAGGTTGCAAAAAAGTGTAATTCCAAATTATACTTTGCCATAGGTTATCTTCTTAGTAGCTCTAGTATCCACTAGGCAGAGTCCTTAAGACATGCCTTAACCTTTACAGACATGATCCAGACCTCGGAGTCATATCCTATGAGGCAGAGATTGACTGGAAATGAGACCAACATATATCACGTCTGCATGACAGACTGAAACACACACCCACCACAAGAAGAATAAAACCCTCTCTTGAATGTGTCTGCATTGTAAGAGAGAGGGGAAAGATTGATTTATTTAAACAGTACTTAACTAACAATAAACACTATCAAACCAAAGCAAACTAATGCTCAGCCATTAAAGCATCCATTCAATGGCCCATCTGTCATATTGTTAAGACCTTTAGAAGTTGTTTAACAAAATGTTAAATAAGATGACATTCAGCAGCACAAAATGCTTGACTGGCTAATGCAACAAAAAGGGGTTGGCCTGCTGGTGTTTGATATACTGCTCTGTGCTACAGGCTGAAAGCTCTGGAGCACATGAGGGGGCTCCCAGGCTGTCGCTTTTTATCTCAGTGAGCAGTGCCAGAAAAGCCCAGAATCACCACAGGCCAGTGTCAGCAGCATCACGCAGCAGAGAGGAAGAAAATCCCAGGGCAGACAGGAAAAGATGTACTATATAAGGAGAGAAAAAGGAAGCAGAAGAAACAAACCAGCCTATGAAAGGGAAAAGGAAGAAAGCCAAATTATCATATTCTTGGTGACCCATGCCTGTCCAAATCCAGATTATTTTTTTTCCTCACTCACTTCGTATCTTTTATTCTACATTTGACAGTAAGGTTTGATGGATGTGCTACGAAAATACTTCAGATTGGCCATGATAGACTATTTAGTAAATATCTAACAACATCAAAGGTAGATGCAGTCAATTCAGCAAAGATTCATGTCTTTCTGTTTGCTTTCTTACATGAGAACAGATTGTTCTCATTCCCTTTTGAGAATAGTGACCCTCATACAATATGACTTTTTAGGAACTGACTGCACTGATGCCAGAGGCTTGTACAGCTTCAAATCTATCATCAGAGTTAAGGCAGTACAACTAGGCAAGGTAGGCAATTAGTAGGCTTCCTGCAGCAGTTGAAGAATAGATAAAATGTTGCCCTGAAAAAGCCCGTTTCCTAAGAAAAAAAATCTTTCTTTCAGATCTGCAGAAGGAAGAAAAGGAAAAAAGTATTCCAAGTTTAGACATCTAAGAGTTTTCACAAGAGACTACTGGACAGCTCTATTGTCATAGATGATGCTCCCCAGCCCCAAATGCCACTAACAAAAATAAGAATCTGTGAAAAGCAAACAGCAACACGGAAATGACTACTAAGAGTACAATTTTCTTTTCCAATTTAAATCCTTCCCCTGGCATTACAAGACCTTTTTTAAGACTCAAGGCTTCACAGTACGACAAAATGTAACCCTTTGTCTACCGCTATCCTTCGGTATAGAAGATTTTTGTTTCCCATATTCCCTGCCAGAGCATTTCCCTTACCAGCGCTGAGAAGAGAGAACCCAGGAAGCCCAGCTGGCAGGTTCAAATCTCCCCGCAGCTCAGCACTGACAGTATGTACAGAGGTCCTTGTAAAATCTGGCCTCAAGTGCCACAGGCAGAGGTACCCAGTACCACAAATGTCTGGGTTTTGTTTCAGCATGGTGACAGCTAGTAAAAGTATAGTATTAGAAGGCAGTAGGGAGCTTATGTGCTAGTGCTAGACTAGTGTCCACATAAAGACACCCCTGTTAGTCACCTTAGTAGAGCAGCACCGTGTTAAGCTCTAGGGTAAAATGTTAAAACCTATAGTGCTTCCTGATGTTTTCACTGACATTCAGTGGTAGCCAAATACATATAGGGATGAACTACAATTAAAACTAACCAACGTTTCCAGGTAACTTATTGATTTAGAAAGTATTGCCTCTGAAAACATACTTTTAATCAACTGTTATTTAATACATCACAACTGAGACACAATAAAATCCTAGAGAACAGGAATTCAATACGTGTTAGCAAGTCTAGATAAACACCAACTGACAAATGCAGAGATTTTACCTTGGCTGCTAACAGATATTAAAATTGCAAGCCTTGTTCATGCTGTGATTGATAAACAGATTTCTTATCCACTATGAATATGAAACTAAAAATAAAAACCAAAACTGAACACTGTTTTCCCAGCCTGAAGTATATTCTTAGAAAGAAAAAAACAAAAAGTGCTATGCCAAGCTGGCTCTAGAACCCAAATTGTCTGCCATAAAGGTGCTACTCTCACACGGTGGTAGTGGCACGTTAAGTAAGAACCAGACGCAGACACAGCTTCAGCTTAATAGCAAGAGTGATGGGGAAACCACACAACCTCTTCTCCTCACAAACGTCCTCCCACAGCCTGTTTCTGCCTCAGCAAGATCTATTCCAGATGAATAACGGACCTGGGAAAAACAACAGAACACTGTTGTGGTCTTGCTTGATGATGTGAGTAAATAACCGTATATATATATATATTTTTTTTCACTCCTTTCTCACTGAAATTATCTTGGCTGTCAGTAAAGAATAGTTACAGGAACATGCCAGAATGGTCCTTTTCCAAACTAAGAGCTCTAAAGGTCAGCCTTCAGTTATTCCAAACTCAACACTACCGTGACTGTGTCACCTCTTGGGAAAGGGGGAGGGATTCTTCAGCAAAACATATGGCAACAGCAGTTTATTTTATCACACTGCTGTATTGTTTTGAAGTGAAAGAAGGCTTGTAGGGAGAGACAGTACCTTTTATTAGACCATCTATTATTGTTTCTTCCCCGCCCTTTTAAAAATAGTTTATTTTATGGGTTAAGGGTGACTAGAGCAGAGCAAAGAGCTCTGCTGTAGTACTTACAGACAAGAGAAGAGAAATAAAGATAAAAAGGAAAAATAAAGAAGAAATAAAGTAAGACAGGCTGATCTATTCAAAAGCTGGCACATGAGGGTTTTATTAGAGACATATACTGGCAGAGTGGGGGGAAAGGAAACACAGAAAAAAAGACTCATCCTATACAATGAGTATCTGACTAGAGACCAATTCAAAGAGCCAACCTGAAACTCCAACCTGGTCAGCAGAAAGATTCCCACAGATGCCAGTCCAGCCTCTCCTGTATGCAGTTTTCAGTTACATAAGCATTGCCGTGAATATTCAAGTGAGAAAGAGGAGGCTATGCCCAATTTTGGACTTTATAAGCCTCCCAGTGCAAATTATGTAGAGGAATACTAGCTAGCTGCCTTCTGCATGACAAATATGCCAGCTTTTGACACAAAGGAGAAAAGAGCATCGCACTGGCCTTTTTGTTTTTTCCTCCATTTTGGGAAGTATCTTTGCACCAGCCTGCCCCCCAAGATACATATGGCAATGAAAGCTTTCTACCTCCAAGCTCACCTGAATAACACCACACAAGATAACAGGAGAGCACCAGCATGTGGAAGCTGCGTTGTTACAACGCCAGGGAGATCCTGGCTCCCACTGCAGATTCTTTGCTTGCATGATCACTAGTTAACTTCAAAGAAGCAGCTGACAACCTTCCACAGCGCATGAAGAAAGCTGAAAAGATCAATTACAAAAATGATTAGTATGCAAACTATACCCGGGTTCTGCAGGCAGCTATTCCTCAATAAGTGTATCAGAGACCAAACAAAAGGATAAATAAATCATCCTAGTCTCTGTTTACAGCAGAAACAGCAGCCAAAAAGAAACATTTAAGGATTTTAATTCTATTGCAAACGCATTCCTCTTTTGCTAACAAATATATTGCGCTGAAACTTAAATGAAGCTTTTAAAACTCAAAACTAAGAAAACTCATTATCCCATAAAATTTGCTTCCTTGGTGAATTAGTCATCCAGCTAATCTACCTAATTCCTTCTCTTTAGAGCAATCCTGCTCTCATCAAAAGTTGTCATTAACTGTACCTGTGTTTTTTGTTCTAGCGACAAGGTAACGCCTTGTTACAATATCTGTGGTTGCATAGCATTAATATGATGGGTTTGCAGTTGTGGAACTAGGTATGTTCCCAGCACCTTTACCGTAAATACTGTTTTCAGGGACCTACAAAGTGGATGTTAAAAAAACAAAAAAAAACCAAAACAAAAACCAAACCAACCACACACACAAATTTAAAAAAAACCACACCAACTTCTCTATAATGGCCAGCTTCCTGAGCCTCCCTCAACCTGCTCAGTAGTTTACTGATAGGATTGTGCTCTTTATAGCAATGGGTGGTTTTTCACCTTTAGAGAGAGAGGAGGAGTTTCTCAGGCTTAGCTCTTCTCTAAATACATCAAGAAATCTGGTTTGTAAATGCATCAGGCAACTACATTCCTTACTAATATGAACTAGTGCAGCTGCACGGACATCCGTAGAGCTGCACCTATTAATAACAGCTAAGGATCTGGCCTATAATATGATGCTGTTAAGAGCCAGTAGGTCTCATCAGTCCTCCCCCAAAGGGGGTGGGGGGAGGAAAAAAGAAAAAAAAGGGGGGGGGCGGGGAAGAGAGAGATTGAAATATAAAAGCTGAAAACCAGCTACTGTGACTATATCATCAGGTTCATCTTTCAGGCAAATTACGTGAGATTGTTTAACCTGAAGTGGCCTTGGATTAGCATGAGAGACTTACAAAACCTGCAAACCACATAACGGGTCATTCATCCATGAGCCTATTTGATTCACACCGTTTCAGAATTAGCAGAACACATGCTGACTTGGTACACTGCCTCACCATAAAGACATTAAACCAGATGTGCAGCAACTGACCAAGAATGCCTTTTCCCAAGCACATTCTTTCTTCCTGCTGAACTATTTGTTATATAGATAGGTCTGCTGAAAGGTTACTGAACCACACAGCTAATGAAAATGCACAGACAGAAGTAGGAGCTGCATCTTTGACTGCAGCAGAATTCCTCGGATCCATGTTGAGCCACAGAGAAGCTGTGCTGCTGTTAAACGGCTGATTAGTTTATTCTGCCAAACATCTGAGAGCATCATTAGTTACACAAATGGCTTGAATTATGATCAAATGAGCTGAGTAACCTGCTGCCATGAAACTCCATGTGAGTCCTGTTTTATCAGATCTCAACATGTGTTACTCAGTGCGAAGCCATGTCTCCTGGCTCTATCTGAAGGCTCATCCAGGCCAGGGCTTAAGAGTCCCCTTGTCATCCTGAGGGCCACCTTTCCTACTGAATTGTTTTACCTGAAGATTGCCTCAATATATATTTCCACCAGACAAGAAGGATTAACACAACATTTTCAGACATCTTTTGCCACTGCACTTCCACACATTCTTCTTGATAGTAGGTATGTGGATGTGTTGCTCTCTACTTCTAGAAGAAAACACCACATTTTCCTGTTGTTTGAAAGCTCAGTGGTGATGGAAAGGAATTAATGAGATCAGTTTGTCATTTTGCTAAGACAGGACCAGGCTACCTCTCTTTGAACACAGAAAGAGTGCTCTGCATAATACCAGCCATAAGATTTACCTTCCTCCTTTACTTTTTGCTGCCACTCCTGCAACTCAACCATTTATAGCAAAGAGGCTCTCCCATAGATCAAGATACATCAGCTCAACCTAATTCCAACAGAAGAAAATTAAATGCCACTAAAGGAGGACTAAAGCATCAGTCCTCCAGCCTACTCTCACTTTTGAAGGCTGACACCCACTGTGCTAAGTCCCAAGGTTGAGTAAATCCCTGTATTCCAGCAAATGAGCGATTCTTGTAAAAGCAAAACCATCAGTCCCAAATTATGTTTCCTCTACCAGGTCTCTAAACTCTTTAATCAGAAAGTAAAGGTCCAGCTAGTATCACTCACAAATGTGGGAACCTCCCACGTATTTACTTTTGGTTTGTGAGATACTTTACTAAACAGGAGACAGTCTGTACAGAAACAACACAGAGAAAAAAACCCTGCTGTTCTCAATTCAGAGACACTGAACCATTTTATCTTGCAATACAGAACACTGTTTCTGTGCACAATTTACCCCAGAATTATTGCATGGAAGGGTATCAAGGAATACCCAGAGGTACTGATGAAAGTTTTGTAAGGATAGCCATAAATCAATGTGTTCTTAGTTTTACAAGTCTCAAAATCAACAGTTTCATTCTCACCTCTGGGAATAAATGGTTTCTAAAATCTGAAGGGGAGAAATGCATCACAAAATCCACCACTGCCACCAAGAACGGTTACACTTATTTAGCCATGACTGATCAATCAAGAAGCTCTGCAGACATTGCCGTGCCAGCACTGTCAGACAAGAAATAAGCAGCCAGGTTTGTTCCTGAGATCAGCAGAGATAACCAGGCTTCACACATGCATGAAACCCTGTCCAAAGACGAGCTGTTGGAGGTGGTACAGCACAAAGCAGCTTGATCTGCACATCCTGGGACACATGCACCGACTGCATGGCTTTATGACTGAGCTGCAACATGCCCATTTCCAGCATACACACAGTGTACAGAGTGGCTTGGTGGCTTGCTTCGGATGATGAAAGAAAGGACTTGGAACAACGTGTTTGTTTCGCTAATGCAGAGTCATGCTCTCTCACTCAGATACGCACAGAGAAGGGATGCTCTGCACAACTCCAGCTGTAAGGGTCCTCCCTCCTGTTTTACCATCTCCTCCTCCTTGCACTGAAGAAGCTCTGCAGCAGTTTGGGAATGTCGGAGAAAGGAGAGCACTTCCCCTACATCCAGCAGTACTTGGCCAATGGACACCACTTTGTATCTACAAGATGGTTTTCACACACAGTCTTGTACAAACCCCTGCAAGTGCACTGACAGAATTAGTGACCTGCCTCATACTTATTTTTTTCCTTCCTGTTTTCAAGCACTTCCTGCAGAGAGCACTTGAACTAGAGTATTGCTGAGCTAGAACTACAGCAAGCACCTGGTGAAATGCTATATATGTTATTTTGGATCATCAGATAAAATAAAATCACAGCAAACACTGTTAGCTTTAATAACAATGCGTCCAAGATTTAATCATATTGCACTCATGTGGCTGGGAGTTTTCTAACAAGAGCTTCAAGTGAAACAAGTAGTTTCTGTAAAAATAAACTTTTCATTCAAGAAATTCTCATTTATTTGTTTTAGGATAATCAGAACAAAACTATCCAGTTTCAAGGTGGATATACTTGTTTGAGTTCACCTGACCTCAGTGAGGTGCAGTGCCTCATGACATTTCAGTTTTCAACTACTACACCACTGACAGATCACACATACAGTGTGGTAACATATATTAGTCTGGAAAATATATTAATTAGTATACTAATTTATATATTAACATGATACAAAAATACCACTTTTCTTCTGCCGGGAATACTTTTCTTCAAAAATATGCTCAGAGATCATGTTTAATTGCAACAGCCTTACCTAATGTACAGGGGAAAAAAAAGCACAACACAAATAAATAGTGTATTTTTAAACTCTAACAATTCTTACTGTATGAAGACACGGGAGAGAACCTCAGTGGGATTTTCATGCCTAATACCTGTAGGCCCCCAGCCCATATCAGCAAACTTGCACCAGCCACTAAAATCAGTTGACTCATTTTCTGCCATAATACCTTTTTCTATTGTTGATGATGAGACACTTCACAAAAATAAAACCATGGATCTTCATATTCCAAATCACCACAGATCCAAAAATAATGGTTTTCTCCACTGAGAGACAGAACTAACAGTTGGAGTTAGTCAATAGCTCTCTTTCATACAACCTCACCCTCTCAGATTTGTCAGAATGCTTTCATTACCCACCTCATACAGTGCACTGCAATTGAGGTACTATTTTCATTAATTAGAAAAGATCAGCAATGCTAAGGTCCTGATCTCCTCTCCTGACAGAAGAAAAAGCGTGATCAATAGAATTATGCTTATTTAGAGGTGGAGTAAAAGAGCGACCACACCTTGCAAATTTGCCACTAATATATTTTCTGCTGTTGCTGTGTGTTATTACATTCATGGATTTACTATGGCTTTTAAGACGATAGCTGCAAATTTTTTTTTTTTTNTGGATCAGGCACATATCCAGAATTAGTATTCTTCTTGCAGCAGAACTCCAGCATCTGTTCCATATGCTATTGTATCTTGTATACTGACTAATTTCCAATAGCACTGGATTTTGCAGGGTCTACTACAGTGCTATTAGAGGGCTCATCAATATGTTCCTCCACTTAGAATTCAAAAACCTACTCAGCATTATGAAATATAAGCTTACAGCTTCTTTCTCCCAAGAAGCCTCTCACTATTGCAGTTCTGTGTACTAGCACTCCTGTCTGCCTTTGCATTCCTGTAGTTACAGAGAGAGCAGACATCAGTTCTTTTTCTGCAATGGTCTTAAAGAAGTCTTTGTTCCAAAGCTTCTTAATGGAGCCCTAAGATATGGAGGCATTTTACCATCAGTAATCTTTTATCGCTCAAGGGCATATTTTTCCTGCATAGCATTCTTCTGTGTTTTCTTTTTGATGCCTCTGAATGACCTGGAGTAGAAGGCCAGTTCTAAGTAGCCTGTGATAAATTACCAGCGTCTAGATACAGAATACAATGCTGGGGAGAGGTTTGCCAACATAACCTCAAAGCACATCATTTTTATGATTTCCTTTCAATTTTTTCTGACCTTATAGAAAAGTCTCATTAGATTTCCCAAACTTCAGGTGTTCTTTTCCAAGTACCTCCTTTTAATTTGGCAAATGACCAGAGTATTGCTTGCTTTTTATCTTCCACTTTCTTCAGCCTTTCCAGTTTGCCAGCGTAATTTCTTTCACACAAGAAGTTTCAAGGAGTACACTTGAAAGTTTTATATCGAGACCACTTTTCAAGATGCAGTAGTTCTACAATATAAGCTGCTCTGCAGACAGGTAAATGTGCTCATGCTCTTCTTAGTACCATCTTCTCCTTCAGATATTCCCTGTCCAGCGAAGTTACTCCTCAGTTTGTTTTCTGCCTTGCATGTAAAAAAAATTGATTTAGGCTTTTTGGGACTTCAGGATGTTATCATCCTCTAAGACTTTATGTTATTTTCCATACAACATTCATTATTCCACCACATATCTACACTTATCTGACACCCACCAGTCTGTCCTACATGTGATTTAATTTGCTCTATGAAGTTTGTCAACTAAACTTGTCTTGATCTCACACTCTGTTGCACAAAAATTACAAGTAAGTACTCGTGGGCGTATTGAGGAATTCAAACTGATCACTATCGCACCTACATCTTGTCTCTCCTGCTTGAAGACAAATGTTTCACTGACCCTCCTTTTTCTTCTTTTTTTTTTTTTTTTTCCTAGAAAGGCACGATACTGAAGGCATTTTCAAAGGGATTTTCATCTCTACCAGGGATTTTACTGAGCAGTGAATCATAAGTGACATTTACCTTCTCACCCACATAGCGCAACCAAAGTGCAGCTTGTCGTTTTGGTCACCAGTTTCAAAATGCTGCCAAAAGATTTCTGAACCAGCCTGTCCACTGCTGCACCACTGTCAACCTGAGCTTCCCCCAGCCCTCCAAGCATGCCATGTTGTGACCATACACAAGGAGAACGCTGTACTCCATTTGGGTTTTCAATCAGTTTCTCCCACATGCCACTTTTATGTATTTTTTCCTTACCAGATCTTAGTCAAATTTATTTCCATTTGCCTCCCCCAACTGTTTTATGTAGCCTGCCTACTGCATGCTTTATGACTTCCTCCCCTTTTCACTGCAGACCACTTTGCCCTCTCAACAGACAGTCTGTGTGAGTGGAGCTTGTATCAAAAAATGACCACTAGTTTTTTGCTAGTTTCTTCTGCCCTCAGTAAAAGACAAGCACTATACATCCCATACATTGATTCCTCTCACATCAAAACCCCCTAGTAAGTCTGGGAATATCATTACAACTGCACCTTGGGCTCTACAGATAGAGCAGCAAAAAAAAAAAAATCTGTTGAAAACGTGCATGCACACACCCCCCCAATATCTTAACATCTGTGGAGACCAGTCAAAATTGCCAAACTAGCAATTAACTTCAGATGTCTCTAGTAAGACTCACAACAACATGTTACCCTTCAGGACCTGAAGGAAGGATGCCACCCATCCTCAAGCTTTCACAGCCATGCCACCTCACCCAGTAAAGGAGAGGGGTACGTGACAGCGATTCCTGCCGACAGTGGCCACCTGTGCTTTACTCTTACCATCGCCAGGGGAAGCTGAGGGTGCCCAATGTGTCCCACCAGCTTGGAGAATCACATCCAATCATGTTTTGTCCTCTGGTTTTGCTAAGGTTTGTGGCTGCATTTTCTTTAATGTCTTTTTCCAACACCTTGACCTTTGACTTGCTATTTGATTTCTGGGTTATTATGATTATTATTACTACAGGAAGAGTGACCTGGTTCATTGAAACCTAGAGGTCTTTCAGTTGCCCACTCCATTGCCCTCCAATGCACATTCAAAAAGATGATGTTTAAATTTTGCTTGTCAAGGCATGGAGTGGAGTTCACCAGGGATTTTTAAAATTATTATTATTGTTTTGACTCTGCACCTGCTGAGGAAAAAAAAGACCAGCAATGGAAGGGTTTTCACCTCAATACAGTGGGTGGAAGGATTATGTAAACAACTTGTCTGTCTGGAAAGAGGGGCCTTGACAGGTCCCGTGTTGTCAAATGACAATTGTGACTTCTTGCATTTCAAAAGTCACGCTCAGATGGTTTCATCTGAAACCCTCTGGGTAATAGTAGCCTTTTGAGGTTATGATATCTCTGGATGGAATTCAATAAAAGAAATTCACTTTCAATTGAAGCACTGGAACACCGCCAGACAGCCCCAACAATGCGATACGTCTCCAAAGAAAATTGGACTGATCCCCCCCCTCCTTTTTTCTCCTCCCCTTTCTATTTCTCTCTCCATCTTTATTTGTGCTTTTAACCTTGTTTGTGGGTTGCCTTTTTGATATATTTCCTCTCCCAATAAGCTTGGGATGCTGAAGCTTTAAAAAAAAAAAATAAACACTTGGGACTGAAACAGTAGTAGCTAGTAATAGAGAGACACAGACGCTCACAGCAGCAACGACAAGTCGCTCTCAATAGCTGACCTTTGGCATATACGTGAAAGGAAATAGAATAGAACCTCTGCTCTAGGTGAAGGGGAGATATTATTACAACCACCAGCTTCCTAGTCCTCGTTAATAAGGCTGGTTGATGTACTTATTTATTTATTTAGTTTAAGGCCAAGGGAAGGGAAAAAGCTCACAAAACCTGCCTGACTGCCAGAGGCAAAAGTGTTGGCTTTTTGCTTGGGTTGTCATTCACTCTGCCTTGGGATTTTTTTTGCCTCCCCCCTCCCCGCCCCGGCCCCCGTCTTTTTCCTGGGTTTGGCAAGAGCTGCAATTTTCTGTCTTCTCTTGTTTTTGATCCTCTAAGCAGATTAACGTGTGTGCATAGTTGGTAGGCAGAAGATGGAGAAGATGCATCAATCTTGTGAAAGCATTCATTTTCTCCAATATTTTCTTAGTCAATGATCTACCTCTTATTTTATTACTACTACATGTGATTTTCTTTTGATTTCCCATCAGGTCAAATGGGCATAGGAACTGCATAATAAAAAAAATAAAAACCCCACACCTTGGAAACAGACTGTAGATCTGTTTGGCAGACTTTGCGCTGAAGTTCCCTGTGGTTTGCATTTGATTCACCTTGGGTTGTAAATCCCTTCTTTTGTCTCAGATCTACAACGATTTACTCTCCTTCCATTAGGTTAAGATTTCAAAACTAGTAAAGTAACAGCAATGTTAGAGTAAAAAAAAAAAAAAATCTGACCCAGTTCCTCTCCCTACAGCGTTATTTGTCCTTTTATCCCTCCAAAGCTCACAAGCTGCATAGGTTCAAGTCTGGTCAAGTGTCATCTGAGAAAGCAGGCATGGAAAAAAAAAAAAAAAGGGTCATTTGTTCTGTACACAGTGCTCTCTTCTGATCAGACGCATCAAAAGAATGGTAGGGGATGCACAGTCACCGTCTTTGACCAGAGATGTCAAACCAAATTCCTGCCTCACGGGGATCCTTGGGATCCACTTGCACTTTCAAGAGAGTTGCCTGATTGCTGGTATCAAAGCCAAATCTAGAATGCAAGCTTCTGAGCTACAAGTTTAAATCCCACTCACTTCAGATTACTACATTTTTAACCATTTCCCCTAAACTGTTTTGTACATACTATTAAATAGCTGTGATAGGACTCACTTATTTCATAAGAGCAGTTGCAGCTAGAGTTCCTCGCAAAGACTTTGCTTACACAAATTCAGGGCGTCAGCAATAGCATTAAACATACCCGATCCCAGCTACCTGGAGAAAACTATTTAGGTACTGCAGAATCAAGCAGATGGCAGCTCTGGACAAATTCGCATGCACAAATATTAAAGAGGGATTACAAATCTCTAACACACAAGATTTTCCCCTAAAATTCTCAGAAGCACCAGGAAATTAAACAACTGCTACAAGCTCACCAAACAGCTCAGTGAGAGTAAGGAACAGAAAGCAGGTCTTCTCACTTCCCCTCCCACACCCAGGCCTGAAAATACATCACCTCCTTGGAGCGCAGGCTTGGTGTAACAGACCTTCCCAGGGGCTAAGGCATTAATGAGGTACTAAAATATTTAGGTGCATTTACTGCATCTCATGATGTTGGATTAAAAAAAAAAACCTTCTAGCTAGCAGTCTTTATGCTCTCATTGTCTCAAGTTAATACGTAAATAAAATACGCGCACGTGCATCTGAGTGCAATGAAAGTTCATGGAAGTATATTCTGCTACTCAAACATTTGCCCTGTCTTAATTCTCCTGAGTGCTAGGCTTGGATATAGAGTCTGTTTGGAGTGGGTTTTCTTGTTGTCATTACATTTAAAGAACTTCAATTCTCTCCTCAAAAGATTTACAAAAAACACTCAGTTGTTTGTCCTTTATGGACAAACTGTCACTCTCCAGAACATTTTTTTCCCCCTTTCCTCTTTGCAGGAAATACCATTTACTCACACATAAAAATACATTCTAACTACCTGTATAATGCATGAGGGTGTTCAAAGAGCAATATTAGAAAATGGTAAAAAAAGAAAAAAATATAGCAAGTTTAAATCACTGCAGAGCTACTCTCCTAGCCTTTTTAGTATTTGAAAGATTTTAACTTTGTTATGGAGCAGTAAGTCAAAGCTCTCTAGGCAGAGTAGTTCATGAATATCTCATCAACATTCTCCCTGTCATTTACCCCCCTGCATTTGAAATTTTTTTAAAGAAAAAAAAACCCAAACAGTTGTAACAGACTTAAACATATAAGGCAACAGATATGTGCTTCTGAAGCAATTCAGACATCTGCAGTCTAATAATCTATGTTTTCCTGTAGCAATAATAGAAAAATATTCCTTGCAGAGTACAACAAAAGGTCTCTGTCTCCAGACCCTCATTTTTCCCCCTGTGCTTCCGTTACCATCCGCTGTTCGGTAAACAGAGTGACTAGCCACCAAACAGCAATTCTATGAGGGCACATTATCATGTCCAAGGCAAAAGCTAGCCAGCTAACAGCTCACACGAATCACTCGGACTGGTGAAAGCACTCATCTCTTCTACCACCATCTTCTGCTTCTGGAAAAAGATCTCTCCACAGCCTGGAGTCCTCTGGGGCCAGGAGAGTCAAATTACAAGTTAGAAATTCTCATAATAAGAAAGAAGTATAGCAACTTTCATTGGAAATCATGCTCCAAAATCCCCTGGCACTTTTTAATCACTCTCCATACGATGATTCATCTCACCACCTATACAAAACTCCATCTTCATTTTAAAATTTATTAACCAATCCTCCCACTAAAAGCTAGAAGAAAGTTTCCGATTAAAAAGTCTTTTTTGTAATAATATTCTCTGCACAGAAGAGTTTTCATTTTTGTTGAAAAAAGCAAGCATGCGAGCAAAAGCAAACAAGCACAACCCACCAGGATGAAATCCCAGTGAATCAGAAAACAAAAACCAACAAGCTAACAGTACCATTGGCTTTACATACTATAGCCACTCCACTGTTGATCTCTCAGCCCTGATCCTCTAGGATCCCCAGGCTACAAGTGACCTTCAAAATACCAGCCTGAAAACCAAAACTTCCCAACACAGTGGTTGCTGAAGACTTAAAAGACTTTCTTATGTCTCTATATTTCCCATTATGCCTCATACAGCCAACCAGCCTAGCAACCTAGCTGTCCTTCCCTTTCCCCAACAAGTCTAATGACCTCGACCATTTCTCCTACTTCACATCTCAGTCACTACATCAGCCACCTTTCTCTGATTCACTAACTGATTAAAAAAAGGTAAACAAATTCACTCAGAACTATGCAGGCAGTTACAAGGACTAGTTACTAATCCCATTCCTGATGGGAGTCGTTGCTACTCCCACTGACAAGCATTTATCTTAAGCAGCAGCTCTTCATGCTCTAAGCTCTAGGTGTCTCTGGTTTAAATACTTCTGCCAGAAATAGGTCTGCTGGTCACCTTGCTAATAGTGCACCTTCCACATTCTCTCCTCCATGCACCAGGGCAGCTAGCTAAATAAGTCAAGCTAAGTTAATTTCTGTCTCCAAGAACACTTTTATTTCACTATTTGCCTTCAGCACTTAGCATGGAGCTCCCAACATACCTTGTAGACAAAGAACAGTCTTCCCTTGCCTTGTTTATTGAGGGCATGTTAGGCAATCACAAAGTAACTAAGCAGGAAAATTGCTTTCCAACATTGTGATTTTTGTTCTGGTTTTCTCTGTCTTCCCCCACCTCCCTCCCACCCCAAAATCTGAACCACAGGCACAGTGCATCTGGAAGGGCAACTGTGGTCTGCAGTTCATATGGATGACTTCAAACCAGGGCTCATGAGGGTGTATGAGGGGGAAGGAGGAGGGAAGTTAGAGGGAAAAAAAAAAAAAAAATCACATGGACTAGAAATGTAAGCTGCAGATGAAAGGTTATCCTTCCCTATTTGTTATCATGTTCCTTCAAGGGACCCTGGCTTTCAGCTCTAGTTTTTGGCTGGAAAACTCCCCAAGCTTAATTGTAGTGAACTCATAAAACAGGGCCCTAGGGATGATAAAATACTCTGTGCAACCTCTAAACAGCATGAATGACTAACAGAAAATGACAAATGAAAGGAAATTCCACCCAAACTGTCTACTTGTGACCAAATATTCCAGCTTGGAGGTTAAGTAATATCCCAAGTGGACCTGAGCTCTGGGCAAACGTTGTGACAAAGACATGCTTTTGTTTCTGATTTTACTTTACTTGTTTTTAATTAGATTCCTTTATAAGAGGAGTTGGGTCAAGAAAGGGATCTGTATTTAATTTCACTTAGGTAGCTCATTGGTTGCAATTCAGATACAAACTGAAAAGTATCACTTGGATCCAAACTCGTTTATTGTTTGCTTTACAATCAACCCAGTTTGAAAGAGAGCCCTGAAACTCTCCAAGATACCCTTGTAATAAGTCTCCTTTAAAAAAAAAAAAGTCCCCAAAATAACCTTTAAAGGCATAGCTCTTTTTATAAGCAAACTCAGCCATAAATACTGTACTTGAACCAAGAACCAAAAGCAGAGATCTCTTGAACTTCTGCCATGAATCATTACAGAGCAGAATGCAGGCACAGTCTGCCACACATCCCTAGGATATGCTGGGGGAGCTGTGAGAGGAGCGAGGTTCAGAGGGTCCTAGGATTAGTGCTCTGATTTTCCAGTTCAAAACACAAGAAGCCAGCAAAAGCCTTCCTTCCTATCCTCCCCTGCACACTACATTAAAACAGATTTCACCCATAGCAAATTACCACTGCCCACAAACTTGAGATTGCCCGCAACTTGTCTGTTTCCCCCCCCATCTGCAACAGGCCAATGGAAAACAGAAAAAAAAATCTCAAGTGGCAGCCACCATAGTTTAGGGTTCATCAAGAGTTATGTGATGCTGGGGATGGACAAGTACAGAAGCTCTCCTAAACGCTGGGGCAAGAAACGGCAAGGAAGGCTGTGTGTAGTTTTGGCAACAAACACCAAAATGGCACAAAGTCACCCAGAGTGGGCCCACATTGCTACAGTGATATCAACATTGCCCAGACCTGGCCAACCTGGAATGCATTTATTGTACACACACACACACACACATACGTCCCTACAACACCACCTGACCAGTGGGACAGAAGCAAACATTGATCAGCATATATTCATCCACCAGCCACTGAGCTGCACAGCGCTTACTGCTCCTACAGATCTGGGACTCAACTACTTAAACTGCTTTAATGGCCTCGAACCATGTAAGCTTTGTTCAGCTGAAGCCACCTCCAGCAAATCTACAGTTCTTCGTACTTCCTACCCACAAATGGGTCAAAAAGCATAATCCTGCTTTAGAAGAAGCTTTATCGGGTCTTACTGACATTTCACTGGAAACTTTTCTTTTTGACTGGATGTTCATACACACATTTTTAAATGTTTATACACACATTTTTAAAAAGTATCTCCCTCTGTAAATACACACATACAAAAGCATACACACATATAAAGTATATAAATATTTGAAGTGGAATATGACCAGACCTATCTATTGCTTTATCTACTAGAACAAAGTCTGACTAAAGTCAGCTGAACAGTGATCAGGGGCAAAAAAAGCTTTCTGCTAGACAGGAACTGGTGAGGAAGCAGTTTCACAAGCATTCAGAGTGCTTCTGATACAAACCAAGCAAAAGATGAAAGTGGCAGATCCTTGTCACAATCATTTTGCAACATTTCAAAATCCTTACCATAGTCTAATGACTGGTCTGGCAAGGATTTTATTTTCTGAAGAACCTCAAATACACAAGCTTGTAAGTGGAAAATTACCTACAAACACTCCAGGTCTACAGAGACAATGAAGAAGAGAAAATTGCTATACAAATTATACCAGTGCTACTATAAACACATCATTATAGTAGGAAGGGGGGAAAAGAATCTGTTGTCAAGGAAGAGCGTGCTTCTGGGAACCCTCTCTGATACACTGTAGGGTGCAAGAAGGCAACCATTCAGGCTGAGGTATTGGTGCTCTCCACGTGTTTTCTCATTGTACCGTCCTATTCCAGAAGAGCAAGAGTGTCACACTCCAGTCTGTAAATTAATAAGGGTGAAGATTCAAAGGAACAAAAATCTCACCTTCCTCTGGGAGTACAAAACAAGTCTAAATGCACCAACACTCCCCATGAGAGGGGAACATTCACTACGGCTTTCTTGTACTCTGGGAAAAGCCAAACAGAAGCCACAGCTGTGTCCTGCGTGGATGTGCTAAATCCACTGGCACATGATACTCCCTGGAAAGTCATGGGCTCTGCTCCCTCACTGCCAGACCCATAGGGAATATGGACGTACCAGGACTCTCCATCCAAGGGCCTGCAGTGCATGCTGCAGACTTTCCTGCTTTTCCTTCTGGGTGTCTCCAGGATGACAGCCAACACAGAGACCCCCTGTGCTACAGCATCATGCTGTGCCTCTGTGTTAGACATTACTACTGTGACTCTGGGGAAGCTGAAGCAGTGAGAGTCACTTCGCAATTGTTCCAAACTGTTGGGAAGAATTTTATCTTTTTTGACCTGCCACCTGTACAGAGCAGGTATAAGGACCTAGCTACACCTTCAACAGGAAATGAAGCAAGGCAGTATTTTCTGGAGAATGGCTCCTGTTTAGGTACCTCGGCAAAAGAGCAAAACCTCCGCAACTTTCAGCATCCAACTATTCCAGCTGATAACGGCTTTTAGAGCAAGGAAGTCCTTGGCCTTTGTCGGCTTGAAAAATACTGCTGCGAATGACACACGGCAAATGTACAGAGCCAACAATTCCATGGGAACTGCCGCCTACTGAACATCGATGAAAATCCAGCTGCCTGTGTCCAGTGCGGCCCCGCCGGCTCCTTTTTCAATCCTGACTGAACAGTCCTCATTTAGCCAGAGAATGTGAAAGGTGTGAAGGATGCCCTTCCTTCCAGGCCTTTCCTTATATGCTTGGCCAAACCATAAGCAGACTTATTTAAAAAGAGCTAATGGAAGCTATGCATCAACTGCAGCTCACACAGCCAAATGACTCTGTTTACTGTAACCTCTATGCCCAGAGAAGTTTCTTTTGTTCTTAAAATAGCATCAGTCACCGCAGAGTGGAGACACAAGGAAATTGAAGACTATATATATACATACATATTGTCACAAATCCTGGGGCTTATACATAATATTCATTTTAATTATAGTTTTAATTGATTTGCATATTACAGTACTGCAGCTTCTGTAGATCAATGAATATATCAATATTAGGTGTTAAATAAGAATATTAAAAGGCTCCTCTAATGCATAATTTACTTCATGGCAAACAATCTCTTCCTCTCAGATCATTACTATTGCAAATTTGGAACGTTATCCGAAAGGGTTTCCCTAATGCATTTCCTAGAAATTAAATTATTCATACAAATATGATTTACATTATGATTTTTTAATTTGAGTTGAGTAGCACTGTGGGAATGTGCTATTTTCTTAACTGAATGAGAATGAAAACTTGAGGGGAACATAGCAAGCTCTGAGTTAGAACGTATTTATTTTGTTCTTTGTATCCCAGTAACCGTGTCAAAGTCCCAGCCCAGGTCAAGATCTCATGGGCGAGGAACTCTGCAAAGCCATCATAAGGAAAAAGTCCCTGGCACAAAACAGCTTGCGAAACAAACACATGACAGAAAAAGGGGAGGCAAGACCCTGAGTATCATTATCCCCACTTTGAAAAGTAGGGATGGAGATGCAGACTGCTGGAAGTCACAATGAGTTAAGCCAAGGGGTCTGAACTATGGCAAGAAAATGGAACTGGGCTCTATTAAACCTATCATAAGATATGATCATTGCTTACAAAGGGAATATTTCTGGTACTAAAGGTCTCATTAATCTCATGGAAAAGGCATGACAAGATCTAATGGCCAGGAGCCAACACCAGGCAAATTCAGAGACATGAAGGGTGACCATTTCTAAAATGGGAAAGTAGGCCATTAAAGTTGCTACACTGGTACGTAGGGACACAGTGACTTCTCCAACTCCTGGAAGCATGAAATAGAGCTGAGTGTCTGCCTAAAAAGGCAGAGATGCTGTATCCCAGAAGTCGCAGGCCTCATGCAAGAATCACTACTCATATTGCACAGTCTGTGGTCATATTCAATGTCAAACTCTTCTGGCTTTAACTGAGTCAAGAGCAAACTCTCAAATTCCAACCTTTTATCTCAGCTACTTCCTCTCGGAGATCATGTAACCACTGAAAACCCACCAGAAGCTGGACAACAGAAAGGTGCCATCAACAGCTGCTGGTGTGAAACCGTGCAGTGGAAGAGGAAGCAGGGAGTGGCAAAGAATGCAGGGGTCTATCTGGCAAAAACATCATGCCAACAGAACTTGACGTTTCTAATATTGACAGCAGCTGACAAAAGAAAACACATGTACCCCACATTCCCTTCCTATCAGCTGGGGAGGGAAGAATTCCCTATACCATTCCCTGAATTTACACTGTGAAGGAGGAGAGGGTCAACAATGCCATCACCTTTGAGGAGCAGCACAGCACAGGTCTTGGGAATTCCACTGTACCACTGAGGTACAAACCAGGAATTAGCAGATGCAATCCATACACGTGGAGAATGATCTATGCCTGCCTTACACAGAGAATGAGGAAGCACTCAGCAGGTCCCCAAAGTTGTCTTGCTCAGACAAATTAATACAGAAAACAATCTCTAGGTTGAGAGGAAAAACCCTGGCTTCAAGAAATTCAACAGGGGAGCTGCCATAGCAGCAGAGTTTCCCCTCCAAATTCCACTCCCAGCTGAACCACTAACCTGCTGTATGACCTTGAACAGCCCTTCACTTCCCCAGGACTCTCTGTCAGCCTTTGCACGCCTTGGGGAGCATCGTGTGACTCTTGCTCTACATATGTGCAGTGCCTAGCATAGCAGGGCAAGAGGTCCTTGGCATTTCCATGATACAAATGCTGTTACTAATACCATTCACAGACCAATCCTACTCCAGCAATCACCACATGGCTGGCTGTCACCTCACTGGGCTAGATTGAGTCCTGCTTTTGGGAACAAAAGTCACAGCATTGCTGTACCAGGAGGGATTGCTCACATGCTGCTGACAGGTGTTGATCTCTTCTTTGTACCAAAGATGGAACAACATTACACTCCATACGCTGTTCCATAATGCCACAGAAATCACAGGCATTGCATTCACAGAGTTTGGCCTCAAAACTGACCGGTTTCCTGTCCCATACATGGCCCTTTTATGAAGTAGCTGTATGGACACTAAGGGGAGAAGGGGGGAAAAAAAAATTATTGTAATAAGCAAGAAAACAATGCTGGAGATCGTTTTGAGATCCAGCTGCACATTCTATTATGGGACAAGACAAAGTTTAAATACTTCCACTGCAATAATCTGACCAGCTCGAAGAAAAATAAAAAGGACAAGTTTTGGTGGGGGTTTTTTTGTTTGTTTGGGTTTTGAGTTTTTTTGTTTGTTTTGGGTTTTTTTATTTGACTGGGTTTTTTTAAATATCTGTCTCACAACTGACCTTATGGGCAGAGAGAAATTACCTGCAAATGGCTTCATGATCTGCCATTTGTGCAGGCCACGAGAAAAAGAGTATGTGGCTTCTTTCAATACAAGGTTTTAGACAGAGCTGGTCTTAAAATACTGAGAGCTAACCTTCCGCTCCAGTGCCTTGCAGCTCAGTTCTAAATAACGGCCACCAAACAGGAACAGGCAGAGAAGGAACAAGTTTTAATTAGCTGTACAGTGAGGGTCTTTGTCCCACAGATAGATTTGATTATATCGCTGATAACCTTCACAGGGCTTGTTATCGCATTACACTACACCATTCTTCTGAGCTGAAGAAATTTTCCACACACCCCAAATAGACTTAGCAGCAGTGAAAGAATAATGTCAGAAGTCCCTTCCAGATATTTCGGTGGGATTCTTCTGTTTGACTGAGTTCACTCAACTGGGATGGAGCCAGGAGAGCTCATCGGTGGAGCTGCAGAGTGGTGACTGATATTGACACAGACCTCTGCCAACTCCTTGTTTACAGGGCTTGTTTGTAAACCTGTTTATGGGGTTTTTACAGGGTACATGAAGTGCCTTACGTTAACTCCTGAGAATAGGCTCTTGTAGCTACAGACGAATGTACTCTGCATAAACTCAGACAAGAAATACCAGCACTGATATCACCTGATATGCTGTGACCTTCAGGCGTCACCCGCTATGATTACATACCCCAAGCTTCACAGAATTGGGCAAGTCATGGGAAAAAATGCCTCAGAAATAGTAAGCTGTTTTCTCCGTGACTTCAGCCCCTTCACTGCATTGTTGTGCACTTGTGAGAAGTGCAACTAGCGTTGCGCTTCACTCCCCCTTGCTAGTGGCCCTCATATGGCACCAGGCAAGGAAAAAATCAGAAGCTCTGTTCTACAGTGATATTGGGAAAAGAAAGGTTTTAGGATCCAGCTGAAGGCTTTTTGTATGAAGGTAAGTGATCCCGCAAATAAACATATGCAACTTAGATTCTTTGTTTCCAGTTATTGCACCAGCCAAGAACGAAGCCTTCCTGCTGTACTTAGATAAGTAGCTCTAATTTAGTAGGGCTCAGACAGCAGTCATTAACAGCAGGATTCCTTCTTCCCTTCCAAAGCAGGGAAACCAGAAACCCCTTCACAGACTGTCTCCCTATAAGATACAGGAGATCTGATCCTCATAGCCCACGCACAGCTTATGCTGCAGGTGTAACTTCACTAAGGGATTAGCTCTAGCTCACAGCAAGACAGTTGCGAGTAGGATCAAGTATTGCCATCTCTTCCTTTCACTACTACTGGGGTAGATGGAGCCCTCAATGTGCTTGCAAGGAGGCCGGCTCCAGCACTTATGTCTTATCTGCTATAAAACTGATAGACGGCAGACTGAAAAATTTGGTAGCTTTGGTGGTGAGCAGAGAATGAGCTCATATATAATAATTAACAAAAAATTAATTGGTAATAGTATAAACATGTCCTGAAGCAGATATGAGTCACATTTTGTTTATACCCATGGCTTCATCACTCCATTGGCCTTGTGACATCCCTGGGGGAGGAAGAAACGAACAGCCAGTAACATCCCTGGACAAAGCACAAATTGCCTGCACCGATGGGTGCATATTTGTGAGTGAAGCTCAGAGAAAAAGGTTTTCTGTTCTGTTCTCTGTATGTCCACATATGGTCATACAAAGCAAGGAAGAAAAAAATTACACCTTTGACTTCTTACTCTAGAGTCTGTCGTGAGTTCTGGCTGCTGTTTACCCTCATGGCAACAGATCTCTATTATCATTGCCCTTCCTCACACACCCTTTCACAAGGCCAGATTATTGCTAGTTCACATATCTTGGCAGGAAGACTGGGCAAGAGTTTCTTCTCCTTGTCTCACCTCCCTACTGGGCCCATCCATGTCTGCAGGTTTCCCACCCGAGACTCTCCAAATGCCTTTTTGCTGGAATTCAGTGGGGCACAAGCTCTCCAAAGGGAGGGCCCAGGGCTGCTGAACCACTGGGGCAGCACATGCCCCTCTCTTGTAAGAGGCAGCCAGGACAGTTCTTCTGAGGACAAGGACGACATCATGCTCCTCTCAGCCAGACTCGCTTTCTTTCTCAGAGAATGTAATGCCACAGCATCTCTAATGTATGCCTGCTAGGCACACACATACTCCTGACTGAACTCTGCTATTGTAGATAGTACAGGGTGGTCTAACCTCAACAGCTGCGGGGGATGGATTTGGGTTTACAATTCCCCCCCCCCCCTTCCTCACCATGGGTTGCATCCTGCCTCTCCCTCCCCAGCAGTGGCCAGCCCTCTCCCTCCCCCGCCACAGCAGTGACTACCAAGTGCAGCCTCAAGACCATCCACACAACGCCAGCAACTAGGCACTGCCATGGACTGTGACCTGATGGAGCCCGCGATGCTGGGTAAAAAAACCAGACATTTGCCCCTCAGTGGCAACTGATTCCCCATCTCCCCCCAAAATACAGACACCTCCTGTCAACAGCAGCAGCATTTTGGCTTTTTGTTGGAGGACAAGCTCAGCTGCTGGAGGGTGCAGTTGTAGCTCAAAACAGCTGTTCCCCATCTCCTCCAGGGAAGAAGCCGGTGGGCCGGATGGATCAGTGCAGAAGCCTGGAGCTGGCCTGCAGGCTGCCAGTTGGACCACACGTAACGCTTCCAGCAGTTGCAGCAGGCTGCTAGCGTCTCCAATGGCTCCGAGGCAGTGCAGTGCTACCCCTTTGACCAGGGGGCTTGTAACGATGTACTCACATCTGTAACACACATATAACATCTAGTTTACGAAGCTATTCTGAAGCATGATCCTTTTCTCTAGGAAGAGGTTTTAAAGCCTTGCCTTTTCACACAGTGAAGAAAGGAATTATTTTCCCTCTCCCCCTTCTTCCTGCCACTGCCTTTCCATTACCTCTTCTGCACAGAGCTCTCTGCTTGCATTAATTATTCCCTCAATCTCTCTCTTCCTGAAGAATTAAAAAAGTGTTTTGTAGAAAACCATGGGTTTGAGCAGAAGTCAACAGAAAAGCACTAGTCTGGGATCATTCAGCTCCTTAAGCATCAGTTTGAAGTTCTTTGCCTAAGACTTATTTTAACTTCTTAGAGCAGACCCACTGATGCCAAGCCCAAACATTCATTTTCATCCCAGTGCTGTGCATATTTATTAATTTTTTTTTTTACTAGCAATTACTGTGGAGAAAAAGCAAAGCATACAGCTAAGATCACAATTACAGCAAATAATTAACCACTCCGGATTTAATACACCTCTCTGCAAATGTTTCTCTCATATTAAGGCCTTTGGCAAATTCAGAAGTATGGCAAATCATACCGCAAAATGAGTTTGGTCATTGCAAGGTAGGGAAAAGAGTATTCAGCTGACATGTAAATTCCAACTTCAACCTGAAGAATACTTTCTCTCAGCCTTGTAACATCACATAGTACTTTTTTAATCAACTGAAACACCCTAAAAGACATCATTCTGAAACATCACCTGTTGAGTGGATCTTCAGGTACTAACAAAAACATTACAAGATATCTTCAGGGAGTCTGACTTTGCCAGTAAGAGTCATTGCATGCTTTAGTCATTTTCATATACAGAATTAATTACATTCAAATCCTGAGAAAGCTTTTCGCTCCAATACCAGAATTATTACCATTACAAGAAACATTTTGCTGAAAACATAGGCAGAACCACAAACAAACTGCTATATTACACTCCAGCTCAAGGTGTGAGCCCTCACTTACGGGAGAAGTTATCGGGAATTTTCAGCCTTTTAGCAAGGCGATACTCTGAAACTCTTTCCAGCTTTAACCCACTTCCATTCTTGCAGCAGAGTTCATCTTCTGATATATTTTTAGTAAGAGAGAGAACACTTTAAAACTACTTCATAACTATATAAAGAAGTTTGTAAGATCTCTTCCTCTCCTTTTTGCCCCAGCCCCAGTGGCTTTGCCATTGCTTGTGTTGCTGACTGAGCCTTTCTAAGCAGCACTTTGATCACACATTTGGCCCTTCACCTTCTCCCTACTTGATCTCTCCCATATCAGAACATACCGCTTTGGCCTTCAAAAGCAGTTTGCTAGAAACCAAAACAACTTAAAAATATAAATGGCTGTAAAGCATTAGATTAATACTGGAGTGCAGGAAATCAGAATGTTGTATTCTAATTAGTTGGCAGGTGGTTCATGATCATGATAAATTTCAACCTCTAGTTGACACAATTTCAAATGTTAATGTCCTCTAGAGGAATAAACTGTGTTGTAATGACTGGAATAATGGCTTCTGAGGTGAGCATTCAGCTTATTATGGTTTCAAGCCCTGGCACTCAATGTACATAGGTGTTAGGCTATGCACTCTACAAAAAGGAAATAATTATGATCATATAATGAAAAAAGAAAAGGTTTACAGAAAAGGGGTTGTGAAGAGGATCTGAATCATGGAGAGAACAACCTCCTTCATCAGTGTGAAACAATAGTTAATCAACTACTATATATAATATAGCAGACAAGCACTCACAGGCATCCCAAGAGCCACAATGTTCTAGATAATTGCAGCAAGTTTCTTGGTGGTTGTATAGTTTCAGCAGAAGTAAAACTCCAGTATCCTGCTTCCTTCTCTCCCACCCTTTCCCCCACACACACACTCACTGTGAGCTGGTTTCCTCAGGGGAAGAGACAGATTGCACAAAAGAAACAACAAGCAAGAGGAAAGTTGTGCTGTAAGTTCAGCCCCATGGTGGCCAGTAACCAAAGCAAGAAAAGCATCCGTTGAGAAGCGACAAGGACAGTTTTAAGGACTGCCATTTTTGGACTGTAACAAAGGATTTGGATCTTTTGTCTCGTGAACCATGTGCTCCTTATATGCAAGTGCTGTAACTCCACGCTTTCCTTCTCCCCTAATACTCCCACATTCTCCACCCACTTGCACATGCACAAATAGCCAGCCTAAATATTTACACAACATGAACAACAACAGCAAAGCCGGTGCTGAACCAGCATCATTCCTTAGACCTCTTTTCTTTGGGTATACAGTTCCCCTTCAAGTATTTTCTCAATACCCAAATGCTCCCATGCACAACCATGCAGTAGCATTCTCCTCTAACAATGCACTTATCGCAAGTGGAATTAACCCAGTTTGCATCCACCGATGATCCCGTGGTCGTGGACATATCCCACAGCCCTTTTAACAATGACTTGTGTTTTGATGTCAAGGATACCATAATGATTTATGCCTTCCCAACACAAGTAGAATCATCTGTTGAGCAGCAGTCACAGCCTTATTTGCTGAAGTATTGCATAATCCTACCTTTGCCCCCATAACATTGCTTTAAAAGTGTCCTCTGTCAAAAGCCACTCTGCAATCAACATTGCTGACCATGTGTTATTAATTAAGTAATTTTACAAAATTAGAAATACAAATCACATTGTTTTCAACCAAAATAACGATCTACCAATTATTCTGCCAACAGAAATGACTTGTAGCTTTTGGCAGGTCTTTTCCCTTTGGCCATTGTTTTCTTAGTTATTAACAAGGTTACAGTTGGTCCTTTTGATTAAAAAGTTTCTTGGCCAGAATCACTGCTATGGGAAAACAAAACCTGAAATTCAATATCCTTCTAGAATTCTTTTGAAATTTGATCTCAGCACCAATGAGGGAGGAAGGTGAGGGGCCACAGGGGACATATTTTGTAACTTTTTAATTTTCTTTCCAGCCAAAGATTCTTAAAGATGAGGCAAATACGACTGGAAAGCAAAAAAAAGAGTATTTTTGTTCACTTGTCTCCCTGTAAGGTACACACCATATTACTAAAGAGCTGACTGTAAAATTAAACCTCTAAAAATATGAATTAGGCTTATGGAGTACACAAGCTAGAATAAGGCTACATGAGTGAGCTGTATCTCCATTACTCTTTCAAAGCAGAGCATCCACATAGCCCTAGAAGATCGTTTCAGAACCCCTAAAGGAAAATAAAATTCAGGACAACAGAATCCATGGCCTTCTTGAACTAGAAAAGAATCTTTAAGTGTATATTTATTAGAGAACATATACAAAGAAATATCAGAAGAAAAATGATGACTTTTAGTGTAACCAAAACAACAACAAAACTGATTGTAACAACTAGATTTCAACACAAGACCTGACCCTGCTAGACATACCTCCAAAATCAATCCTTGCCCTTCAACACTTAGCACCAAGGGTGCTATAAAGTACTTTCTTCTTAGAAAGATTATTTAGAAGGTACAATGTGTGCAACAGGGCACTGCTGCACTCCCACTGGGGAAAAGCTTAGTGCTTAGGCCTTCAGCAAAATTAAACTTCCATGCATTTGCAGTCATATGAGAGTCTACGGAAATATGGACTGGCTTTACTCCCTGTGTAATACTGCAATAAATAATACCAAACAAGAGGGGGGAGACCTGTACTTAGCTTGTCCCTTCAAAAGAGGTTATTAAAGCAAGATGGTGAACTGTTCCTGTCATATTTGTGAGAGTCAACATCAGAGGGACACAAATCCGCAGTAGCAGAAACAAGCAAAAGAGTAGTGAGCATTTCCAGGTTTCTCAATGAACTGGCCTGTGCCAGGTACCTCAGATTGGATGTTTAAACAAGTATGTTAAGTACTTCAAGCTTGGAAGATTTTAAGACTTGGGTATAATTGACTAAACAATTCAGAAAATGGCACACAGGGGTGTCAACCCTGGATATCAGCAACAGCAAAATAATCAAGCCTACCCTTCTCCATTGTTTTGCTTTCTTGCTCCATCAGAGAGACCAAGTACAGGTAACAAATCCAAACAGTACCCATGTGAAAACATCATTTTCAAGAAATAACAGACTAGATCTTTCACAAGACAGACAAACTGAAGGGGGTTGGAAATTTTTTTTCCCTTTTGCATCTCTCCGATACAGTCAGTGATTTAGACCAACTAAACATCTGGCCCCTAAAAGGAACATACCACTATTTGTTGTAATTAGAGCTCTGGCAAACAGCACCTTGCTGTATGCAAGTTACTTCAGCAGCTTTCGTATCTCAACCTTTGCAGTATCCCAGCAAAAGTCCTGGTACAGCTACTGTTGGCTGTCTGGAAATTTTTCCTTTCCCCAGTCATGCAGCCAGAATAAAGGCCACCTCTTTCTGCTCTGACATGGTGCTTTGCCTGGGAGTGAACAAAAAAATTTCTTACTCGAGAAACCCTTTTCCAGAGCCTGTTCACTCCATTCTTGTGGGGGGGGAGGCCAAGGGGGAAAAGTAAATAAATAAATAAATAAATAATCAAGCCCTTCCAAATTAACCCTTCAAAAGAGGACGCTGAAGAGCAAACATTGAATGTTACCATTTTGACTGCGGAGATAGCAAGGCTAAAATTAAGTTGTGGAGTAGTCTTGCTTGACCTTAGAAGAGAAAGAACATGCACTTCAAGACTTCTCGCTATTAGTAAGATTTATGCAATGCTGCACCAGTGACANACCTGCAAAGCCTATGACAAATGACATTTCATTAACTTTGAAGACTGCTGGATCATTTTCCCAGGTTACATGTGAGCCAGGCCATAATAGTACTCTCAACAGCCTATCATGAAGAGAAAGTCACTATAATGTCCCAAATATTTCAGGGAGTAAATACTTCTCAATTTGTTAATGATAAAGTCCTGTGTCAATTAGATGTAATGGGATAAAAGCCTATCATTAGGGATCCTAGGCCACACAAATTTAGAATGGTATTTCCCGTTGCTCGTTGTGTCACTTCCCCACACCCTTTCCCTCTCTTTTATTTATTTAATTTTTTACTGTTTCAAGTGACTAACAGAGTGGTCCAGTACATTTCACACAATCTGCTTTCATGTCAAACAATCTTTCCAGGTATTTTATGTCATTCCCTTGATGATTTCATGGGATCAACAAATCAAACTGTGAGGTTTTACAAAAATGAAAATGTCAACAGAAGAACATAGAATGTAACACCTCAGCTGCTTTCTTTCCAAATAGAAGGATTCTTTTCTCCCCAACCTACCTTAGCTTAATTACAACAACCAAATCCTGTTTAAATCATACATATTACAGATCTACTAGGACACTAGTCTGGGCCGCTGATAGGGAAGGGCTTACAAAACAGCTCTTTGTAGAACACGTCAGTGTTTTGGTCACTGTGACTTCTGTTGCTCTGAGTAATAGCACTTTTCTCTGCTCTCATGGAAGGAGAGGTGGGGATTACTCACATGTATAAAGCTAAGCACATTTTTAACAGCTTTGCTACACCAGGGCTCAAGACTTTGAACAACAAGGCTTCCACGTGAAACTTAATACAGCTTCAACTGAGGCCTGCAATTGGATCCCACAAGTGTGCAAGGTTCTGCAGGCAACAGATCCATGGCGTAATTCAGCTCCTGAGGACATTAACTGCACCCCAGTGGCCTCACAAAAATCCAGGGAGCAAGACAGCATTCACCCCAGCTCTATGGTTACTTCTCCAGGCTGTTTCGGAGGACCTGAGGATCACAGGGTAAAAGTCCTATAGTATTCCTGGTGTGGGGAGAGAAACACTTGGAATAAACAGGCAGGTTCCCCTTCTGCCTGGCCAGAGGCAAAGGCTGCCTAGAGCAAGAACCAAGAGTCTGGCTCTTAACGTGTACACGCTAGTTCATCAATCTCCATTCAAGTTTATCCTGAAGAAGTCATCGGGAACGTCATGATCCTTCACAGTTAACCTGCCCTGTCTGAACAATATCGGGGTGCACACCAGATCACAGCTTATATGGATCACTGTCAGAAAACCCCTGCAGATCCTCCCTCAGAATGAGGGCTGGCCCTCTGTACCTTCTCATTACACATTTAGATATCAGAGCCTTCCTCTTGCTCTGAGCCTTGCTCAGCCACAGAGGAATTCAATCAGGATTAAGCAGCATGAACTGCAAAGTCCTAGAGCTGCCAGATCTCTATCGCTGTTTGTTGACTTCTCAAGGAATCATGCTGGCAACATTTACAGGTGTACTGAAAAACTATTTGCAGCTTGGAAGCAAGAAGCACACAAACAAAATTTCAGTATTCCCTAACTACATTTATACATTCCCTAACTACTATTAATTTAGTATTCCCTAACTACAACCTCTGGAGCCAACTGGGGACGTATCTCTGTTAGGAGCATTTTAATTGTGAAGATGCAAATGAACTCAACAAAACATAAAGAACCCATGAGAAGAAATGAAGAAATTCAGGTGAAAATGTGGCAACATCATGTTGCTATTCCCTAAGGAAAGCACAGCTTTGCTGTTGTAAACATGCCTACACCCAAGACTCATGCTACCTACACTGCTCTGTGAGCTGGAAGTTACATCTTGTAGCGTTTGGTACAGGAAAAAGTGTCTGAAAGAAGCCTGTCATGTACAGATGGCCTGTAATAGTTAGCCCTATCTATTGTGTCGATCTACTTAAAACAGGCTATACTATCTTGAATCGACTCAGAAGGTTCTGAGTCAAACACAACCACAATGATCTAAACTAGGTATTGACTGATTTACATCAACATCCTTTTACCTTAAAATTAATACTATGGCAGGCTTCATCCATTAATTTTTCCTGTTTAGGAATTTAAGGTTTTGTGTGTCTGTATTACTATTGTATTTCAACTACATACCCTATAGTAAATAATCTTAATGATCAAATGACAGGCTTCATATCTCTCTGAGCAGAGTTCATCTGATTTATTAAAGTGACACCAGAAATTTACTCAAGGAGTAAACAGAGCTGACATTATAGGATGATCTCCAAGGGGAACACTCCAGGGTAAATACTGAGGAAAAGGAGTGGTTATGCATTCCATTCCTTTGTATTTCTTCCCTAATTCTTTACTTTCTTCTTTTTAATGTTATTAGTATTACAACATCTTTTGTGATCTTTAGGCGATGATCTCTGAAAAGGAGCCCTTGTAATATGGTCAGTCCTTACAGAAAAAGAGCAATTGGTTGAGTCTGCAGGAGCAACTGGAGAAGCCCAGTGACTCTTTGTCTGAAATATAGTCTCAGTGAAACTGTTGACTACTTGCTCTGCAGTGGGGTCATGCCTTGACAAGGAGTCATTGAGGAGCTCTGGATAAACCTCTTCACCTCATCTCTAGTGGCTACTTAAGAAGAGAATTGTTGACCTTCATCCCCAGAAAACATCAACTGGATTTACCTTTTCTTGTTAGGATCGTGGGTTTGTGTTTGTTAGTAAGAACAAGGAGAAACAAAAGGAAAAAGATGAACAATATAGATTAAAAAAGATAAATCTGCCAGCCTAAGCAGAAGTGCAGTGTTTTCTCTTATGACATATAGACAAAATGACATATGGATTGGAACAACTTGACCCAGCAATCCTATCCCTTCTGTGAACGACAGTAAGAAGCTCTGTGGCTCACTTTGGTAGCCAATTAAGATAGCTATTCTGTTATTTGCATAGAAAATAAGCACTACCCTCCTTCAAATCTAGGGCAACACAATATCCTGTTTCAAGGCACTGCGCTGGTGACCATCTATCCCCACCTGGGTCAGTGCAGAAAGCAAACCTCCTCAAAGTAAAAGAAGGAGGTGCTATTCAGACGATCAATTATTCATAAGTACGGTACAAGATCTCACACTCAAAAATGCATAGAAAAAACCTTCAAGAGTCTTAAAATTACATTCATGGAAGCAAAATGCTTTCCATGCTCACACTTATACCAACCAAAGCCAACAGAAAAGGAAATGGGTTACTGTCATTTTTTAAATCACAACCAAGAGCCCAACACAGTAAGATGCATCTGAAGAGTGGAAACAAAATGTCAGAGCCAGGAGAGCCACAAAGGACTTCTTTACAGCGAGGTACTCTGATGGTCTGGTGACTGCTGGTGAGACGATATACCCTCAGACAATGAAACAATATCCACAAGCAGTACAAGAGGCCAGGTTAGACATGCAGCACAGCAGAAGCAGAAGCAATAGCACCTAGAAGGCAACTCTAGGTGGTCTAGCAGCATGTAAGCATTACCTTCTTTCACCTTTTTCTGACAGATGTTTTGACAGTCCTTGAACAAATCTGAAACAAAGCCAAACAGCTCTCATTCCCTCAAACAGAAAGTGCTTCAAACTTGTACGCAGGGAAGGGGAGAAGCCCCTCACATACACTGACTACACAGACATTAAGAAATACAATGTGAATGAGATGTTTCACAAGTAAAAGCCTTGCCTTGGCTACACTAACAAGGACACTACTGAAGTCTGGATTACCTTGCCTGAAATCTATCACCAAAACCAAAGTTTAGAAGGGTTCCCCTAAAAACATAGTATCAGTAAGGCCGCCACAGCAAAAACACCACCTCTGAAATGAACCATCCTTTCCCCTCCCCTCACACATCTAAACCCATGCCCTCTCATCCTCCCCTCAGATAACTGTGTGGGTCCCATTACATACGTAGGACAGATACATGTAGGGAAATGTCCTGTCCTCTAGGCCAGAAGGTTTGGGCTTCTTAAGGCACTGTTTTTAAGTTGAAAGTGCTTTAGCTTTTCAGGTAAAACTTGGCTAAAATGCTGCTGAAAACACATAACTCTGCCATTCAAGATTGTTCCATCTGCAACATGGCCCCACACAGGAAGGTCCACGTCTGCAACTGGCATAATTCAATAGAATGCTTCTCCAGCCAGCAGTGATATGAGCAGAACTTACAGCTTCAATCTTAAAGGCCTTACCGCCATAAACACTGAATACAGCTGGAAAATTATATTTAGCTACAACCAGGAAGTTAACCTGGTGCTGTCATGAAAAATGTCTGTTTCCTTGACTCATCCATCGTCAAGGCATAATAAACTTATAATCAAAATGATATCACTTCAACTGTTGCTGCCAATCTTTCCTTAATGGATTTAATTCAATAAAATTTAAAAAAAGTTTCCATGTGTGTCTATAGTAGACAACAATAGTAACAATGGCCTCATAGGGACTGTGGAAAAAAACCCGACCTGTTCCACAGTGGCAAAGTGCTCTGCCTGTCGGATGCTACTGGGGCACCGCAGGGCTGGAGGGACTTATCCTCGCAGGGCAGAACTGAGCTTAACTGCCCTTTCAGGGAAATGGAGTGAAAAGAGTTAATCTTTTCTTTCCCCATTCTATTTCCTCTGCCACTGGCTGGAATCCAAGCCCAGGAGGGTTGTTTGCTGTTTCTGGAAGGTTTGAGGCAGTTTAGGAGGGGTAGGCCTCTGCACGTGTAGATAACATTGCAAAGTCTCACTTTGTAACATTCATGAGATGGCAAACTGCTACTCCCCTTTGGCTAATTGCCTCATTCAATAGTTTTGCTCTTTAATTTCCCCTTGCTTCCAATCACTCATGATGATGGGCCTAATCCAGTGTTTACTGAAGTTCTGGGCCTTTCTGCTGAGCTTGAAAGTCCAATGACTTCTTTCACTAGATGAAAATAGCACCCACTATCAAGTAGAAAGGTGAATCAAGTTCTTCATTCAAGGCAGAGACTCACCTCCAGATCCAGGAGACTGAGGGATTTTGAAGCTTACAATGACAAAACCTAAGCCAAAGTCACTGGGAACTTTGCTTGGGTCTTGAGACCAAAGGAGTGGTAGTATGGTATTTTCAGCACCTACAGACCAGTTTCTACCAGTTTTAGTCCTAGTTGCTCCATCACAAAGCAAACCCAAGATTAACAGAGACTGTAATCAATCAAAACCAGAGAAAATTCACTTCAGTTGAAGCAAAAGTAGGTTTTCTATTTAAACTAAAGCAGTACTTTGACACTCGAACAAATGGCTTTTAAGTTGCTCATGGGCACATTTTGACTTGAAATAAGAAACATATTATTAAACCAACAGCTTAGATACAGGAATACAATTCTGGATCAACTTTCTTGGGGTCAACAAACCTAACTAGTTAAGGATGTTGACAGGATTTTTTAACAGGACCAGGCAACATTATTTTCTAGTGGAGGAGTTGATGTCCCTGTCCTATACATATATATGATGCCCTCCCTGTGTTACTCAGGGGCATTATAGGAGGCAGCACAGGTATAGACACATTGTTTACAAAGAAAAGGGAAGGGGAGAAAGAGTAAAATCCCTTTTTTCTCAATTGATATGCATAGTAATGTTTTCCCTCTAAAAAAATATTAAAGAGCTAAAGGCTTTGGCAGCTAGTATTCATTCTCTACTGGGTTTCTTCTGGGAGCTGAGTATTTTGCATTCACACTCTGAGATACAAACAGGGAATTCATCTTGGGACTCGGCCAGTGTAATGTTATACCAATGGGTTGATTCAGGAGCAAAATCTTCAAAGAGACTCATACTGCGGAAATTCTGGCGAGAAAAAAGGAATGACCAATATGCAAGTAAATACATGGGTCAATGGGCTGTGACTGAAGCTAAAGGACTTGACTTTACATTCCTCCTAAATTCAGTGGGGAAACTGGGGCAGGAGGGGTGAATCACCAGAAGTTTTGCTCAAGGAATGTAAAACAGAACACAAGGTCTATTGCCCCCATCGGGATTTCACAACTACACAATACTGGTGAGTTCATTAGAGCCAGTCCTGATTTATTTCAAAGCAGAATCAAACCTCAGGTCTAAGGAAGCCCTTAAAATAAGTCTTTACTAACGCCTTATTATTTTAACAGTGTAAATCCACAGGAATCAGTCAGGCTATCCAAGATTTACAGTGGTATAAGTGAAAGCAAGATTCAAGACTTAACATACAAGTTTCTTCGACCTGTGATGTGCTCATTTACCAGTTTAAGCACAGGCATGAAAATCATCAGTGACCAGATGCTAAGCGGAGAATAAACACTGTGAAAATTAGACCTCGCCTCAAAACCTTCCCAGATAAACTTACAAAAAAGAGTAGGTATTTGGGGCTACCATCCTGTGCTGATCCTGAAAACCAGCATCATTCCACTAATAGAAGAACATCCACTTTTACTAGCCATGGCTGCAGCCCTTGACCATCTTTTCCCTCCCACTGAGAGGGACACTACTCTAATCTGAATGGGGGACTGCACAGATGTCCTCACCTCAAACAACACGCCTAGCATGACACATCATGCCAGCTAGGACTCATAGGCAGTAAGCAGGGAAGACAAGTCAACACCAGCTTAGCCCTTCTGGTAAATCTGCATCACTTCATTCCCAAAGAAGTGCAAAGCCTTTGGAGTCCACGGAGCATGGCTCATTGCACCAGCTGGGGTCCTGTCCTCCAGTCTGCAGTTGAGAAATTCTGCCTTTTTCCACTCAGTATTCGCAATCTGTCAGGATCCTGAGCGGAAGAATAAAGAACCTGATCTGCTTCTTGCTTACACCATTGTAAATTAGAAACAAACCCATCAGCATTAGCAGCCTTCCATGAGTATAAAACAGGCGTAAGTGAGAGTAGAAACAGGTCTATAAACTCAGCTGAATTTAGAAGTCAATGCATTACTTTCCAATCGTGCAGAGATTACATTATGTATATACATACACACACACCATTTTTAAAACTTCTCCAAGACATCTGACAGAAACTAAGCAAAGCATATGGAAATTTAACTGGTTGCTCATAAAAAGCTACTAAAATCTGCCAAAGTTAAAAGACACGGTGCAGTCTGCTACACAGGCTTGTTAAAAAGAAATAAGGTAAGAAAAGCAGCATTTTTAACTATGACTACCTGATGGGTAAAGCAGCAGTTTCACTTGCCTTAGAAATGCAATATTTCTGTATCTTTAAAGTTTTTTAAAGCTTGGGTTCTTTTTCCATTCGTTTTGGGGTTTTTTGTTGGGGTGGTGGTTTTTTTTTTTTGTCGCCGAACCTCGGGAGCAGATTTCTACGGCTTTAAAAAAAGCACTTCTCGCTGCTGCCTCCGGCCTGTTTGATGCTCCTTTGCTGCCACCAAGTGGAAAAGAAACAGCAAGGCTAAAATTCGCCGAAACAGCCTGTCGCTGACGCCGTGTGTCAAAGGCCTCGTCTAAATTTGGTTTCCCGCTTTCCCCTCCCAGTTTTTCCCTCAGCCTCTGCCTCCTCCGGGTCTGCCTGCGGGAAGAGGGAGGTGACAGCTGCCGCCATGTTAACCACAGGGAAGTCCCCAGGAAAGCCACCGTAAGCAGCCTGCCACAGCACTCCCACCCATAGCATATGGTAGGGAAACATAAAAAGAGGAGTGAGGAAATAACAAATACACAGTATCACCACACAGCACCTCTAAACAGAGGTTGTAAGGAAGGGCCTCCTCACGCATTAAATGCATTTCCTCAGTAACATACCCCCACTGTGCCTCCTCGCAGAACTGCTCCTCCACTAAGTGACACAGGTGCACTTTATAGATATAAGAAGTGCAAGGAAGAGTAAATTCTACCTTTTTCCTGTAGAGGGACCGAAGGACAGGTCAGAACATGCTGGGAGGCAAGCACAGCACCTCACAGCCCTGCACGCGTGAGGTGAAGCCTGGCAGGCGCCGCCGCCATTTTAACCCTGGGGCTGGGCCGTGACTGACCACAAAATGGTGCACAGAGGCTACAGCAACCTTAGACAGGGCAGAGGAGTAAGCTATGGCCTTTACTCTCTGGGTGAGTACAGAGAGGGGAAAAAAAGACACACACACAAACCACCAAATTCAGGATGAGCCTTGTATGCCTTTAGGATGTGCGGGGGATTTGTGTCTCTCTCTGAAAGGCTCTGCTGGGGGAGGAAGGGGCAGAGGTTAGGTGGATGGCCATGACCTCTGGGTGGGTTTTTGTGAGGTACAGGAAAATGGCCTCCCTTAAGCTCCTGAGCCTAGAAGTGCAGTGGTGATTGAAGCAAGTAACAGTCCCATCAGGGGATGAGTTTTGTTACACTGAAATAAAAAAAGGAAAGAAAAAAAAAAGGCAAATAAGTCTTTTGGTGAATCATTTAACCGGGCTGCTGTGTTTGCCTAAACTATGCATGATGCACCTGTGTATTTAAACAAGGTAACCCATGCCAAAGCAGTTACAATCAGTGATTATATTCCATGAAAGATAAAATCTAGCTATAGTATTACAACTTTGATAAGTCAACCACTTCTTGCTGAGATGTATCAAGTGGTTAAAGGAACAAACATCTGTTTTATTGTGTTATGGATGGATGGTTTGGGGGCAGGAGTGCTGCCCACTCTAAAGGGGTGCAGAGGACTCTGTGGAGAGTGCTGAGAGAGACACTTCTGTGCAGATGCTGCAAAGGAATCTCACAGTGCATATTGGTTTCAAGGGATATATATGCTCTTCACCTTCCCTTTTAATTTAAACTAATTTAACCTACTATAAGATGTTCTCCCTGGTTTAATAGATCTTGTTTTTGTAGCAATTGCTGTCATTTAGGTAATATCACACAGATGTGCCCAAGGATCACAAACTTGTGAGAAGCCCTGAAGAATTTCTGGCAGTATTCTTTCATTCAATCTAATTTCAGAGGCAGAAGGAGAGCCACCCAGTTGAATTATATTGAAGGCGGGCATAAGAAAAGCAGATGAAAGACTGAAAAAGAGATGAAATGGCCTTTAAGCACAAAGGTAATTAAACGTGAGGATTTACACGCCTTCTCTGTTGTGCTGTAATCAAACTGAAAAATGCCTGCCTCTCTTAAATTTATACAAGTAATTTAACCTACTAAAGTAAGGAAGTATCAGATATACTAAATACGGAAAAATGGCAAACTTCTAAGCTTGTGGTTGTCTGGCTCATTTTCCAGATGCTTTTCAAAACCTAAGTGTTCAGATGTGTTCTTCAGTTATGTCACAAAGAAATATTCAGATATCTTAACAACATGGGGGCCACAGATGTGTTAACACACACAGTGCCAGCAAAGTCACTCCAGTTAACACCAGCTGAGAATCAGCTTTTGGTTTTTGTTTTTTTTTTTTTCCTGCTGTTGGTGGGACTTTGGCTCAGATGCTTGAATAGAGTAAATCTTTACTAATCTTTGCCAGCTGAGGTAATGGCCACTGAGGTTCCTGAGGCCAGCAGGCTACCCAATACAGGCTTTGTCTTAAATGAGTTTGAACCTCAAATTCTTTTTGGACACAGATGAGCTTACCACTGTGCATTAACTGAAGGCTTGGCTCAATTATATCTTGGCTTTTTGCTATGGGAATGGAAGTGCCATGGGGTCAGGAAACTCTCTGCAAGTCAGAAGTCAGTGTAGCTAATGTCACAATCTGCCCTCTTTGCCTTCCGAAAACCTGTGCAAGCACATCCAAGGGCAAAATCTAGCCCTTAATTTTTCTCATAGTACAACCTCACCTAGGTGGCAGAAGACAAAAAAAAAAAAAGAAAAAGTTTTTCCAAGCTTATTTTGTTCCTGTTGAATTTTTTAAGTGGGCCAAGTCTCAATCTGGGCAGTTTGCCCTGGTTTCAGGAAGGAGGAAAAAAAAAGTTACTATAAGGTACAGGTATGCCCAGAAATGACTCATTTATCTACCAAAATTCTTCTGTGTAATTCTATATATAAGGGATGAGATCAAATTCTTAGCCTTTAATGATCTGAGTGTCTTCCAGAAAATAGGATACTTCATTCTACACAGCCCAAGAACACCTATTAAAAAAAATACATTAAATGAACCAGACTTCATTTTACCAGCTCAAACCTGGAGCAGCTTCACAGCTTAAGGGGAAAAAANACCACCCAGTATAACAACTGTAACCCTTCTTTTCATTATTGTTTGAGCTGAGATAAAAATTTAAGTTTCAGATTTCTAATACATTCAGCATACTTGAACAGTGAAAATAGGTACACTCTCACTGGAGTTACCTCTTAGGAAGGTGACACATGTGAATTAATTCCATTTTAGTTAAACTGGTGTGAAGTTGAACTCCAGCGTGATCATAATGTAAATTAATCAGATATATGAGAGCATCCTTTGTCTACATTTACTTTTTTAAAATCTGAAATCCAAATAAAGCTACATTGAAACAATGCTGTTAAAAGTTGCAAAGTTGTACTAGATCTGCAATTCTGCAAATATAGTATGTTACAGAGCCCTGTCATCATCTGATATAAATTGGACTTTAATTGCAGAGCCCATATTCCTCCCTAAGCTATTTGTGGCTTCAAAACTGTGCTGGGAGCTCAGTAATGCTGATGACCATGCATGGGAAAACTGGAACACAAGCAAATTAAGGGCCAGTATCTACCATGCAGTTCTCTGAGGTTTCTCTAGAGCCCTAATCTGGATAGATTTTCACTGGGATAGCTTTTATTTTTAACATGCTGGTAATGCATTTCAAATTTTTACCTCAATGAAGGACAGTTACAACTTTTAGTAAAACACGGTCAGAAGTTTTAGCTAACATTGCCAATATGGCCTATACTTTACAAACCAGGTTCTTGAACAACTGTAAGAATAACTGCTCAACCTTTCCAGAAAAAAAAAAAAAAAAAAATCAGCCATGGCAGAAACCAAACATGAAAAAGTCCATTACAAGTAGTTAAAAGCTGGCAAAATTATAAACATCTGGGAACAGAACATTACCATAAGAAGCGGAGGCACTGTGCGGAAGTATCAGTTGTAAGCCCGTTCTGTAATAAAAGGTAAGCAAAGGTAAACAAAAACTGTCAAAGCATGGAGGAAGTGGGCTTTAACTAACAGACACGTAAATTTCACTGGAAGTCAGTGACTTAGAATCAGCTAGATTCTTAGTGCTGGTTTTGTTACATAAAGAAATTCATACCTACATAAAGCCAAATTCTCGGTTCTTTTGTGCTGCATTTTTGCTACTGTGGCCCTAACAAAATCAAGAGTTAAGCTGACTTAAAGCAATAGAGAATTAAGCTTGTGATGTTATACACAGCCTCCAACAATAGCATTTCACTAATATGCACCTTGTATTCTGTTACACACCAAGAGAACTTACTGCCATTCAGGAGATATAGAACATGCAGGTGGATGTGTAATGAGTACATACACAGACAGCACCTCATGAGATTAACTGCCTTGAGGAAATGCTCTCTCCATGGAAACTTTGCATGAGAAAACATGTTTTGTCTTGTGTGTGAGTTGGGGAATAGGTTTGTCAGCCCAGGGCAACAAATTAAAAAGATTGTTTATGCTCTCCAACTTGACAGTGTTTGTTACTAGGCATTTCTCCTTCTCACCTTTTAATAATGGGGACAGCAACTTTGTGGCTTTAAACAATGACTAATTTGTTCCCATGAGGCCAAAAACCACTCAAGTGACAAAGAAAAAATAAACATTCTAGGAAACAAAGACTACAACGTATTCATGAAAATGAACACTCCTATCATATGAGAGAGTATCAAAGACTACTGCTTTTTCAGACAACTTTTTTCACTTGCATAACTCAGCAGCTGCTCATTTACTTTAACAGGCTCTGCTGGTAAACAGCAGCTAAGAATTTGCCCCTAGAATTACTACTTTAAAAGAGTCTATTTGCAAGCACAGCCGAATTTCATTTCTTTTCTGCCTATTCTGGATCATTGTTATGCAAGATCTATCACCATGAATTTGAGGTGATCCATAGCTTGAACGTTATTTTGTTGTTCATATACTCTTTGGATATCCCATGTAGGTATCTTTGATATCAAGATTGTCTTGATGTAAAGCTGGAACAACATACTGCTGAATTAGACCCACTTTCTATCACTTAATCTAGGCTTTAATTTGTCCATGGAATGTGTCCACGCTAGACTGAGAAGAAACCTCTTGGCAATACTGAATTATCATACTGAATTGCTTCCATCCACTTGCTGGGGCTGCCAAATTGAAATGATGCATGTCAAGGCAACCCTACACTGAAAAGTAAAAGATAGCCTCTTAAATGTTCCATTTATAAAGCTTTTTATTCACAGTCAAATTTAGTATCCCCTCTGAAATATATCACTTTACAAAATTGATACCTTGCCATTACAAGATTTCCATGCCATATTCACTCAGCTTAGTAGAAAAAACAAGCTTTTGCTCTTTTCCCTTTGGTACAGCTGATGAAAACTGAGCAGTTCAAGGTCTGCTTCTTAGATCACCAGCACTAAGTATTCCATAGATCTGTAATCTTCTCCTACAGGGAAGGTTAAAAGTCAGCAAAAAGGCAAACTGTTAGTTCTATCAGTAAAATATTACAAGTGCATCATACTGGAAAGCAGAAATTGAAGGAAAAAAAACCCCAAACTACCACTAATGCTAAGGATGCTGAGTGATCTGCAAAACAAAAGCATTCATGCGGACTTTCTGGAACCCTTTACAAGGAATATCACTCAAACCAAATTAGCAAAAAGAAAAATTACACTGTCACACTGCAGAACTTTAATGCATTTTTTCCTAATATGTCACATAATTCTAAAATGGCTAATTGCGTTATTTACTTTCTGTATTATTTTCCCTAAATTGCTGTAGCCTAACACTTTTTTTTTTTTTTTAATCACTGGCAAGTAAACTTCTAACTAAGAAACATATATAGTCTTTTTGACTAATGTCCTATTTTGGCATCTTTACATCTCAGTTTATGACAAAGGAATAACCTGCCCACATTTGGGATGCAACCGGTTTCAATTATTTTGGCCCTCTTAAGTTGGAAAGTTTCTTTGGCTTGAAGTTTGTCAGACTTACTCTTCTGGAGAAGCAGAACATCTCCACAAAGCCTCATGATCATTTCTCCAATTATATTCTGATTTGCATGTCACTGTTTAGCTGAAGTTAATTTTTCAATTTCTGTTTTACATCAAAAATAGTTTGCTGTCATTTCCTTACACTTCACACGCTAAAGCAGCTATGCATTACTAGGCAGCCATGTCTGATGGAAGAAAGAAATGACATTCCAATCAAGTTGTTTCATTTTTTTTTTATGGATAACTTGGTACATATCCCAGCTTGCAGCGATGTTAAACAGAGGGAAGTTTTTTCTAGGTATAAGGGGGTTTTGCAGTTGCTTTCAGTAGAAGAGAATGTGCATTAATTGAGTCAAAAGTTCAGCAAGACCTTGCCAGGAGGAACCCTATGCCACAGAATGCCATTTACACCAATATACCTCCACCCATGTTTCCGGTTACAGTTTGGAGTTTGCTGTCACGACTCCCGAAAGCCTTCCTGTGGCCAACAGCTGATAGAAGCCTTAATCCAGGTAACCAAGGTCTCTCCTGGGGCTGCAGAACCAGGTCTTCATCAATCCCTGGGCAAAGTGGGTCATTTACTATGGAAACCAGGATTTCCCTTTACACTTGTAATGGTCCCAGCCCCACAGTTAAAAAGTGAATTTCAGTCTACCCTCTTAAATCCAAGAGAATTCTTAATTCTGAGAGAATTAAGTTCATTTAACTTTTATCATTCCAGATAACTATGTTTTGAGGAGACTTCCAATGAAACTGCAACATTAATACTTTTTGACAAAGCTTCAAGGCCAGGAAAAAATAGGGTGACTTAATAAAACATCCACTCTTGAGGATGCAGTTCTCCAATAATAAAAATACCGAAGGAGTGAAAATGAGCACCAGTGATGTGTTGACTTCACAACTCATGGCTAGCATTTATAAGGGTGGGAATTTAAGTTCTAGTAAGATTCCTCCTTTGAGAGAGAGGTTTTCTAGGAGTAGATCTGCAGAAACTTTACACAGCTGGGAGAAGACCTAGTTTCTCAGGTCAAAGATGCCCATTTTGTTATGATAAAAATCTCTTTACATGGCTAGGACAGTTAATGACATGGATTTTTCTCCCTGCCGTATTTTTTTGAGAAGCATAGGTGTGTGGGGAGGAAATCTTTCATTAGACATTTAAAGATACATCTAAGAAAAAGATCATTCACTGACTGAAAAAACTCTGAGTAGTAGGCCAGACATCTACTACAAAGTCCTGAGCCATTGATTTGATAACTGAGCCATTTACTTTTCCTGTCCAACTGTAGCAGTTCAGTGAAGCCACGCTAATTCAAGGACCAAAGTCCTTGAGGACCAGGTGGGAAGTCTCCCATTCACCTTAAAGTCAATGAGTCAAGGCAAGTCCCTACTATCCAATGACCTCCAAATTTTGCCAAGCATAGTGCTTCCTGGATGCCTCAAGAGCTGTTTGCTATTTTAATGTAGCTATTCAACACTAACACTAGCAGGGCTTAAAATCTTGAGTTGCATTTTAATTTCTCTTGTGAAGTTGGTTTGGTTTTTTTTTTTTTTTTGTTTTTTTTTTTTTTTTTTNTTTTTTTTTTTTTGGTAAGCTTGGAAAATTCCCCATGCAACCTCATATCAAATTCTACTCATAGCTGCTAACTTCATACGCTCTTACCAACCTCATCACTTTCTTGGTGCAAAGACTAGAAAGCAAGAAAAGTTCCAAGAACAGGTAACACATTAAATACATGCATCAAAACACATTCTCAGAAACAGCAATTTTGTTAGTGCTTAGCTGGTACATCTAACTAATATTAATTAACCCATAATATAGCAAAATCAAGACAAAGCAGGGAGGCATCACATACCCCTTAATGTTCTCTTTAAATACCTTACCTTCATTAATACCTTAATTCACTGGTACTAATAACTTTTGCTATTATAATAGCAACTCTTTGCATTACATTGGCATTAATTAATGCAGAATTGGTATTTCTGTACCATATTCAGCACACACAGCAATAAGACTAGAAGCCTCCCAGATGTTTTCCTTCCCTTTCAGGCCCTGTAGAATCATTCTACAAACTATGGCTCATACAGATTTACGCACCCAGCCACTGCAATAAATGTTGTTCTTGCTAGCCCCCTCCTTTGAGGAGGAAAGTTGTTATTTTTTATTCCAATATTCACGTAGCTTTTCCAGGGAGGAACTTTCACGAACAATGTTCAGTCAAGTCATCTCATATTTGAGACCTCAGTAAAGTTAAATACCTATCCTGAAGTCTAGATGTTCTAAGAACACTTCAGTGATATAAAAACACTTAGCATTCATGATCTTGTATTTCAAGCCTCTTTCTAATAGGGCTGTTAGTGAATAACAAGGACATGGTGACGCTTCTTAGTTTGTGGGACATTTGTCTGGGTTGTTTTCTTTGTGTTAAAAAAAAAAAAAAGCCACAAATCCAGGCTGTGAACAGCCATACTGAATGATACAAGCCTTAAAAAAAAAAAAAGTTTGCAAAGTTGCATTTGTTACATCTATTTAAACTACCCTATCACAAATGCCAAATACCTGTATATAATTAATTATACCAGATGGATTTCTACCTCAGTAAGTCTTAGCTAATAGCCTTGCATTATTCTTGTTTAAACATTTACCAATGAAACCTGTGTACTTCACTGGACACTGAATTATGATCCTTTTCAGAAATTATCCTTTTAAAACAAAAGCTATAATTGAAGCCTAAGAGGAAAATCATGTAATGGAAATGTCCTTCAATCCCCTTTTAATTAACAGCACTGTGCGTAAATACAAGCTGAGCTACCCATTTCCTCAAGACAATGCCTCTCAAATATAAGATGTTATCTCCCAGAAAATCTCTACATTAAAGTGCTTCTGGCTTTTGCCACTTCAGACCACTTCTATCCTATTGTCTTCCCAGTTAGTTCATAGGACACCTGGCCTTTTTTTTTTTTAATTGATGGTTTTGAGATTAATATTTTGAACCTCATGCTTTGCACACGCAGACCTCTACATCCACACAAAGTCCAGAAATCTGTTTACAGTAGTCTACAGGTATAATTTACAGTATCATGTTGAAAGGAGTACAAGACAGGACACACAGAATTCCAAATAAACTCTGTCCAAACTTAGTGAGCACACTAAGAGAAGAACTGCTTTACATGAGTATTACTGTCTTTAGTCAAGAACACCCTTGGGGTCTTTTGCATTTTTAACCTTAATTGCATGAAAAAGACTCCCGAGTCCAACAGCTCTTTTATTTTGCATAACCATGATATTAACCTGTAGAAATAAAGCATTCTCATTTTAGCTTTCAGCTGGAAAATGCTTATGAGCCTTTCACATGCATACTCACATGAGCAGTCCTGTAGATTTGAGGCAGCAAAGTTAGGTACCTACATGAATATATCTAAGTAAGTTCTTGTTAGTTGGATTGAAGGCATTTCTATTTATTCAGAGTAGATCATAAACAAAAATATGTAAATTCATACCAGTCACTGAAAAAGTTTCTGGAGATATGCAA
>WAAD01030659.1:7926-18974 GCA_013389945.1 Fregata magnificens
TAAACATTAAGATATTAGTTGTTGAATTCTAGATTTGTTCATTATGTTATATTTAAATGATTGTATTCAAATTCCTGCATACCACTATATATGAAAGATTACTCTCTTGCTCTGTTATTCTAATGGAGCCTTCATTGCACCAGGTGAAAACATACCAAAGTGTCCAAGGAAAGGTTGAACTGGGACCTTAATTTGTAATCATCTACCTAAATGCAAATAGGGAGTAGTTCAAGGACAGATCCAGTTTATAAATCCTGGGTGAACATCTCACTTGCCAATGCTGAGGTCGAGGAGCAGCAGTCACCTACTGCACTGTGCACTCCCTTCTCTACTTCACCGCTGCTGTTGCCTTGGTGCAAAAGTGAAGATCCTTTTTGCTGCTTTCTGGCAGCAGGTAGTTCCCGTGATTCAGGAGAATGCTTCACCCACTGCCACTTGATGGCTAAAGAGATGCTGCTCAGACTGTGCAAAATGGCTTTAAACAGATGGTGGAAGATTCTGCCATACATACCTACACACATACATATGTACATATATATGTATGCTAGATTTAAAACCACACCTAAATATATGTATACATATATGTCACCACAGAGACAACCCCACTATAAAGCCGAAAATGACAATCATCACATTATGTGAGCTGTATGGATACCACACAGTGTCCTACAACGACTCCAGCAGTCCCATTACTATTATGTAGTGCAGTTAATGCTCACCGCTACAGTGAGTTTGCTAGTATTTTGAATACTGAATACTTATGAACAAAAATTTTGGAACAGTAAATTGGCAGGTTTTCCCCATTCAGTCTTCTTCTCTTCATCAAACTAAAGTTCAGACAGGACATTTGCTCTTCGGTACTTCACTATGCACACAGAAACGCACTCTCTTTTCTTGACTACCCTGTCAACAGCGAGATCTTGAGCTTATTCAGGAAGTTTCAGTGTTTTTAGTGCAACCACAATGTGTAGCTGTCTGTTTCCTTCAGGGACTGAGAGGACAGGTAGTATCTGACATGTTTTCCAGGTACTTCAACAAGTTTGAAGTTCTTCAGACCTAAGAGCACCCAGCCTGTAAGTTAATCATTGATATGTCCTCAGCTGTTGGTGAAAACAAAAATCTGTTGTAAATTAAAGCACTTTTTTCAATAACTTTACGTGACTTTACTGCTATTCAGACCCTCTCTGATGTGAGTGTTCACGTTGAGCTTTAGAATATACTTTTGTGTATGTTTGTAGCTGACTGTTTCATTTGACTTTCATTATATCTGACAGGGAAATAAATGACTGTATTATCAAAGACTGTGAATTCAGCATTTTTTTCCCCAAATTTAACATAGGCAGTAACAAACCAGCTGAGATGTCAAACTAAACTCATTTTATCCTGATTTTTTTTCTTTTGGGAGGGTGGAGTGAGGTGAAGAGAACATGAGTTAGAGCTGAGTTTTCTATTTTACACCATGTTAAACTCCCAGTAACCTCTAAGAGAGAAAAATGTATATTTTCAATTGTACCTTCAGAAATGACTGTCTTGGATACACATGAAAAATACAAATGAGCCGCAGAGAAAGGAATATAAATGGTCTTTCTTATTGCAACTTTGAATATCTTAGAAAAAGACAAACTAATGAGAGTATTGAACAATGGGAATGCGGAAAGATAATTTTGTCTCAGTACTTTCTAATAATTTTTAACTTTTGTGTGCTTTCATTTCTCCTTTTCCTTTTTCTGCCTTTCATATGGGATTTTAAGGTAAGGGTTAATCTGTAAATGCTGTAATCTATTCTTTTTTGTGTGAATTGACCAACATAACAATGAGATCAAATTAATATTATTTGCATTGTTTTGAAATATCCTTGTCACAGACATGTACCCTGTCTTACTGTAAGCACTATGTAGAAGAAAAAGACTGCCCTGCTCTTGAAAAAATGTCCATTATAATGGTAGGACAACAAGCAAAAGCAACACTCAGCAGATCAAGGAAAATATGCATCAGTGACAAGAAACATCTCAGTATACTTCTTCCCTATTTAGCACTAAGTTTTTACATTCCTTGTCAGTGGAGGACAGGTTCCAGGAGAACTTTGAAGTATTATGAAGTGACCCTAAGCTGCTTACCGGGATATCGCACAAATTATGAGATGTGAGAAGTCTCATCATATGTTGGTGGGAATAAAGGCTGACCTTTCAGTAGCACTGCAGAAAGTATAAGTATGAGAAAAACTTTTAAATAGTTTCTGCTCAAAAGAAAAGGGAGAGAGCCAATAGCATAATAAGAAGCAAAGCAAGGACTGTTCCTTCAACCACTGTATTTGTGTACATCAGTCCTAACTTATTGGCCTCAGGCCCTAATTAAGGAAATGGTTGAACAGTATTTCTCTGCCACAGGGGAGTGCCGGGAGAATAAGTGAGCATTAACACATCACTGTGTTCTCAGCACCAGTTTATGTTGATGTTAACAAATTAAGGACACAAGCGCAGGCCCTGGTCATCATTCATCCATATGGTTAAATTTTCAGAACCATTTTGTTGCAGGTCAACTAAAAGTTTTCCAGAACAATTCCTGGACGTAGTGTGGGAGTTAAACCTGGCCCAGCAACAATTCTGCATAGGCAGTTTGGATGCAGCCACTCTCTTTGGACAGCATGTTTAAGAGTATGGCTGTGGCAGGACAGTGCCAGCTGGCCTCAAGGCTAGAGAACATTGACCTGGCACAGGAAACAGGTCTGTGCTAGTTTAGTACCTCCATGCAGCATTCGTGGGCCAAGTTCACTGCCTGCCTAACTTACCCTGGCACACTGAGCATTTGGGGGAAACACTGAGCTCAGTTTGATGCAAACAGCAAAGGAGAGAGGCAGCAAAGTCAAGATCATCTGGCTTCTGATGCACCCTCTTGACAGGCCATCAAAATGCAAGTTAGAATGACCCCATACAAAAGAGTCCTGCTAGCAACCCTTCCTCAAGGAACACTGCAGCCATGTACCATAACCCAATACAGCACCATGCCATACTCTGTGTGCTCAGTCTTCCACGTGTTCCCTGATTACTATATAGAGATATCTGTAATATACTCCTGTAGTAGATTTTATTTCTCTCTCTCTTTTAGGGAGAGCGAAATATCAAGGACTGTACTAATAACACTAATAACAAATATGAAGCCTGAGGAGGAGGGGAGACTGTCATGTAACACAGAAATATTCTGTGTCTTCACCACTCATCTACTACATTGGGACAGAACTGTTTTTCAAATTATCCTGTAACATAATGCATATGATACCTGAGGGGCTAAAGAAACAGAGCTGTCCCTGAATGCCTATTACTTTCGCAGACAGGTAGGCTTGGGGTTGCCCCTCCTTAGCCTTCCTCACTCTCCACTCTCTCTTCAGTTCAGGAAGAGGCCCTCTGGTTGTCTTAATGTTCTGGATCAATCTTAATGATGTCTTATCCCAAACTGACCCATTGATAGGCAAAGTGCTGATTGGGTTGACTTGCTGGACAATGACAGAATTCTGATGGTGTCTCACTTTCCAGAGGATGAAGGCTGTGGGAATGACTTGATCATGAGGGATACCTTTGGCCTTAAGAGGAGTCTGAGGACAGCATCACCTCCACTTGAAGCAAACTGAGTTCAGAGGATGTGGGATTTGTCCACTGTTTGTCGCTCTTTGTCTCTCATGTCCCTAGGAATAGGCCTTCAAGGACTTCTCTGGAACATTTCAAATCCAGCTCATTCAATGGGCCCATTCAAAGACAGACTAGAAGCCAAGTAATGGGAGCACCTCTAGGCAAGCATGTCTCTGAGGAAAAAGTTTAGGAAAACTGTCCATCCTTGCTTTTCTTTTGGAGATACATTTTAGGGAGTAGTGTGCTTACTGTTGTTTTATTCAGGTCAATTGCCTGAACTACCCTGACAGGCAGCCATAAATCTTAAATTAGAGTCAGCATAAACTGTTAGATTGGGCTGTACCATCTGTGCTGGAGGTCTCAGTTCAGTGGGCTTCTGTGATGGCCAGCAATAGACAGGAATTGTCATGGAGGCTTCAGCTGACGGCTGGGGCAGCCACGAGCTAGGTCGCTCTTGTATTCCCAGTTTTAAACTCTGCTTAGTGCCACCTGTGGCTTCTGAAATACCTCTGTGAATCCAGGTCTTCCAGAAGCTGACTGCTGGATACTGTCCTTTGTGCACAGCCTGGAGTAGCTAGGGAAGCAAAAGTGTTTGTCTTGGACAACTGTAACAGCTTTGATGGTTGCTGGGACAACATGTTGTCACTTAACAACTCATAGCTTTGCCTCTGATTGAGTGCTCTAAGAATAGCTCTTAATTGCAAAATCTCCCCCTCCACCATTTCTGCTGCACACAGGCCTGAGGAGTCTCTGCTTCTCCTGACAGTTTGAGTCACATCCCTGGATGCTGGTCAGCTCTGATTCCAGGCCAGACCTTTGGGCTTCCTGCAAGGGGGAGAATATTTATAACCTTGGCTCATGAAAGGAATCCACAGGGTGAATACATGTAGATGTGCTCCCTGAGTGCAGATCCCTGAAGGAGCAGCAAGGAGCAGCATCTGCACCAGGCAGACATCTAGGTCAGCAGAGTCTGGCAGACTGCGCCAACTGCTTGGGTGTATACAAGCTGCCAGGCTATAACAAACCAGTGCAGAAATCTGTCACCAAAAGGTCCAGCCTCTTTGTCATATTTACTGTTTTTCTCCCACCTGTTGCTTCCCCACATGTTGGTAGATAACAAGTTACTTTGTGTGACCTGAGCTTATACAGCCTAGTGCTAGCCCTCATTACCAATGGTGAAAAAGAAAACTGTTTGTGAGCTGGGTCATTTGAAAGTGTAGTACTGTTCAGTCATTCTCATGTGCCTCACTGGGACAAGCTCCCAGGTTTCAAAAGTGTGTAGAAAAGAAAGATGGATGCCTTTAGGATGCAGGAGTTCAGGTTAAACCTGCATGAATGTTTCAAATAAATATTTGTCAGCTGACATTCCTCCTTCTGGACATCTTTCATTTTGAATAAATGCTGATATATGCAGAGGAGGAAGAGGAGACAGTCAGAAAAACAGGGGCTGGCTGCTAGAAAAAACACTTATCAAGGGTGTGGGAAACCGAGGCTGGAGGTCTCAAAGATCTAACTGAGTTAAAAGATAAAAACAACGTTGGCAAGAGCAACTGGCCACTTAAAACCAGACTTTGGTTGGTTGTGAGGGCCAGAAGACAGACTGGCAGCTGTGCTGGGCAGTGTTTGAACACTGGTACACTGGTATTATGTGTGGTTTACAGACGAAGTACAAAAGGGCTGGATGAGGGTGTGGCAGCAAGAAGAGTGTGAGATGAAGGCGTATAAGCCTCCATGAGAAATTTTCTTCAATTTAGCTGGTATTTTTATTGTGTGTTTTGGATAAAGAAAATTGGGTGAGGAGTATGCTGGAAAAGGAATGAGCACAGAGCGTGGGGAACAGCTGGAGCATTTCTGACATACACTTCTTTTACTTGCCACCCTATTTATGGGTCTGTAGGAATGTGGAGGGGAAAAAAGTTTACTGCTTTAATATTTCTTGTGAGCAAAATCCATACAGGATCCATTTCGGAATGTGAGAGCAGAGAACAAAAGGATGTGTTTCTGTGCCAGTTTGTGATGCTTAACTTGAGTACAAGGTTTGTCTATATTATGATTTAAAGTTGCTGGACTCTTTTCCCTTAGGTGTTCTTCATATATAGATGTGCATACAGTCCTTCCACCCCAAACATTAAATACAACTTTTAGATGGAAAATGAATATGTATTTAGCTAAATGGATTTTTTTGTGTGTGTTTTTGTTTGGTTGGTTGGTTGGGAGTTTTTTTGAGGGTTTTTTAGTTAAATATTTATTTAGATTGCATTTTTATAGTGTTATGGCAAGAGTCAACAGATGGTCTGTTGCAAATAGTCTTCCAAGAACAAATAGTCGTTCTCCTGGCATATAACCAAGTATTCAGCAGAATGAAGACTTGTTCTGCCATGTTTGGTTGGGTAATGTAGGTAGAAATATTTCCTTGATATCAATAGAGAAGAGAGGAGCAGAGAAAAACTGAGCCCCTTGCTCACAGTCCTCTGTGCGATAATATACAAATCATCTGCAAGTCCATCCTGTATCACAAGGCCATTTACAGCTTGGCACATGCTGAGAACACATGCCTATGTTTCAGCACATGAAGGGAGATTTGCAGATGGGTTAGAGACAGGAGAAAGACAGGGGAAAAGATCCCTCTCAGATGGGGATGCAGATGGGGGAAAAATCCAGGTTTGGCACAATGTCTCACCTTTCTCCCTGTGTCTGATTTGGGATCAAGATGTAGGAGGAAACCTGATGCACTGTGAGGACACTTCATGAGCCACAGGGCTTGAGGAGTACAAGCTTTACTCCAGAGCACTGAAGACCATGAAGACCCCACGGTTAAACCATGCCTGCTGTGATGCTCACTGGGACTGTGAGAGATTCTGCTGAGAAAGAATGTCTAAAAGGGAGATTGAGCTAGCAGCAGAATAACTTGGTCTCCAATTAGTATAGTTTCTTGAGAGAGAGTGCCTCACCAACTTTGCACTGTGGCTCCTCAAGGGAGAGGTCTGCTACCTCTTAACCAATTCCACCAGATCTGGCAAAATGAGTAAATAAAAGAAATTCTACTTTCATAAACAAATTGCAGCTTCGAGTCCTCATCATTGATGTCATAAGGGGATGCTGGTGTCAGGAAATGCCGTAATAAAAGCTTAGGCCAGCCATAAAATTGTAATGGTATTGAACAGACAACTCCTGCTTTGACTCAATAACTAGCTATAGAAACAATTCAAATTACTTCTATAAAGGATGTGATCAATTAGAAAAAATAAATTCGGTCTGTTAGAGGTTTTTTTATTCACTGTTCTTGAGTACTTCTGCAGTCAAAGGTTTATGAAAACCTAGTTTCAGTCCAGAAGCCACAGTTCATTTGTTAAAGAGAGAAAGTTCATTTTGGGATTAAATTGTTATCATTCTGAAGCACTGAAGCCAATAGCAATTTTGCAGATGATTTGAATGGGAACATGAAGAGGTCTTTCCTAAAGATGTAGCGTACAATTTTGTGGTTGAATAATCATGGAAAAGACAAATCACAAAGTTAAAACAGTACTTTCCTTATGTCAAGTAATTAACCCATAAATCTTTGAACAAATCATAGCTCAGATTGCAGAGACACAGATAATTTTTAAGAACTAATAATTTAGGAAAGATGTTGTAATTTGAATGGCTAACGTCAATGTTTTGTACACCAAATATTTGACTTAAATGATTTATAGACAAAGTTTTTCCTAGCTCTATATCTGATACATCATCACAGAATATAAATAATCACATTTAAATGTAAATGTACAATCATAATGCTTATTGGGTAACACACTTTCAACACTAGTACAGTATTTTAGAACGGAAGTGATAGGTATATGATAAAACAATAGTACAACAGTTGTGATATTTTAGTATAGTTAGAAGTAGCTTTATTCTTGAATACAATTAATTTTGCTCTTTATTTGCTCTTGGGATAAAACATTTACAGTCAGAATTGAAGATTAACATAGCTTAATAACACAAAACAGGGGTAAAATATGGTATCAGTTTGTATAATGGCAAGTTATATGCAGCTGTTTTGAATTATATTACCTTTTCATTGATGTGTCCAGAATTTTTTTCCTGCAGCTTAGACATGTGGGGGCTTTTAAACCTACAAAGTATAGCAAATTGCAGATGAATTGGTCCATGAGGATAGTTAAAAAAACGTCTCTTAAGGTATATTGTTGAAATTAGAACATGAAAAAAATGGAGGTACTGGAGGAAACTTTGACCTCCTGGAATTCCATTTAAACTACTGTAACAGTAGTCAGATTGTGAAGTCAGACTCTTGCAGCATACGCTTCTTGATGAGACTTAGGCTACTTAGACAATGGTAAGAAATAATTACATTAATTAGCTATTTAATGTAGCTTTTCAAACAAAAATTCAGGCCTTGTCTTCTGTGCTCAAAATTATGAATTTTTTACTCGGATTAACTAAAATATACATGCAACCCTGGAATAAAAGCAGGCATTAAAGACAAGGTACTGACTGTTAGGTAAATAAAAATGCCCTACATATATACAGGTAACCTTTCCTGTACCATTTAGTAGTAAATCAGATGTGTCTTACCTTGCTTGTGTCAAAATGGTGGGCTGCCATTAGTTCCATTGAGATGTAGCAGTATTCCGAGCAAATCGTCGGAAGAGGTAGTCTGACTTGCCTTCCAAACTGGAAGCCTGCCCACTAAAATGCTGCAGTTATAGTTATAGAACCATATAAATTGCATTAATTGGTTTTCCTTTTTGGATTTTACTGGCTGCTGTTATTTTTCTGAAGCTTCATTTTCTATAGGAATTACAGTGGTCTGTAATGTACTACATAAAGAAGGTGTACAGTAACAGTAGCAGAATTCCAAAGTTCCTGACATTTATTGTCATTACAAGTCAACACTGATTTGTAGAGGGTCACAGATAATCCTTAACTTTACTATTGGTTCCATTTCAGGAAGTTCTGTAGGTGCATTGGTACTTATATGACTATACTGGTTACTGGTGCTACAGGACTAGGAAGTTCTGAGGGCTCAATTCCATTATGCAGAAGGGAAAAGAATTTACAACATGAGTAAAGATGGCACACAAATTAATGAGATAGGAAGCATTTTAAATTTCACATTTTTACATTTTAAAGATAAAGATGTGCCTCATTTTATGGATATAGAGAGATACATTTCACACCTCTTTTTTACACTTTAAAAATAAAGAATGAAGGAATAGGAAGATGATGAAGTGAAATGATGATGATGAACTGAATGATGAACTGAAAAAAAAATATTTTTTGACATAAAGTCTACTAGTTTTTGAGAAAGACTATCTTTTCCATTACAAGTATTATGAAATAGCTGCAAGAATAATGCAATGTTTGCTTCTCTACCAGTTTACATCTTTTCTGTGGATTTTTTATTCACTAGACTAATTTATTCCATTTTTTTCACACACAAAAGAAGAAAAATTCTTCCACTTTCAGAGGGGTCTGACTATTTTCAGCGCTGTCTGAAATTTCTAATACAGAGGACATCAAGGATATGAGTGTTCAATGATCTCCCACCTATGTGAAATACCAATGCTATTGGTTCTGTCTCTCTGGAAAATATTTCCATGAACTTTCAAAATGATAAGAGCATTTCAAAGGTGACCAACATACAGTATTCATATTTTAAATGTCTGTAGTTTGTTTGAACCTTGGCAAGAGCAGTTCATAAAAATAAAAACAGTATAGCAGAGAACATATAACTGCATGAAATAAGAATATGTCAGATTTTACCTGTCTATTAGCATTACAGTTTGGGGAGGTGAAGAGATTTCTTTCCAAATTCATGTGTTAAACTGACCACTTAAAAAAAAACAACCTCGGTAAAAACTACTTTGAACTTCTCTGAAATTTTACACAGCAAAGTGATGCATGATCTAAACCAGGCCAACAAATATAGGGTCATGCTCTTGCTACCACAGATATGCAAAGCCCTGCTTTAATGGCTGATTGCATGTCCATCACATCGCATTTGGAAGTCTTTCAGATTGCTGCCAGATTTCTGAAATAAACTAATAGAAGAAGGAAAGGGACAAAAAGTCTGTCTGAAAAGTTTAATAAAAAGCAAGGTAAAATGACCTACTGTCAGAGATTGAGCAACAATTTGGGGTTTACTTTAACTCTGAACAAAGGATTCTTGCTTGCAAATACTGGTAGTGATCTGAAGCACTATAGGAAATATAGGACAGAAACATTCAGTTTCTGCTGACCTTGATGCTCACACAACTCTTGCATGAGACAAATTGGAAACATGCTCTCCACTAGTTATCCCATTTCAACTTCGGGGAAAATCAATTACTGGGGAGGACAGGAACAACAGAAGCATGAGGATTTATTGTGGCAGAACTTAAGATTTTCTCTGCTTGAGTGTCTTCTAAAGAAACCACTACAGTCACAAAGGTATGATTCTTGTTATTCTATAAGTTATTTGCAAAATCAGGAATAGAAAGAAGTTGTTTGAAAGAGAATATGTAATGGGAAAAAAACTATATATCTTTGATTTTGAACTAACAGTAGGAGTCTGATTTATATTTATAGGTCTGTGACTCCACTTCTGTGCCGCAGCAATGCCGTTGCTTGAAGTCAGTCAAAAAACTACAGTGACTAAAAGGCAAAGCAAATCTGATGGTTGTATGAAGCTTAACAGACTGATGCTCTCACATCCTTCCTCTCCACCTGCTGAGTTAGACACTGTGTCTGAAGACACTTGATGGGCATCCTTAGATGCCTGAAAAATTATGTGCTTTCTCTAAGCTCATCTAGCCAAATTATATATGTGAATATAGAGATGTAGGCATCTCCGGATATTTTCATCTCTTCTGAAGGAAATATCTGATATAGATGGGGTGAATCCCACTTTGAAAGTTCTTTTCTCTCTTTGTGGATTATAGAAAGGAACTAGATATCTAATCTAGTGTAGATGTATTGCTTTTAGACATTTAAAGACACATAAGATAAAATCTGCTTCTGGTTTACTCTAGGTTCCCTCTCTGAAGTCACTTGAAGATCACTTTAGAAGTATAAAAGAGAGTATATTTGTACAACTCTAGAAAAATGTAAAATTGGCAGTATAATGTACCCAGGCCCTTGTTAGTCTAAGCTATCCCATTATCTTCACTATGTAATCTTACTGACAAACTTGGTTATCATCATTGGTTTATCAAGAAGGTGCCTTTTTTTAAATAGAGGTTTTACTTAGTGTGCAAGTAGATCTTTACTTGAGAATGGAATGAATGCTTTAAAGGAAAACAGTTATTTTGATGTTTATTAGCCATCACCTACAGTATCTTCTGAGTGCTACAGTTCCAACAGTGGCATGATACAAGACACAGAACCTTTTTGAATATAGCTTCTTGGGCTGTTATTTTTTTTTCATATGAACAAACTCATAGT
>WAAD01030661.1:6424-25402 GCA_013389945.1 Fregata magnificens
CTGAAAGTATCAGAAAACTTGGTAGTTTCTGGAGTCTACATGTACTTAGCTGAATTTACTGGGACTTGAGATCTATGTATTACGCAGGTGTGTGAAGTGAAATCTGTGTTTGGTGTCTAAGAATGTGCATGAGGAATAATATGGTTTCAAAAGCTAAAATGAGACATGAATAAAAGTCTGTAGATTTAGTTTTATAAATGCTGTTTGCCAGATATGTTATGGTGCTGCCCACAGGTTCAGACCCTGCTACCAATGAGTCAAAGCCAGACCCACAAATACTACTTTGGTAGTTACCATATCTTTCCTTGAAAAATCAGTGAGATAATGTGTTTCAAGCATTTGCAGACCCTGTATAGATGAGACTTGCATATTTGTTTACGTAAGTACAGAGGTGGCTTTCACAAAATTTTAGGGGAGATCTGTACAAATCCAGGAACTCAGAAATCTTTTAGGTCCAAGTCCAGTGATTAACAATTTTGTCATTTCTCTTTTTAGAATTAGAACATAATACATGAATGTAATGTGTACAGTGTTGGTAAGCATTACTTTTATAAAAATATTTTCTCTGTTTTTTAGGATCGAGTTATGATTAATCGACTTGATAGTATTTGTCAAACAGTGTTGAAAGGTAAATGGCCTTCAGCAAGAAGGAGCTATGACAGCAACTCAGTGGCATCTTTCTACACAACCAAACTTCTGGATAGCCCAGGTGCAGCTGCAGATTACAGTGAGCCCAGTGCACCAACACCCCCCCTTGCAGGTGTTAAAGAAGAATATGATCAATCACCACAGATGTCAAAGGTGAAGAAGCATGTACGAGAAAAGGAGTTTACAGTGAAAATCAATGACGTATGTTTATTTTTATTGCCCTAGGACCTGATTGCGATTGCGGTGTGCGGCATGCTTTACCTGCAAGTGGCTGCCTGCTCTCACTCTCACTTCCTTCACACACTTGTTTGTGGGTATTTGGGTCTGCTGCTTCTGGGCATTGAGTGTTTGGTTTCTGGGTTTGGTTTTGGGGGGTGGTGGGGTGGGTTTGTTTGTATGTTTTTAATTTGCATAAGCCACTGGAAGGAATCACTGTTGTTTCTCTCTCTGAATTGAAATTTTGCCATTCTGGTGCTTCCTCAGACAGCCTGTGTTATGCTGTTCTAAGAAATCTGGTTAGTAAAAAAAGGTATTTCTGTTTGGCTTTTTTTGAACATTTCAGCATGTCCTATCCAGCAAGCACTTTTATTATTTCATGGCCTTTTGGAGGGTTACAGGTAAATTTCCCAGTTTAAATTGCAGGCCAGAAGCTTCAAACATTTTTCTTATCTGTAGTTTGAGACCTGTTGGTAGCACATAAAAATGTGTGAAAATTTCCTCTTGTAATTGGGCTTGGCATTTCTTTAGGACTAGATTAGGGAGCTAGACAGCTGTTCAGTGTCTGGATTTTTCAGTTAAGATAATAGATAATTTAAAATTTATATTCATAGAAGCAATTCCATGAAACTTCTGTTCAGATTTTTTTACATGGAAGAGAAGCAAGACTTGTTTTAAGGTCTAATACAATGTTTTCATTCTTCCTCAACTCTTCTGGAGTAACTCTTTGTCTGTGAGAATCCTGATTATGAAGTAGTCATTTCTGCTTCAGAAGAGACTCTTCTAACCCTGGGATTTATTTAACAGGAAGGTGGTTTGAAATTGACTTTTCAGAAGCAGGGACTGTCTCAGAAAAGGCCATTTGAAAGTGAGGAAGGTGCATTGGGACAGCAGCAATACCTGGCTCGGCTACGTGAACTCCAGAATGCTTCAGAAATCAGCCTTGTCAACTTCCCAAAATCACTTCCCGAATCAGGTACATAAAATGTCAGAGGGCGTAAGAGATCATAATAAATCTTATTTTCTGGGTTCTTCTGCTGATCTCCATGTATAGGCAGTGGGGAGAGATGTTTGCAGTGTTATGTGTTCTAAACTGCAGTCTGGAGGAATTCTCTCCAGTGTGCTAGGGAAACTGGGCACCTAAGTTGAGGCATGAGGTTGAACCACATGAGTACTCTCTCACAGTGTCAGTTACTGTAACTTTCATTTATTAGAAGGATACCATTATACATTATAAACACCCCCACAAGAAGATGTTAATAATTAAGTGCATCACACTTGTGGTGGGTTGATGCTGGCTGGATGCCAGGTGCCCACCAAAGCTGCTCTATCACTCCCCCTCCTCAGCTAGACAGGGGAGAGAAAATGCAACAAAAGGCTCATGGGTCAAGATAAGGACAAGAGATCACTCAGCAGTTACTGTGACACGCAAAACAGACTCGACTTGGGGAAGTTAGCTTAATTTATTAACAATCCAATCAGAGTAAGGTAATGAGAAATAAAACCAAGTCTTAAAACACCTTCCCCCCACCCCTCCCTTCTTCCTGGGCTTAACTTCACTCCCGATTATTCTCTACTTCCTCCCCCTGAGTGGCACAGGGCGACGGGGAATGGGGGTTGCGGTCAGTTCATCACACACTGTTTCTGCCGCTCCTTCCTCCTCAGGGGGAGGACTCCTCACACTCTTCCCCTGCTCCAGTGTAGGGTGCCTCCCACAGGAGACAGTCCTCCACGAACTTCTCCAACGTGGGCCCTTCCCATGGCCTACAGTTCTTCACGAACTGCTCTGGCCTGGGTCCCTTCCACAGGATGTAGTCCTTCAGAAACATACTGCTCCAGCGTGGGTCCCGCACGGGGTCACAAGTCCTGCCAGCAAACCGGCTTCGGCGTGGGCTCCTCTCTCCACGGGTCTGCAAGGTCCTGGCAGGAGCCTGCTCCAGCGCGGGCTTCCCACATGGTCACAGCCTCCTTTGGGCATCCACCTGCTCCAGCGTGGGGTCCTCCATGGGCTGCAGGTGGCTATCTGCTCCACCATGGTCTTCACCACGGGCTGCAGGGGAACCTCTGCACCGGTGCCTGGAGCACCTCCTCCCCCTCCTTCTTCCCTGACCTTGGTGTCTGCAGAGTTGTTCCTCTCACATATTCTCACTCCTCTCTCCAGCTTCTCCAGCTGCAACTATGCAGGGGTTTTTTTTTCCCCCTTCTTAAATATGTTATCCCAGAGGTGCTACCACCGTTGCTGATGGGCTTGGCCTTGGCCAGTGGCAGGTCCATCTTGGAGCCGGCTGGCATTGGCTCTATCAGACAGGGGGGAGGCTTCTAGGAGCTTCTCACAGAAGGCACCCCTGTAGCCCCCCCACTACCAAAACCTTGCCACACAAACCCAATACAACACTACACTGATAGTGTCTGTCAGTTTAAATCAGAGATTATTGTGGCTAGTTTGTAAGCACAGATGAAGAGTTCCAGATTTATGCCTGTGTTAATTTGCGCTCTTCATATTCTTTCCCATGTCTCATGTAAAGAAACAGTGGAGGACAATAGTCCAGAACCAATTTCTTGGCTTATAGCCAAAAACTTAAGCTTATTTCATAAAAAATAACGGTAGGTGTACACTGACAAATAAAAATGAGTCTAAAGTAAGCAGTTAAAATTTGGATTAAAATATTTGAAATTATTAGAAATGGGTGCTTGATTTAGGCCAGCTTCTGATTAAATGACTGTAATTCATTGAGATTGCATACATATGCAGATGAGAACATTTCCTTTAAAAAAAATACTACCCTTCACTTGCATTTTGTAGTTTCTTGTTCTTTTGCAACATAAGGTCTTGTTATAAACATTTGTTTAGGGATGTCTGCCTCTGAGTATGTGTGATGTCAGCAGTTTTTAACAGCTCTCCTCCCTGTACAGATTTATTTGGAGGGGGTAGGGGGCAGTAATAGGAAACTTTCATAGTGGAGTGGCTTTTCAGAGCCTGATATTAAGTGTTTTAAACACTCATAAAACAATAGGTAATTTCTGTTAGATAGTACATGTAGAAATTATATGCACTTGCACTATTTCAAGTAATTTTATTTCCTTTTTTTATTCAGACACGTTTCTTGTTATAAACAGCTCAAGCATCTGACACTAATTTTATTGCATGATTAATTAGGTACTTCCAGTCACTTAACAGCCAGTGCCAATGGAGTCGTCGTTGACAGTCAGCCTGTAGTCAAAAAGAGAAGAGGAAGAAGGAAGAATGTGGAGGGAGTTGATGTCCTCTTTATAAATAGAAATAAACAGCCTAATCATGTAAGTAAACTTCATTTTATATCCAAAAATAAGGTCCAAATTACTGTTAATTCCATAACGAAGCATAACCATCTGTCAACATACAACAAAAACTTTATTACTCAAAACTGTTGCATTGGGGTTTTTCTGAAATTGCTCACTGACTGTTTATGACTACACAAATGAGAACTGGTAGAGTTTTACTAAATATTAGATATATTCAATATTGGTAACTATTTTTAAAAAGCAAGTTTAATTCTAGTTTTGATGAGCTGTAGTTAACGTATTATTAAAAACTTGATATTTGACCTAGCAACACTCTCTGACATCCTTTCCTGTAACATCTGTTACAGGACCTGATTGTACCATGAGTTAAAGGGAGCTATCTTTATGGCATGAGTAATCTCACTGAGTCCTTGAGTGTGTGCATAATGATCTGCAGGACTGTGGCCTTCGTTGTATCATACATGAAATAATTGTGATGGTTTGTTTTCTATAGAGAACTTAGTCAAATGTTTTGAATTTCTCCAGGTTAATCCAGGTATTAACTCCTGTCAAGTTGCTGCAGGAATAAACCCAGCACTCACTTACGCGCAGTCCCAAGGCATGCTTGATGCAGAGAGTCCAGTTCCTGTTATTAACCTAAAAGATGGAACAAGGCTTGCAGGTGATGATGCCCCCAAAAGAAAAGATTTAGAAAGGTGGCTTAAAGAACATCCTGGATATGTTGAAGATTCAGGAGCTTGTATTCCTGTGAGTATTCCTTTCAGCTCTGTTTTAGCTAAACAGTAGAACATTTCTCTTAAAATGTATTTGAGTTGGTATTCTATGTTACATGGAATTATTCTTTCTGTGTTCTTCTCTTTTCCTTAGGAAAAGGAAAACCTGTGTTTCTTTTTACATAATTTGAGCTCTGCAAGGCTTCCTTTTCCCTCACAAACGTAATTGCCGAGGAAAGCAATACCAAACAAAGACATTTGATCTTTGTCTAATTTCACTTAGGATTTAAAAAAAAAAAAATCTAAGATAAGAAAACTCATATTACCATGATACTGATGATGGGAGGTGAAAATATGTAACAGCATATTTAGTGATGTGCAAGAGGATTAAAGACTTTACTGTGGGATGTATCTCATACCTACATTACAGTGCTATGGTAGTGATGTTTGTGTGGGTATGATGTTCTCATTTTACCTCTGAATTGAGATTTGTTAATATTGAACAGAATGTAAGAAAATCATATTTATGACATCTGGAATAACAACCTTATTTCTCCGTAAAGATGTTACAATACGAAATAGTAGCAACATTCCTGACAGTTAAAGCACTGTTGAAAACTGAAAAATTAATAAAACAAAGCAATGGGTAGAGGCATCAGAGAGAGGATTTAGTGCTGTCTGCTGGGCTGCTTATTGTATGATTGTGATTAGTAAATTGGTTTTGTTACTAGGTTTGGTATTTCTGAAACCGAAGATGACTTGAATTGAATGCCTGACTCGAATGCACAGATATCTTCCCGTTTTTAAAACAGTTATATCAGAAAGATAACTGGCGTTTTAATTCCTTTGTAACAGAGGATGCAGCTGCACGATGGGAGGCCCAAACAAAAAAGACACCGTTGTCGAAACCCTAATAAACTGGACGTTAATAGTTTGACTGGTGAAGAACGTGTTCAGCTCATAAATAGAAGAAACGCAAGAAAGGTATTCATATTTCTGTTCCCATTCTGATGTTCCCCAAATGAAGTTACCTGAAATTAAGAACTCTTAATATTACACTAGCTAAAATACTGTGTACAAATGAAACATTTTTGTTTTAAGGTTTTGTCACAGAGCAAGAACGTCAATGACAATCTTCTAGTAAATGTTTCACAACTATGAAAATATGTAAGATATGGCTAGAAACTTACCTTGTGGTTTATGTTCAGATAGAATTGAATGCTCTATATTGCAGTATTTGTGCCATTGACTAATACAGAGGCATGGCCACTGAAATATATGTTGTTCTGATCAAAGTAGCAACATTCTCACAAGTTCTAAATTTTGTGTGCATCTTCTCATTACTACTTTTGACATGATTAAAATTATATTGGTAGTGTATCCTGCATAGAAACTTGTCCATTGGAATTGCTTAAATCCTGTGTACTGGATTATTTTGCTTTTTTCTTTTTTCAGTTATCTCTGGCATTTGACCTTTATGGTTCACCAGTATATATCTGTTGTAAATCACATTGCTAGGTTAAACAGTAGTGTAACAGGGGAACAAAAGTAGAAGGGGGATTCTTTTATAAAATCCCAACAGTGGAAGATGGGAGACCAGGTGTTGAATTCAAGTTTTTGGGCAGGTGATCAAAGTTTGGGAAAGGCATAATGCATTTGAATAGGCTTTGGGTAAGTCTAAAAGGCAATATTCGAGAAAAGCATGCAGAACATTACTGTTGTTTATTGAACAAATTTGGACAGATGTGTGGGATGGTGTCTTTGAATGTCAGTGTAGTACCAGAGCAGCAGTCCGGTGGGAGTCTTTGAGGTATTGCGTCAACATATGGAGCATTTTCTCTTGTGATGCTGCTAGCTTTTCTTCTTGTTAGACGGCAGTTGCAAGGAAAGCAGGTATTTTTTTATGCTGCTGTATTAATGTCAGAAGCTTTTTGCTTCTGTAGAGGAGAGTGAGGCAGAATTTGAGAGTCTTTAATCTCTTCAGTGCACTGAGACAGTAGCTCTGAAGAGGAACCTGTATGGTTGCTAGTCTCTTGAAAAATAGACCCTTGGCTGCTTTACAGTAAGCTGTGCCTTGAGGAATCTTTTCAAAGTTGATGATCAAGAAGTGAGAGATTTGATCTGTGCTTGCTGTAGAAGCCTGTGTTTTCATGATGGCCTTTTTTCTCTAATAAATTTCCACACCATAGTTGAGACTCTGTTCTGTTACTTTGTTAACCTCAGTTTTCCCATTTATAACCTGTCCCCAACTTCTCTGCATTACCAAACTCATTTTGTCTCCTTTTTTTTTTTTTTTTTTTTTTTTTTTTTTCTTTTTTTTTTTTAGTTCAGTCCTACATTTAGTAGCAGGGGGTGAGGAGACCAAAAGTAGCCTACCAAATGTGAGTTTAAGTTGCAGTTTATAGAGAAGGTTGAGCAGAAACTGGAATTCTTTTTCCTTCTTTCTACCATTTCTTCTTTCTGGGTATGAATAATACTTCTGATTAACTTGAAAGCTTACTTTCCTGCTTGTATGATTTTATTAGGACATGCTGTCTAGCAATCTTAACTTGGCCTTTTTCGCATGAAAAAAAATAGAAGAAATAATTTCACAAGAGAAGCAGAGCCTCTTAATGGAAGCATTTTTAGAAGTTGACTGAGGTGATAGAATAGGGCGGATTTAGTGGATAAAGGAAAAGTTTAAAAAGATTGTAGTTACAACCTTCTTGGTAATACTTGGACCACTATTGTTCTCCATGTGGTTGCTCTTCCATTCATTGCATGTCTAAATAAACTCTGATATTAAACCTTAGTAGGAATGTCAAATGCTGAAGTTGCAAAGTATGAGTTTAATAGATGAGTTCGAGTTTAGTAGATTTAGAATAAATCAGGAGTATCCAACATATACCACCAGGAATCAGTCAAAAGCTATATCATAGTCATTGATAATGTGAAGTGAGACTGTATTTGTATTGTTTTATATAAAAGGCAAAAATGAAACCGTGTCAGGTATGAATATTGCCTTTTCTTATCGAATGAGAAGTATTTCCTGACTTCTATCTTCTGCTTCTCAGGTGGGGGGTGCGTTTGCTCCCCCTTTGAAGGATTTGTGCAGGTTCTTGAAAGAAAATCCAGAGTATGGAGTGGCTCCTGAATGGGGAGAAGTTGTAAAACAATCTGTGAGTATTTGCAGAATAAGATAACTGTGACATGAAATGTATCTTAAAAACAAACAAGGCAAACAGGAGGAAAAAGGCATGCCAAAAGGTGTGCTTTTCATTTCTGGTATTATATTAAATGCGGAATGTGAGTCAATGTTAGCTTTTTTCCTGCCAGCTCAGTTCCCTAAACTGGTTTGCTGCCACAGCTGTGAGTTAGGAGGAAGGGAGGGACAGTGGCTGGCAACCCCAAATTAGAGATTTGGTTGAAGGTGCTATAATACTGTGACTTCTTCATCTCATAAATGTAGCCTTGAAGGTTTTTAGGAAAGGTATTAGCCCACAGAATACTTTCTTATTCTTAAAGTTACAGTTAGGAAGATAAATATAAATATTTATTTTACTTTTTAATTAATTTACTTTCAGTGTGCACCTTTAAGAAATTATTATCCTCAATCAGAATGTAAATCAAGTATTAATATAGCTATTTTCTACTACTTAGAATTTCTGTTTTCCATTTCTTAGAGGTTTTGGTTTTAGCTAAAAACTAGTGTTGAGATTGCAGTGGAGGGAATGAGGTTAATATATTAATATATATTTTTAGGAGTAGGTCTGCACTAGAACTTCAGTGTTGCCCATGTATTCCTTCTGTATGGATTACCAACAAAGTTAGTGATAAGAGTACTACATTCCCTTGTAGTCCTGAGCCAGCTTCTTCCTAGTAGCAAGATGAATTCGGTGAGTTTGAGGTTTTGTTTTGTTTGAGGTTTGTACTTGGTTAAATTAAAAAAAAGAAAGTTTTTTGGTAGACTTTGTCCACGGCTCGAACAAAACAGCAGGTACACATTTTCATTACGGGAACTGTTACATAGCTCGTCTCTCTTTCCTTTTAAGTGTCATTGGTTCAAGTATGGTGTATGGTTCTGAGTTCATTCCCTGTTTGCCTTGAAGATAAGGACATATTTTGAACTTCAGAAGGTTGTGTTGTATAATAAAGAATGGTTTCTGGGTAACTCAGTTACTCTTCCATTCCATGTGTCGAACAGAAGTGAAGATGGTTTTGTCAGTATTCTTGCGAAGTCTATTTCCTCACCTACTATAACTTGCCGGAAGTGTATTACATTTATGCTACACCTTCAGCCTCTGGCAAAGAAATGACCAAGTTATTTTTTTTTCTAGTTCACTATCAACAGAACTTGAAATCTTTCTGTGAAGTTCTAAGTGCCAGTCTCTCCAGTACCCTTGTGGGACATTCTGGTAGAAAAATAGGTAACTAGGAACAGGACTAGACTGCAGTGAATAAAGGTATAAATAATAGCAGAATTACTTCTAGAATTTAGTAGTGATCCATAGGACAGAAGAACAAAGCCTGAGTTCTGAATTCCTCTAGTTGTATTAGGCTAGTTTAAATTAGGGATATTTGCTGGGTCAAAAAAGGTTATTGTAGTATGGAGGTGAGTAATAGTTGATCTTATGGTTGCAATTTTTAAGAGGAATTTTCAAGACAATGCATTTCAAAGAGAATAATATTAATGTCCATTGCAATTCTTTCTTCGTCATTAGGTAGGAGGGCTTACAGAGGTGAAGTAGTACTATGCAACTTGAGTCTTTACTGTTTATTCTTCAGTTTATGGGTGAGATGAAATACGAGGACGTTACACAGACACTAGCAGTAATAAAAAGGGCTCGGAGATTGTTGGTCTGTGTGCAATCACACATTTATATTTAAAAAAAAGTAGTTACTCAAAGTTAATTAAACTGTCAAATGATTGGAATGTGGTAATATTGCAAAGCAGTGCTGGTTTAGATCTTAAATTGAGATTCTCTTATAATTAGCTCTATTTGCCTTGATCTGCAAACAGACCTCTAAGGATGAGTTAGCAGAGGGTCTGAGAAAATACCTGTGTAGACCTCACTGTGGAAATGGGTCTTTAGACGTTCGAGATGTGATAGCACAAAGTCACCACAAATTCCACTGAGTTGTCTGGAGATCAAGGTGCTGTGCTAACGTACCAGAATAATCTTTGACGCTGTTACTGTATGCTTGGGTCTTTTGTTTGCTTTTATTTTTCCATCTTTAAGGTCTCAAACTACTAAAAATGCCCAACGTGTCTTTTGCAGGGATTTCTTCCAGAAGGTATGTTTGACCGTATTCTCACTGGACCTGTTGTGCGGGAAGAAGTAAGCCGGAGAGGAAGGCGCCCCAAAAGTGAGATTGCTAAGGCAACAGCAGCTGCAGCAGCTGCCACCGCTGCAAGCATATCAGTTAACCCTCTGCTAGCTAACGGATTGCTTCCAGGAGTGGATCTGCCTAGTCTTCAGGCCTTACAACAAAACCTGCAAAACCTGCAGTCGCTGCAAGTAACAGCAGGATTAATGGGAATGCCAGCTGGCTTAACTACTGGAGGAGAAGCAAAGAACATGGCTGCCATGTTCCCCATGCTGCTGTCAGGGATGGCTGGATTACCAAACTTGCTGAGCATGGGAGGACTTCTAACAAAGTCTGCAGAATCTATTTCAGAGGAAAAAAAGGGAAGTGATTCAAAGGAGGCAGATACAAAGAAAGAAAGGACAGAAGACCAAAATGCGGATACTGGTGGTGAAAACTCTGTTTCAAGTTCTCCTTCAACATCCTCTGCTGCTGCAGCTGCCAATCCTCTCTCTCTTAACCCGTTACTTCTGTCCAACATACTTTACCCAGGGATGCTTCTCACTCCAGGCCTTAATCTTCATATCCCAGCTTTGTCTCAGTCTAATATTTTTGATGTACAGAACAGTGAAAGCAATGACACAGGCTCAGCCAAGCCCACAGAAGAAAAGGAGGAAAATTCTAGGGTTAGAGATCAGGAAGACAAAGGGGGAACAGAGCCAAGCTCTCACAATGAAAACAGCACAGATGAGGGTTCAGAGAAAGCAGATGCTTCATCTGGATCTGATAGTACATCATCTTCATCTGAGGATTCAGATTCTAGTGATGAAGACTAGCCCCAGACTCTGCACTTAAATTATAAACTGATTTTGAATTTATTCTTTAATTATTTCATTGTAAATAACCCAGTGTTGAGTGCATCAATGATTTACTGACCGAACATTTCAGTATTTGTTTAGAAGTGCAAACTGCTTTCAGAGACGTTTTGCATGTAATATTTCTTGAAGTTCATAAGTTTCTGAACTTGTATGTACTATCAAATACACAATGGTGTAAAATTACAACAAAAGGCATTATAATTTTGTTGGGGGGTTAATTTTATGAAAATAATGCTCAAATAAGAGCTGTATATTTAATATATTTGCAGTGAACACAGAATACTTTATGCATATTATTGATTTAATTTGAATATAGTTTTACAGCCTCCTTGACACTTATAATTTACAGATCAAAACTCAGCAATAATTTGGGCAGCTAATGAATGTCATGAAAGCTGTAGAATCTACATCACCATCCATTGCTTTAATTACATGAAAATGCTCTAGTGTTGTGATGCACTGCTGTTTCCAATTCAGGTACAAGTGTGTTTAAAAGAAGATAAAATTTTTCCCAATCAGCCAATTAAACTGGCTACCTGTTACCTCAGCTGAGTTAGTTTAGGAAGTTTACATTGGTTTCTATTACTTGTTTTCAGGTTTTGTTTTGTTTTCTAAAGACATCCTGTATATCATGTTAAAATCTGAGTTATTTGAGATATGACTGTTGGGGGTTTTTTCCCCCTTACTACAACTGTTCCCTTTGACAGCAGTAAGGGGAAATAAAAGCAAAAACTGTCTTATCTCATGCTACTTGGCACCATGTAGATCTATTTAGTTTACACCTTGCAAAGTTTTGGGCTCCCTCTACAGAATTAAAAGTCCCAAAATGAGGAGCAGTTTCCCCAAGACTCAGAAGAGGCAAACTGTCATAAAGTGCCACTGAAAAGACCTTTCAACACTGCATACTTCATGTAAAAATTGTTTGTTTGCTTTGTTTGTGTAGATTTCTATTTGTGTTTTATGTCATAAAACCTCCTGGAGTTACCAGTTAATAATGGTAAATAAAGTATAGATAGTTTTGAACTCCTTTTGAGTTTAAACTTCTCTGCAGATTTAAATCTGACTAAATATTAAATATTACCCAAAATCATTATTGGGATATCACTTCATATATTATGCTGAGTTACCCACTAAAGAAAAAGCACTTTGAGTAGTAAGGGAGACAAATTTTTCCTAGAAACCACAATAACAGGGCATAAGGCATCTGTTTAAGTCCAAATCCTTAGAACCCTTTACTATATAAAATCTGTCTAATATTTGATGTGTGATATGATTCCTCCTTCTTCTTAAGCTGCTATTACTCTGACACAGTCGAGGCCCAGATTCACATTTACAAAAGTTCTGAACTGACTGAGACTTCAGTTGACCTTGGTTACGTCATTTGCGGTCCAAGAATAGGCAAGTGTTGAGAGAAAATAGATACAGGTACTAGTAGAAGTAATTGAAAAAGCTTTACAAAGGGATAAATTTAAAAATAATAAAAAAAAAAACAAAAACTGTATATTTTGATATAGTTCTGTTGCTTGCTTGTACAGTAAAACAACTGTGTTGTTTTTTATCAAGAACTTTACCAATGAAATATAAGTTTCTATGTGCAAAATAACTAGCCCCATGATTAGAAGCAGTATTACATGTAATTACACAATTATACAAGTACCATTTGGATTGTGCTGGTTACGTATTTTCCCAAATAGTATTTTGATTATTGGCCCTTCATGCAGTGTCTTAGCAATAGTGAAAATTAAAAACTGCCAAGAGAAGGGGGTAGCAATTCTTCATCGTGGGAAAAAAAAAAAGTATTTCATACTTAATATTTTGCCCTTTGTAATATAGCACTTTTATTTAACTAGGATGCATCTATGAAATAGCCAAAGTTTTACAAACAGTTATTAACTTAGTTTGCTGATGGAGTATGACAACAATACCATCACTTCCCACCCTTACCCCACAAAAAAAAAATCCTAAATCTTGTGGCTAAAACCTAATTTATATCAGATTTATGAAATAAAGTATTTTCCTAATTATGGTCAAGTGAGTTTGGTTACCATTCTAGTGATTCTTTCTATGTAGTAAGGCAATTACAGTTTCAAGTAATGAAGGCTGGTGTAGACTTGAACATAATATATTGGGTTTATTTTTAATCAGTTTGAACCAGAAGGGGAAAAAATGTCCCACTATCAGCTAAACTATATGCAAATACGGTTGTATAAAGTTAAGGGTTATAAGGAAACCTCAGTAGAATTACACTAATACTGAAGTTAAAAGGATATCCAAGGTGATGATAAAGTGTGTGTTGGTAGTTACTAAAAGAACCTTAGCTGTTATTGCCTTGTATTTCTATCCCTTGTTTCAGGCTTCATGATCCAAGTCTTAGTCCAGGTTTTTTTTGGACATTTGCAATATTTGCCAGTTGTGTTCTGTGTAGTCTGAATTTGCTTTCTGTAGTTGAACAAGCGTCTTAAAAAGTCATTTGTAATTTATTGAATTACTTTCTATGATGTTCTATAGAGCAAATGGAAGTTTAATTATTTTTTATTAAACATATTCTTTGACTACCCATGATGTCGGCCTCAATATGTAAAAATAATGCTGTCTGTGTAAGAGTTAAACATGTATCTTTCAGCAGCAAAAGTTAAATTCCAGTGTTAAGCTCTAAAACAGAAATTATTCTTAAGACCTTTAGAAGAGGGAAAAAAAAAAAAAAAAACCCAACAAAAAAAAACCCAAACCAAGCGGAGGATGTAACACACCGCCCCCCACCCCAGACCATGCTTTACTGTTGTATAATTTTTTTGGGAATCAATTTCCTGTAATTCTGTTGTCTCACAAACAAAATAAGCTGTTGTTTGTGCCCTTCAGTAGTTACGGTTAGAAAGGAGTATATAATCTAGGTTCTGGTCCACAAGTTGACTTAACTTGAAATAATGATGCGTCTAATGTTCTGGGGTAAGCATGTTGGCAGTGGAGTACCTTTTGAATCTTTCTTTTTAAAACTCTGCATTACTTTCTACATGTTTACCAAATCTTTTAATTTTGTACACAGCACTTACTATTGCTGTTTTTCATATATTTCATATAGGGCATGGACATCTCTCCTGAATGCGAGTTGTCTCCTGGTTGTCAGGTGCCTTCTTGTTTTAATCTGTCATTGCACTTGAATGATTTAGTGGTATCGTTCTTATTTATTCCAGTCTGAATTTTGTCTTCAGATCGTGATCATCCTTTCTGAGCTTCTGCTTTCTCAGATATGTACACAGGTGATAAAAATGCACATATGCGTATGAGCTCTGTTCTCATGTTCTCCCGTTTGTTTTTTTTTTTTTTTTTCCTTGGAAGTCCTGCAGCATCCCTAATAGTATTTTTTTAATTTATTTTTATCAGGTCTATTAGAAAACTGTCACAGACTTTTAAAAAAGAAAAGGCAAAAATCATGTCTTGTAATTTTACAACCCATCTATAAATTAAAACATAACTAGATCTATTTTTCAGTGAAACGATTGCCAAGGAACAGCTGATCGAGGCACAATACTGGTGTTTAATTTCTTGCACTCCTTTGAACTTTTTTGAACCGGTATCTGGGTATGGTGCTTAGATGAGACGATTAACAAGGTGTCCCAGGCAAATTCCTGTCCTGTTTGTTATATCTTGTCTCTGCCAGTAATGTATTTTTCATTTATTGCTCTCTACGACACTACTGATACACCATCGAAGTGAATGTTTACTTCTTAATGCCTGCATTTAAGCTATAGTGAGATGAGGCGTGCCTGGTGTATGTGGTTAATATAAAGGGATCTACAGTGTAGCACTATATGAAATTGTGATCTGAAGCTTACTAAAATTTAGTTGTATAAACAGTTTCTGATCTAGTTCTATTACACCTGTAATTATCTTCAACAGAAGCAAGCTGTATCAGTGTAATGTGAGATTTACACGGCTGTAGTTGACCACCACTTCAAATTTTACATCTGTACATTGTTGGGACATTGGGGTTATGCTGGTGTCTACAGAGGAGACTAATTATGCTAGTGTAGCCATGGGAGTTTACAAAATAACTCTCCTGGCTTATCTAAATGGCCGTAATGTTATCTGGACAGGCGATACCATTTCTTCATCACATTTAGAGGAAAAGGAAATAAAGATAATAGCTTTCCATAACTAAACAGTAAGAAAAACTTGATCGCTTTATTTTTAACTAATGGTTTGTAAAATGAAGTTTTTCTGTTAAAAGCTACAGCAAGGACTTCTCATGGTTAAGTGTCTCTGATGACAAAGGTGCGTTTCAGTTAACATTTCCCTGAGGAAAACTATTTTTTTAGGAGAAAACCTTTTCTGGCTTTTAAGTAACTACGTACATGTGAGGTAAGTCTTTGAAAATACTGATAATATACACAGAGGAAGGATGTTGAAATGCATTATAACTCTAGTGGTGTCAGTAAATTACATCATTCATTACTGCCAAAAGTTCCAGCCTGCCAGAAATGATAAACAATGTTTTGATTATTATATTTTAATTTTTAACCCAGCATTTTAGGAAGGCTGTTCACTGAGGAATAAATACAAAGAATTAAGGAAAATTTTCCACAAAATAGGGTGGGCTTGAAGTCTTGAAATGGAGAAGTACGTGCAGGTAAGTATCTCCACTCAGAATAGTTACGACCCCAAAACACTTCGACTTACATAATTTAATTTTCAGCTTCAATTTAGAATATTTTATACTCTAGCTAGCTAACATTCAGATTTCTTAAAAAAAAAAAAAAAAACCAAACTACTTAGCATTAATCAAACTCTAGCATTTCTCTACTTAAAAGGAGCCAAGGACATTTTCAAAGTAGAAAAATTAAGGCTATGATTTTTTTTTTTTTAACGCTGCCTCCTTTCGGGTGTTCTCGCACGAGGAAGGAAGGAAAGTGCCATTCACAAGATCCTGTCATAAAGTTACTCTGCAAAACGAGGACCTTTTTCACCTGCCTCTTGTCTGCCTCAACCGTGAACGAGACCTAAGAGTGCAAAATTCTCATTAGTGCTCCAGGTAAGGTCTCTTCTCCCTAGCCCTTTTGCGGTCTCTTCCTCTGCATATAAGGGAGACTGGTTTGGGAAATTTTGGGGATCCTAATGTCAGGTACGGTATCATCATCTGTCTCTTACACCACTGCTCACCAAAACTGATAGCATGTCCTCAAGCTGTTTTCTGTTCTCAGAAGAGAACAGGTTTTGATTTAGGAACTACTGTGTCAGCTTCTCTGCTTCATGCTATTTCATTTCTGTTCAGCTTCTCAAAGCAGGTGGTAGGAGCTCAGCTTTTTTGCTCCTGTAAGGCAGAGTTTCTAACTCCTAGTCCCTAAATAAGAGAAACGTAGACTGCTTTATTTTTTTTAATGCAGCAGCAATTCTAACATAAACAAACTGATTTTTTTTTTTTGCTTTTTAGTGTTATGAATGTTTCTCAGTCATGGGATGAAGAAACATTCTTTTCAAAAGAGAGGGGAAATCTTCATGTAATCATTGGTCTTCATCAGCTGAGGCTCAAGGTAAAATACCAAATGTTGGAAGATTCCTGATGAAGTCATGCACATTGACAAAATAGCATCAGAACTATCAGGAGACTTGCTGTGTTGGGAAGGTCCCAGGGAGAGTACTGGAAGAAAGGTTTCTGTGGTGTGTTTTACTCTTTACACAAGCACTTCCCAGAGTTGGTCATCTTGGACTTCCCTTATTAGGAGGTCAGACTTTGCCTGGGATGTATCTGGCCTTATCGGGGAGGCCACTTTATTTGCCTGCAAGTAGACAACACTAACAACCATTTCAAAAACTTCTTGTCACAGTCAATCTTCACTACTTGGGGCCAGTACAGTCAGGGCCTGTGCTATGACTGCGCAGTAGTTGTTTGGCCTCAAGATTTGCTACCTGTTTCTTGTATTTTGCAAGGAAACTACAGTTTATTATGAAAGTCACCAGAATAGGAAGAATTTGAGGCCATCCACCTTATTTTTGTGCAACCCTGTTTTGAAAATGTTCACTAGTTGTTCTGTGAGCTGTAAACAGTACCTGTGTCTGTGGAGTGCCACCTATCTGAAGAGCTTGGCTTGCCACCGCTGCATTCCCAGTGTGACATTAGTGGCGGGGGGGNCCCTTTGTTCTAAGTACCAATTGTAGTTCATACAGAAGTCCATTTCATAACATGTTCATAAGCTAAGTTTCTGAAACTTCAAAACAGTAAAATATGTATTTTATTGTAGGATAGCCTAGCAGCTGTCAAGGACCCGGACTGAGAGGATGTACATGGTATCCCCATTAGAGTTTTTGCATTGGTGGTAACACTAGTGGCTGTAACCTGTTCTTACAATATTGGTAGATATACTATGGAATCCAGTAGTGGAAATTATTCAACTACTTAACATGCCAAATGAGGCTATCTCTTTATTTCAGTGTTCATGTTGAACATTGCTATTGTCTTGAATAAAATTCTTGCTTCTTTGTAAGGGGAAAAAGGGGAGGAGAGGTGAAGTGGAGCAACAAGTGAAGTTAAGTCCTCAGGGATGAAAAAGATTTCAGTGTCTATTATGTCTAAAATGTTTCTTTGTCTAAGTTTTCAGTAGACCATTAAATGAAGAATTACCTTTTTTTAAGTCTTCTACACAAGACCAGTCAAGTTGAACCATTTGTTTACAAAGTCTGGATGCATAAAAACATAGGGAAGTGTGCAGGTGGATTCACAGCATAATAACCTTATCTTTAACCTAGGCTTTATCTTTTAATACTGTGGGGGTTTGTTACTTTTTTTTCTTATCCAAAGAATTTTGAAAGAGTGGATTAATGATTCTCAGTAGAAAGTAAAATACTGTAGTAAGTTATTGCTGCTTTCTGCTTTAACAAATACTGTAAATCTAGCTTAATAGAAAAGCCCTCCAGTATTATATAGACTTCTGGATGGCAGAGAGCATCCCATCAATGCCCTGTATACCTCAAAGCAGCTGCTGCCTCACTGCATAGTTCACAGCTCTTCCATGTGAAAAAAAGAGATGTAAGACATTAGATACAGCCTAACCATTAGTTTTTAATGTTACAGTAAAATTGGCAAGACCCCCAAGTTGTCCTTGCAGGCCAGGGGGCTGCAGGCGCAGGGAGAGCCTGCTGCCATCGCCATCGTCCAGCGCCAGCTCAGGCTTTCTGCCGCCATCTGGTGCTCTCGCTGCTGGGTAAAAACGCATACTCGTGTCCTGGAAAACATCTCAGGTTAGCCGAATCATCTTTTCTTGGCATTTCTTTTCTTCCCTGAAGCTTTCATTGTTGTTAGGTTTGAAATGTTAGTAGTACAAAAGCAAACATGCATAGTCAATAAATCTCTTTTAATAACGTACAGTCTGTTCTACTGGTCTCTTAATTCACGTGTGCCTACTCTAGGACTCATCTCTCCTTAAGGCTTATTTTTGGGAGTCTCCTATCTGCTCAGTAGTGCCTTTACAGCAGGAGCTCTTGCTCTATCTTCCCCATGTGTTGCTGTTTACCCTTTGAAAACTGAAGTCACCCGATTCACTTCCAGTTGTTGGGACAGCTGTTCGGAAGTTTTGACTCAACAAAAGGGATTCAAATCAAAAGTGAATCTTTGTTATTTTGTGGCCGTGTTTTGAAATTGTTTTTTTCATCATAATGGTCTAAAACTCTTCAAAAGTATTTGAAGAACTGAATGTCATTGTTCTGACATGGTTGTGTGAACGCTCTGCACGGCTGCCTCCACTGGGCCCTGCTTCATTGTCGTTTGGTTTTATTTAGTGGTCTCCTGCGATAGTTAACCAGTCATGGTTTTGTTTTGCTCACCAAGGTCTCAAAACCTTACAAAGCACGAGCGACCAGTGTCTGTCAGGGTTCTGCACCGCCACCCGCGTTGGCTCTCGGCCTGGCCGCGGCAGCGAGGCGGCCGCAGAAGGGGCAAGGGCCGGGCAGGCAGCGGGCCCAGC